>OY776276.1:6227178-6780778 GCA_963675445.1 Linnaemya vulpina | reverse complement strand
AACCAAAATACGCCTGATATTAGCCAGTGTACATAAATATGATAATGTTGATAATAATGACGAGTTGTTGCTGTTGTTGTTGTTGTTTTTGTCGTTGTAATAAAATGAATGTTCGAACGATTATACAACAATGTAAATGTGTGGCATACAATTACATACACATACATCCACATACAACAGACAGCGCTTGCATGCATGCACATGTTTAAACCTGTAATTTTATACATGCATTTCTACACGCACATAACAGAACACACAGACACACACACACACTCATATACTGCTTCTCATATTGTCAATTTACAAAATGTTGTCATGTACAGGTCAGAAAATTATAGCCAGGCTCTGGCTGCTTGGCTCTCTGTCAGTCACTTCATCAGCTAGTCAGTCAGCCATTCAATGAAATACTCTTTACAACAGTTTGCATGAATTACATATTGCACATGCATGATGCGAACTTGTGTGCAACGCATATTTCTACTAACCCAGCAAAAAAGTTAACGAGATTTTCGAAAAATAGAAACTCGATTAGAGTTATGGAATGTAGTGCTGACATCCGTCGTGCAAATAATCGACTCTGAAGGCGGTCATTCAGCAATAGAATTTTAAACTTGAGGATAACCCCTATTTATGTTTGTTAAAGTTTCTTCTTTATTTTGAGGGACCTCTCATATGGGATGGCTCCTACTGATGCTACAGTAAATTAGGCGGGCTCAATGGGGAAAATTAATCGTGAAATTAAAAAATTGCCTCAAGCGTTACAACACAGGGAAAGTAAAAACAATGCCTGTCCAACAATTCCTTTAGATATCGTTCTGTTGCACAGTGTCTTATTTGATATAAAAACAACATTTTAGAATTTATTTTAGTTGTGCACGAAAATGCATCGCCCGGCAGGCCGTGAATTTAGTTGCTAAACAAAATTTAATGCCATAAAATTGATCCGCCCTAATGTGCATGCATTTGCATGCATTTTGTGTTTTATTTGCGGTCATTGGTTGCAAATAATTATATTTGGTTTGGCATCGGTCATTCATGTGGCCCTTTAGAAGTGCCAGTCTGCATGCGTGTGTGTCCTTTTATGCATTCGTATGCAAATAACTCATTGTAATAATATATTTTATGTTTGAAGTCAAGTATAAAATGAATTATTGTTTTAACTACATGTTTTTTGTTCGTTTTAAATATTTTTATTTTTTTTTTTTGCTTTTTGTTCTCTTCTTTAACTCACTCTTAATTACTCATTCTTCTGCTGTTGCATAATTACAATGAGTGCATTCAAGTATGCACGTATTTATTTACATGCTGTTGTTGTTTGTATAAAACCCGGATTATATAATTCATTGGAAAAAAGGAATTGCTTTATATGGTTGATATATTTTAATTTCACTATTTTTTCAGCGTTTTTTTTTTTCAATTGAAATCAATTGAGTTTGTAATCACGGTTGCCAGCAGGTTAATATTATCGGTTTTAGCTGTTGTAGCGGCATTCTCATGTTATTCAAATAAAAAGATGTGATTATCTTAAGTAACTTGTGTATTCTGCACGAGCTTAAATGCAAGTCGAATTGATTTATTTAATTTAAAATGTTTTCAATGGGGAATTGAGTGCAAAAAAGTCGTATAGCTCTGAGTCACATTGTCACGAATCTTTGTTCCCGAAGACAAAATACCTTAAAGAGTAGTTTCGTTTTCATTTGAGAAGGAAAAAATGTTTTATATGATTTAATGCACACCCGAACTCTAAGAAATGTTGCGCATTTCACATTCCCAAAATAACACAGCTTTTGGCCCTTAAAAATAAACAACAATTACGATAGTGCTGCATGCAGGCTCTTTTAATGAAAAAGAGTGTTAAATATGTTACATTTTTTCTTTTTATTATGAGAAAAGAACATCTTATAGTCTCAAAATTATACATATTTTTCAGATAAAAAAAACCATAAAGAAAAAGGCAGAATTATGTCTACAAATTATTACGTAGGAAAAATACTATTTATTTTTGCTTTAAAATTTTTCGAAACTGACGACAACGACGAAAAGTGAGGCATGTGTGGCAGCTCTGTTCTGGCCGACTTATTTTAATAACTATTTTTCATATAAATTGTCAATATTTAGCACATTAACATTGTTGGCCAAACGTCTTTTTTTCTTTTTGTTTTTGCTTATAATAGAATTAATCATGGTTATTTTAATTAGATCCAAATACTCAAAATAGTTGTCTTTTGTTTAACAATTTATATTCCGCATTGCGGAAACTAAATTTTAAAATATATTTTTCAATATTTAATCAATGCATTTAGCGGTTTATTTGATACGCAATCATCAATTAAATACTTTTTTTTAATAATTAAATAACTTTTGTATCGAAATTAGTAGCGCATTTTTAAATGAAAACAACAACAAAAAAAATTTTGAGCAAAAAATGAACAGCATCTGTATTAAAAATAAGCCACCAGATATTTTAAAATTCTTTAGAAATTAAATTCTTTAAGGCGGGTTGAACTTTTAACAACTTTTTATATAAAAACTTTTAAAATATATTTGGAAAAAAGCTGACATCAACTTTTTCTTAAGTGACATTTTGTTACTGGAAAGGTTCCTTTAATAAGTTTCAGGAACAGAAGGAATCTTTTAGGCAGACATACTTGAAAAAAAAATTCTCGAAATTGAAAAGAAAAAGTCTAAAGTTTTATTAAAATGAAAATGAAAAGATTTTCCTATCGAAATTGCCTTTTAAGAGCCTCAGAAGGACTTACGAGCAGCGTACTGGTATTTTGTATGTATAAATTTCCAAGGAAATATTATACACCGGCCACTTTCAAATGCAGTCGAGATCTGCAATACCTTTTACAAGTAAAAGTTTGTATTTAAAGTTAATTATAGATTTCTCTCTGCAAATTAATTTTTTTTTTGTTTGTTTAATTCACAGATTTATTTCTCTTGCATTATTCGTAACATTTTTAATTAAGGACAAGACAAACACAGAGACTCAACTTTTCTTTGATATAAAATTTCCATTTATTTCAAGCAGACACACAAGTCGTTATTCCTAAAGGCCATAAAAATGAACAACTAAATAAAATATTAAATAAACTCCATTTTAATTACATTCAAATAATTAAATATTTTCGAGAAAATGGCAGTCTTAAATGGAATATAAAGATTTTTGTGGCTTCTTGTAGTTTTCAGACACAAAATTTGAAAACGATGCTGTTAAATTTAAACAATAGCTTTTGTAATGTGCAAACACACACACACACACACACACTCAAATAATAACTAAGTGTTTCGAAATGCTTAGAATATGTTTTGCTTTTCTCTCGAGTTGCTGTACAGCCATATTCCATTTAAATTATTTCCCAACTTTCTGTTTATACGAGTATATTCCTTTTAGTCTGTGGTTTTTGTTTGTTCCACAAATTAGAATGTTCTATCGGAATACGAATGGTAGAGCATGTTAAATGTTCTTCTTCCTTTCTTAATTTCTTGTTAATGCACTAAAACAACAAGTATTGATTGATTGTTTTTTCACAATTAAAAAGCAAAATTGTTGTGAACGCGTCCTAAAGAAAACAAAATTCAATCAAACTTTTGTTCAAGAAAATAATGCCATTTTTATCTCTTCGTAAACGACTAAAATAACTCTTGTTTTGTTAATACACTTAAAGAATTTAATTATGTTTGAATATTCTTTAAGACAGTACATGTCAATGATAATGTAAATTGTACTTTATGAATTAATTAAAGAAAATATAAAAACTTGGTCATTAAATTTGTTTAAATTTTATTTCATTCGCCTATTTAGTTAAGGGGAAATCCCCGCATTATAACAGAACCAGCTGCAAATATAAATTGTTCTTTTTACCATGACAGACAATTTCTAAGAATATCAGAAGGCACGACAAGAAAACTTTTTTAGTTTCCTCCAACGATAAGTTAATTTTAATATCAGCCGCTGGTTACTCTCTTATATAAAGACGTCACACGCAGTACTCTTTTAAATATAAATACATATAAAATATATATTAAAAATTTATTTTTAGAAAAAAATCGACTTTATTAATTTTATAAAAACCACAACTTTTCTTTCATAATAATAATAGTACAATGACAATATGTCAAAAAATTAGTTTATTAACAATTCAATTGAGATTTTATTTTTCATTTTGCCTTATAAATACTTTCATTGTTATCCAAGGGATTTCTAATTGTATAAAGGTATAGAAAAATAAAATAGAGTCGTATCGAATAAAAGTTATTTGTTGGGTTTGGTTTGTATAAGTTTCATAGCCTACTACACTTATTATAATGTGATTTTTTGAAATTGTTTGTGAATTTTTATAGTTAATTTATTTAACATAATTCTCAGATGGTTTTTGGAAGTCTTTTAATAAGTTGAGAAGTTTGAATCTTTGCAAAACTGTGGTTGAAGTCTACTGATGATTTGGTAAGAAGCGCCAATGAAATGCATATAGACATTGCTTAACCACCCAACAAATAAATTTCATATCATAATAATAATAAATAAAATTAAAAAAGCTATTAAGAGTTTTTGAATAAAACAAATCTGTTGCTTAAAAAAACACAACAAGAAGATCGAAAAAATAGGAAGAAGATATATAAAATATATATTTTCAAAATGAATTTTCTGTGAAGAAGTTTGCAAACAGTAAAAACAAACTATTTTTTTCATATTAAGTGATCCTTTCAATAAAATTAAAATTAGAGCGGGTTTCTAAGGATTAAGACTTTTTCATTAAAACTTTTCGGAAAAAACTATGGCTCCAGGAGGGCAAAATATAATTGTTCTAAAATTTCAAAATCTTTAAACAGCAGTTGGCGATATTATCTAAAAAAATCGGGGGGAAATATCCGTTCTTTGATTAGATCCTTTTTTAAAATTAAGAAACTTTTTTTCCATATTTTATAATATTTATTCAAATTACATCAGAATAGTTGTAGGTAGGCAAGAAGGATTTTTTAATATTGAAAAAATTAAATGAACAAATTTAAATTTGGCCAAGTTAGGAAGTTTTGAATACGACACAATTAAAAAAAAAAAAACTTTGGCCCACTACGTTAAAAAAAATTTTGAATGTCTTCTTATTTATAAAACAAGAGAAACAATTTATTTTTGTTTTAAATTTTAATTGCCCATTAAAATTATGCATTTGAAATAGTTTAAAAGGCAGTTATTTTTTCCGCTGATATAAATGCTGAATAGAAGGAAAGAGATTGTCGGACGAAATATCATCCAAATCACAACAGTATGAGTGTGGAACCAACCATAAATACGCCACACATTTTTTGTGGTACACTTCTAAGTGCGTTTTCATCCTCCAAAATTATTGAACAGTGTATTTTTCAAAAGGTATTTTTCTGTAGATATTCCCAAAATAAATATTTGCAGCAAAGTTTATGATATACAAATGCTAGAGTGTTCTAGTATTTGGCTGAAAATCAACATGATATATATCATTTTTTCCAAACGCAGTTGTCCACTAAAAAATAAAGTTCCGACGTTGCAGTTCTTTTTTTAGTTTTTTATATATTAATTTTATTTGTTTTGTGGTTTTTTTTTTATTTTTATCTTTTTTATAAATTAATTGCTGTTAACTTTTGCAAGTGCATAAAAAGGCAGTGCACTTCATATCAAGTCAATTTCTTAACATGCCAAAGTTTTCTATTTGAAGAATTTATGTTATAAAAAATAAACCTTTTGAAAGTTAATATTTTTATTTGCTTAAAAAAGTAAATAAATAAACACAAAATTAAAAAAAAAATAATAACTCATA
Organism: Linnaemya vulpina; assembly: GCA_963675445.1. NCBI lineage: Eukaryota > Metazoa > Arthropoda > Insecta > Diptera > Tachinidae > Linnaemya > Linnaemya vulpina. The sequence goes on along the minus strand of OY776276.1, from coordinate 6,774,980 downwards.
CACATTTCAGACATGAAAGAACAAAAATGGCTTTTGGTTGCGGTACAGCTGGTGTACAGTACGTTAGCATGAATGCTACACTCTATTCCAAATAGTTGTTACATGCATTTTACATATTTACATGTAACAATTGTAAATATTTGCTTTTCTATGTGGTTGACAACATTGCATTTTGCATGCATGTGCATGCATGTTATATGTTGGTTGTGTGTGTGTACCACCAGTGGCTTTAGAGCACTACTAAAGATAATGGGTTTTGTATATATTTTTGCAATTGCAAATACACGAAAAATGTAAATTAATTTGTATGGATTATTAAAATTAATTTTATCTGTAGTGTGTTTGCTTTTTTTTGTTTTTTTAATTCTGTTGTTTGACTTTACTTTGGCTTATATTCTTGTATTGTTGTTATCTTTTACATTAGCAGTTGTTGTAATGCTTTATATTTCCGATTTACATAATGTTTTGTCTTTATTTCTGTAAATATGATGCTTCTCGTTCCCTTCCCCTCATTAAATTGTTTCCTCCCTGCAGCTGATAATGAATTTTAATATGTGAATTGGTTTTTGGCTGGCAACCACCAACTCTCTCGGTCATTGGAGTTATTGTGGTTGTTATTGCAAAATGTGCGGTTTTAATTATTAAAATAGCATTTGTGTGAATCAAATAAAAAATAGTTAAAAAAAAACAGAACAGAAAAACAGCTTGAAATGTAATTAAAGAAACAGAAAAGTTGTGCTCGCCAAATCAGATTCAGTAACAAGATGTTACTGTATGAAATTCCTTTAAAAGCCTACGGATGAATTATTATAAAACAATTCGTTTATTAATAAAAATATATTTGAATGGAAATTTATGGGTTAGAAATTATATAATGATGCAAAAATTATTGTTGAAAAATTTTTAAGCGAAAATTTATTTTAAATATTTTCTTTTTCACAATGATTTCACAAAGAAATCGTTTGGGTAATTAAAATACTTTGTGATATTATTAAGTGCTTGTAAAAAATATGCCTGCTATTTTGATGGAATTGGTTCAGTTCAGAGAAGCTCTATGGAAAATATTTTAAAGAATTTATTTAAATCCTAATAAAAATTGTGTGCTTTCAGCTGACTGAAAAAATTAGCAAAGAAAATAATTTAGATTATGTGCGCTGGCATGTGTTACATGTAGTTACCTCCAAAAATATTAAAAAAGGTATTATTTCGGCTGAAATTCAATCCCTTGTGTATTTATTTTAATCCGTTTTTCCTTTCTTTGAATTTCCAACAATTTGCTTTTATTAATCTTTTACCTAAAATACCTATTCCTTCCTGCTGTTACACAACAGCCATCATAAATATTTAATTTTCCCTAATTAGTTTCAACTGTAAATCAGTTTTGGTTGTTGTTTTTTTTTTTGTATTATTTTCTTATTTTACTTTTCGTTAATAACTCGCTTTTTAAAGCAAAAAAAGATAAAAGAAATATATTTGGTGAATATAACTGGAAATCACTTCATAATACCCATTAAATCCTTGAGAATTAGAGACAGACTTAGCAACTATTATTTGGTAATTACGCCTGGAAATAAACAAAATGTGGTAAAGCCTGGGAAAAAAACCACATAACCTCAGTTGTTTCAGATACACACAAGCACAGACGCTCCCACACACACCCACCCATTTTATGGTGCAAAACATACAGTGTGAAAAATAAAAGAGTTTTACCATGTCGAAAATAAGAAATTATGTAGTTGAAAAGGAAGCAGGAGAAGGTAGTAAGAAAAGGCAAGAAATAAAACATTATTGTATTCATTTATATTATTTGAAAATTAAGAAATCAGGTGGGGCAAATTTTCGAATTAAGCAAAAAAAACTAGTATGAAAAAAGGCGTTGAATAAAACTTTCAATCACTACATGCATGGTGGTGATTTGAAATGTAAAGAAAATTATTTATAAAGTTTATAGGTCGCTTTTAGGCAGATAATAAATATTTATTATTTGGTAGAGCCAGGTGGCGTATTTTCATGTCATATTAAAAATATTATGACTGTATAGAAGAACAAAAATAGGACTCCTTTTTATATTTATTGCGCAATCCCAAAAATATAACTTATGGCAACAAATCTTTCTATTATAAATTAAAAGTAGAAACATATTTTAATACAAATACTATCTCTTATAAATAAAATAAGTGAAAAGGACAATAATATTGATTACAAAAACTTGAATAGTGTGTTTGTTTTTGCGTCTCAGGTATTCCCTGCAAACCATTAAATTTGAATTCACTCGTTCAATAAAGTAAGTAAATAAAATAATAGTTGCGAGAAGAAATCACAAACTAAATTCACTTCTTCTTAAACAGGATTTAAAAAGTGCATATCATCCTAAAAGTAGGCAACATTTTTGAACTGATATTTAAGTTCACTCATTCAATAAAGCAAATAAATAAAATAATAGTTGCGAGAAGATATCACAAACTAAATTCACTTCTTCTTAAACAGGATTTTAAAAGTGTATATCATCCTAAAAGTAGGCAACAGTTTTGAATTGATATTTGAATTCACTCTTATTAAAGTAAATAAATAAAATAATATTTGCGAGAAGAATTCAGAAACTAAATTCACTTCTTCTTAAACAGGCTTTTAAAAGTGTATATCATCCTAAAAGTAGGCAACATTTTTGAATTTATATTTGAATTCACTCTTTTAATAAAGTAAATAAATAAAATAATAGTTACGAGAAGATATCACAAACCAAATTCACTTCTTCTTAAACAGGATTTTAAAAGTGTATATCATCCTAAAAGTAGGCAACAGTTTTGAATTTATATTTGAGTTTACTCTTTTAGTAAAGTAAATAAATAAAATAATATTTCCGAGAAGAATTCAGAAACTAAATTCACCTCTTCTTAAACAGGCTTTTAAAAGTGTATATCATCCTAAAAGTAGGCAACAGTTTTGAATTTATATTTGAATTCACTCTTTTAATAAAGTAAATAAATAAAATAATTGTTGCGAGTAGAATTCACAAAGTAAATTCACTTTTTCTTAAATAGGATTTTTAAAACTGTATATCAACCTAAAAGTAGGCAACAGTTTTGAATTGATATTTGAATTCACTTTTTTAATAAAGTAAATAAATAAAATAATTGTTGCGAGAAGATATCACAAACTAAATTCACTTCTTCTTAAACAGGATTTTAGAAGTGTATATCATCCTGAAAGTAGGCAACATTTTGAACTGATAGCTTAGTTGGAATTGGCAAGCATTTGTGGCGAATTTCTGTGCACTTTCATGCATATTTCTATCTCTTAAAAAAGTTAAAGCTTTCCCAAAATAATAAAACCTAAAAAGTATTCCTAAATAAATAATTTAAAGCCGAAGTAATATATTTTACTTCTCGTTCTTTTGTGTTTCCAATTACATAAATCTTAATTCCAAAAAGTGTAATTATAAACACTTCTCTGTGTATGTGTGTGTGTGTGTGTGCTCCCAACATAAATTTATGTCATCAAATTGCATTTAAGCTCAAACAACAATTACAGACCAAAACAAATAAACTCTGAGTAGCAGACTTATTTTTCAACAAACAAAAACATCAAGAAAAATTTAATAGCAGGTTGCAAGACGTGTTTTTCATATAATTTATAATTAAGAAAAATAAAATTATAAGAAAAAGTGAAATTAAGGAATTTTTTTAGGGTTCTTTTAATTGTTTGTGTAATTCTTGGGCATTTAATAAACAGAACAGTACGAGTTGTGAGAATGTGCCGCTTGAAAAACTAGAAGAGGTAAATTGCTAAGGAAAATGTATCACAATAACCGCCTGCATTTCTTTTTGTTCGCCACACAAAAATGTTGTTTAAATTAGTGGCAATTAGACTGTGTATGCGCCCAGTGTTTTCTTTATTTTTTGTAATATTACAAGGGTCGTTGGAAACAAATATATAGTCCAACTGAACCATAATTAAGTCGCCAAAATGTATGTTGTGTTTAGGCTTTAATTATTACGAACATTTTAATTGCATACAATTTAAAATAACATATTTTTGTTTGGCTTACACGTCATGCCAACAACAACATTATTTTCTTTCATACTGAAAAACTTTATTAAACAAATCTTGTCAAGGATTTCAGCTACTGTTAGTGGGTAGTGTGAGATTATTATTGCACAGGGAGAAAAACCCAGTTAATCTGCACACAATTTTCCCAAACGATATTTTTAAAATCAACATCTTTTGAAAAACAGCATCGAAAATTGAAGCGCTATAATTTTTATTTTCAAATCAACCGATTCCCTCGCGACAAGCGGTGACTGATGTAGTTCTCGAGTCCTACAAAAGGATCAAGAACTTTAACTGTTTAGATATTTAACTTCGGAGTTTAAAAATAATCACTCTTTTCGATTTTTTTTCGTTCACGATAACTCACGATCGTATTAAGCGATTTTGAGCCAATTTGCAGTCTCCGATGTGGTTTTATAGTCTTCTGGAATCGATCTTCAAAGACGTTTTTTTTTAATTTCTGAAAGTCTACCGGTTCGAAATCTAAGTACCATTTAAAATGCCATCAGTTTGATTGAAATCGGTCAAGTTTTTCCAAATTTATAAGCGGGTCAAATACTTACGCACATACACACTCTCTCTCACACACACACACACACACACACACATACAGACATTAGGACGGATTTTCCTAAGTAGTCAGGGAAGCTGTCTAGGACCCCAAAACGTCGAGATCTGATAAGAACTTTTTTCAAAACGGGGTTAAATAAATAACTTTCCCATTTTTGAATATTTTCGCTTTTAAAAAAGTTTGATCACTTTGAACTTTTCAGTAACATTTTGAGAAAAAAGAATCAGCACAAAATTAAAGAGGTAAAAAAATAAGGTCTGAAAAAATTTGCTGACATATTGTCAGGGCATGAATTTCAATAAATTTGTTGAAGTAATATAAAAAATTGCTTTTAATTAAAAAAAGCCTTTGAAACAGTAGCTGTTAAAAAGTGTAATTAAAAAAGAAGAACTGAAAAAATTGTGGAGGGAGGTGAAATTCGATAGTTCAGCCTTTAAAACTTTATTTTTAATCCTTAAAATAAATAATTAATTTTTAGATATCTTCTTTCGCCATCGCCTTTATTATGCAACTATTTGTCAACGTCATGTCAACAAAATATTATCGACAAGTCCAGTAACTATTTTTTCTTTTCGCTTCATGGCATCAAGTCGACAAAGAGTTACACAAGAAGTAGGATTGAAAAAAAAAATTCGTGCTGATATTCCAGCAAAAACATAAAATTATTTCCAAGAAAATTGAAACGTAAAGAAAAGCCTTTAATTATGTTTATCGTAATAAACTTAAGGTAATTACCTGAAGGTGCGAGATGATGAAGAATAGCGCAGGCTAATAATCTTAGAAGTGTCGTAAACATCGTTTAATTAAAAGATACAATAAATTGCATTATTTAGTTGTGTTTTGAGTGGGGCATAACATGAGACGTGTGGCAATTATTTAATGACTGAGTACCTGCAGTTGTTTGCAAATAATGTAAACAAAATTTTATGTAGCCTACCGTAAGGCGATTCGATAAAATCAAAATATTAGCCAGGCTTAAGGCTGTATTAAAATAATATTAAGTCTTTACAAGCTTTAGCGTTGCATGCTATTAGGAGGTAATAAAAAATATAATTAAAATTTTAAAACTACACATATCATGGCAATTATTTTCATATCCTAAAAGCACACTCTTTATTCTATTATTCAAACACCTGCCAGGGAGAGTAATTGCACAACAGATTATTGAAAAGAGTGTAGCAAAAAAACTGATTTATATCGGAACGACACGAGTTACATGTTGTTTATCGTAAAAGCATTGAAGTATAAAAAATAGATTGAATTCGATTATAAGGAAATTCATATGAAATATCATTATCAGCAGCAGTCTCATGGCGTTCAGAGAATTCTGATTGCGCTTTTGCAATAAGATAAGGAATAAAGAAGTAGGGAGAAAAAAATTTTGCCAGACGGATATGGAAGTACTCACACGTGCAAGCAAATCCAAAGCGAAGGTTTTTTTTTATCAACTTTGGAAACATTTTTGAAAGCTTAGCAAATTGCATGCAATTTTCAGAAATAGTTTTACTATATTGTCATGGGCAAAACAGTTGCTTAAATACATATATTTTTAATCATTTAGTTTAATAATTTCCATTCGAATAAAACACTTGTAGTTTGGAATAGTGGCTCTTTTAGAGCAAAAGCTTTTTTATTTGGAAAATAAAGTATATTGAAAATAAAATATATTGAAAATATACTGTGTTGTGATTTTAGCGATAACTATTTTCTATTTATTGTTGTTCTTTTGTGGCTTTACGTTGCACACTTTTGGGGATTATAATTTCATTTAGTGATATAAAAAAACATTTGCTGCGTACCTTTAGGCTTTAATTAATTGATTATTTTAATGAACGCTTTTAGGCTTAACAATATATTATATAACCATTCGTTTGCTTTTGGTTTAAAACTGGAAAATTTTTATTAAACAAATGCTTTCAAATTAAAATCATGTAAATTAAGAGATATTAATTTTCAGCGTTTTATTAGGGCGTTCAAAAAGTTTATATAAAATGTATTAACATGGAACAAATACAGGAATTCAAGGAAGTATTGTTACACCTCACCTTGTTTAGAAGAGATCTTTCCCCTTTTTTCAGTATTAAATATAATTGTCTAAGACTGGGGGCCATATTAAAACTCAACTGCTTTAAAACTATTATAATTTTAATAAATAATTCAATATATTTATAGTCGTATTTAAATCGCAAGCTTAAAAAAGTCATTTCAGTTGTTGCTGTTATTGCAACAACATATATATCTGTTCCAGCCCCAACAGCATGATGTCACTTCTAACATGTCATGTATAATTTATTAATATTTAATTATTTTTTATAAGCAAACGTGTGGGTATCACATATTGTTTTTAGTATCTCGCATAAATTGTATGTAATTACAAAATTATGTAAATTGTAATTAAATTTATCTTGTCATTTAAAATATAATAAAAATGTTATATACGAGTGCAATGGAACATTTTTGCTAAATCGTTAATTTCAACATACACATAAATGGCACACGGGGAATGTTGATGGACAACGAACGGAAAATGTGTGGTTGCACTCTGCTGGCAAGCAGTTAATATAGTTCGCATACTCTGCCTCGTTTGAGGCAAACGGAATCAACAATTGCCTTCACCGACAGTAATTTGTTAATAGCCCTTTTAAACGGCTTGTAGTTGTCGACTTTTAAGAGACTAAAACGCTTAATGCTGATCACTTTTAATTTACTAATTATTAGCCTCGTCTAACCTTAACTTGAAAATATCGCCAAGTTTCGTACGTCATGCGGACAACATCTGCTTGCAAATGACCACTTTAGGCTGATAGTTTTTCCTTTCGAATTGTTCATTTTTATTTGCATGGAAAAAAATGCATTATTATTCTACGTACTGGCATGTAGATAACTTTTTGCGGTTTTAATTAATTAATTGCATCGAACAATAACTTATTATGAATATGAATTATATCAATCTGATAGAAAATTTATTTGCATTTTGTTAATAACGACTCTACTCACATTTGCAATTGTTGTTCATTTGTTTAGTTTTAATGAGATGCAGTTTCTTTTTTTTATGCGCTTTTTAATTATTAATACGAAAAAAAAGTGGAAAATGTTGACAACACAGTTTATAATGTTAATTAACAATTCAATAGAACATAATATATGCAGCGACTCTCCCCACTTTTTTATATAACAAGAAATTTTATTTCAACCAGTTTTACAAATTAAATTCAGACTTTTACTGCAATAAGAATTGGGGATAATTTTAGTTTGAATTTGCAGTGTAAGAAAAAATTGTGAAGTTAAATATCTCTGGATAACAAATTGATTAGATTCTTTGTAAATCAGATCTTTTAATAAAATATTTTGATTCGCAAGGCACAAACCTTAAACCGTTCCCACATAATATTTTTTAACCCCAACCCCGCGTTTTAGAAAAACAAAAGGTGCCCATTATGCCGGAGTTCGGTTAAGGCCAAGTTATTGTTAAAGGAGTAAGAACCGAATGCAGTCCATTTAGGCTGTAGATACTCTAGTTTCTCATATATCTTCCTCTGTCCTCTCAACACCATCCGTTCCCTACATAATCCCGGCACAATAGGTTGAACGAGTAGGGTTTCTATTACATACCATTAAAAAAACTCCTTGTGAAAAGGGGGTTTCTTTAGTTAGAATCGTAGCCTTAACAGCAAAAGTAGAGAAGAAAAGTGAGGTTAGCACGACCAAAATAGTGATAAGCAATAGCAAAAAATATATATAGCATACCTTAAGGCTTCAGAGCTAACCCCTAAATAAACAGTCTTGACGAAATAAGCATAACCAATACTTTCTGATAAAATTTTTTTAATTTAAGAAAATATTTTTAAAAAACATCAATACTCCTTCGGTACTGTCTTTTAACGTTTTGTTTCTCGGCCACACGCTCGAAATATTAAAGTAACTTTTGTCAAAATAAATAGTGGCCACGCTTATTTCGTCCAATATTTATTGGTGTTGTGAATATAAAAGATTTAAAATTTTTAAAATAATATTTGATAGGGAAAACAAATATAAAGACTGCTATGAGCAGTAGAAAAGAGTGTATTTAATTTAAAAAAAAAAAATATTTGCATTAACTTACAAATTTCTTACCAATTTCTTTTCAGGTAAATTTTTAATCTGCACTGTACTTATTAAGCCTTAAACACAGTAGAAGTAAACTGTTGGTACTTGTGAAAAGGTAAACTTTGCAATAATAATTTTTCAAAACTGAATAGATATTTTTATGAAATTTAATTACTAAATGGAACTTTCTATATAAAATTAATCTGGAAGTTTTTTTTATATAAAATTAGAGTGGCAGGTCGCGGTGTTTATCTTAAAGAACATGTTTAGTGTCAATTGTCATATATAAGAATTTCATAACTATTCGGTTTATATATCTGTAAACCGATTTAGAAAGTGTCTCTTTACTTATGAACTTGTTCGTATTCCTGCTTTGATTGTCTATGTCTTTTGCGAGAAATATTATGTACAAAAAGTTCAGTTAAGACAAAATAAAAAAAAAGGTTAACAAAATCTAACAAGAAACTTGAGAAACTTATTTCATAAAATATTTGCTTGCTATGGCCACACGGTTCTACATAAATTTCCATAGATTAATTATGAAATTTACAACTTCAATTTAAAATAAAACTCTTTTCATGTGAAAAGTATTTTTGCTTTTTAATTCCAATCCAGCAAATCTTGTTCGTTATCTTGGCAAACAGAAGAAATATTATTCGCATTGACATGATATTTTTCTCATTTTGAATATTCTACAAATTTTCCCATAAATAAAGTCAAAATATTAAATATCAACTCTTGTTGGTATTGTCCTATTTAATCATTTTTAGTTGGATCTGTATGAGTATTAAATCTCTTTTGACTTATAATTCATAAAAGATAAGATGGAACTAGAAATGCTTACAGACGACATAAATAAATGAAAAATTGTTAAATTTTATTTGAAATGGAGAAAAACACACTCATGCATGCCGGCTTTCAAAGGAAATGAAAGAATATACGGAGTTAATAATACAACACAACTCTGGAAAGTAAAATATTTTGCATAATTCGATACACATGATACGATAGCAACAACAACAACAAGACAAACCATCTTGATTATCGTATGAGTATATGGAATACATGTGCACAAATTTCGACAAACAAATTTTGTATATATTGTGGCACCTTCCTCCTCACACACACACACACACACACACACACCCACACCTGCTCTCCTTTAAATGTGCATCATATTTAAAATGCAATATTTTTATTTAACGAAACAACTCTTTATTTATACCTCTTCTTTGTACACTCGCATTCTTATCCATGCCGCTCTCATATGAAGCCATAAACAAGTGTGTGTGTGCGTGTGTGTGTTTTATGTTTGTATAGATGTACAGTGTATGTTGGTGATTGCTGTGCATGCTTATGCATGTTTGTAAAAGGCATATTAAATATATTAATAAGAAGTAGACATATTTGTTCAAGTGTACACTGTACACGTACATATACAAAATACTCAGTTTCTTTATGGATGTTTGTGTGTATTCAAACTGAGTATTTTGCATTTACGAGTATGCATGTATGTGTGTGCGTGCGTGGGTGTTTGCATGTATGTTTGCATGAATAGCAAACACTCTAAGGAGTAGGTGTGATATTTGAACTGCACTCAATGTGCTGATGATAAAAATGATGCTGATGCTGATGCTGCTACTCTACCTTGATGAAATGCAGAGCAGAGTTTGCAAAATTGCAAAAGCAGATAAATACACACAAACACAATCGCATAACATACGAGTACATGTATTGAGTCAGAGTTGCTTACAGTGTTTAAAAAAACATATATTTCGGGTCAACAAAATTTGTGCAAATAACGCAAACAATTTTACTGGATAATTATTGTAGGAAATTTTTAAAACTATAAAATTTTAAATAGTTTTCAAAATTATATGTGGATTTTACTAACACACTGTGAAGGTCCGTTGCTTGTTTTCAATTTACCAATTTGAGAAATAATTGATTTTTTAAACTGCACAAATTTTGCGCCAGCTAAAGTTTGGTTTCGAGCTTAACTTTCAAATTAAATTCCTAAAACTTAATGCAGAAACATGGGCAAAAATAATTGTAGTGAAACAATGAAAATATTATAGTTATTATTTTCAAATATCTAAGGAAAATTAATTATTATTATCAATTAATCACAGTCGTATGGTTTGTTGTCTAAAAAATTAAGTTGAAATTTTAATTCCGGCTGCGGGTCAAATCTACGAAATGTTTTAAAAAATTTTAAAAATAAAAATTTTTAACTAGGAAACAATATATGCTCACGCTCAAAATTGTTGTATCGTTATATCGTCCTATTTTTAAATGCCAGAAATATAGTGGCCTCCACCAAACGAGACTGGAAAATTTATTTTTCCATAAAGATGAACATGAATTTTTATTTTTCGAAAACTTTAGAAGAAAAACACTTGATTTTTCTTTACATTTTATAAAAAAAAAAATTAATATTTCATCTGCAATTTTTTCGAATTCCCAAAAGTTCTTAATTTATTCATCTTTTTCTGTGTTACATTTTAAGTTTAAAGAACTGAATTAAAGAAATTCAGTCGTTAATTGAATTTATAAGAAACAATACAGAAATTCTATTTTACACAAAACCAGTTCATTTTATTAAAAGGACTTTCCATAATTTTTCCCTTATGTGAAAGAAGCAGATTTTTAATGTTTTATATCGTCCAAATTTTACTCGCCACTGTGCAAACACTTATGGGCATAAATATGCATGTGTTTTTGCATGTATCAACTCGTTGAAACTCAACTTCAATTTCGACTTTTTCTTTTCATATCCACACCGCACACATACAGAGTTTTGAAAGTATAAAATCGCATACACTTGAATGTGAAATGGGTCCTTTTTTTTTTTTTTTTTTTTTTTTGTTAACCAAAAGAAAAGTGTTATATATTATTTTTTGGACAATCCTGTCTGGCTGTTGAGCCATGTACCATATTGTGTAAATATACAACCTACAAGGGAATCGTTTTTCTTTCACTTGCGTTCAAACACACACATACACACGTACACGTGCTCCCGAAATACACAAAAGATTTAACTGGGGGATAACAAAAAAGAGTCACAAAATGACAAAATGGAAAAAAATTGAAATTGTTGAAAATAGAGAACATCAATTTCTGTGTATATTTTATGAAAAGTTTTGTGTTATTATTTCCATTTCTTATATTCCGTTGGAGAAAGCTTTACAACAGAAAAAAATATAATAATAATAACAAAAAATGAAATGAAAAAGTCTCTAGAAGCAGTTGACAATTTCAATCTTTTTCCATTCTGTTTTCATTGTTTTCCTTTTATGCATTTTTTTTTATATAATTTTTTTTTTTTTTTTATAAGTATTTGTGAATATTTATGTTATTTTTGGGGTAAGTTTAACTTTTAATACACTCTGATGTGAATATTTCTTTTTTTTTTTAGAAAAATATGGCGATGCTTTGTTGACTTTATGGCAAATAATGACACTTTGGAGAGAAGTTTTGTTTTAGATTGTTAAAGCATTTTTGCTTTTGCAAAAATAAGGCCGCAAAGGATCAAAATTTTGATAACATTTTTATTTAGCATAATTTTACGTCATGAATACCGACGTTGCCTTAAGTAAATTTTTTAAAGTAATTCTGGAAAAAAAGCAAGTCAAGCAGTATGAGTGGAAATGAAATGCTTAAAGAGTTCGAAACCACTATTTAAAGTTATTAAAAGAAAAATTAAATGCGTTCGTTGGTTGATGTCCAAGAAGAGTTCCTCTCTGCCACAGAAGCCTATTTGCAGGATGGCAATTTATAGATCTCATAATATTTTGAACAGATTGATACCGCAGCATAAGAAGCGTCCACCATTTGAAGCGTAAATCTTTATTGAAGGTAACAGGGCAACAAAAAAAGACAAAAATAAATTGTTTCATGTTCTTCTAAACTTGAAATAGGAAACAAATCACAGTACTTTGATTTTTAGTTGTTGTTAATTGAAATATATTAATAGAGTTGTATGGAACAGATAAATCCGTCATAATGTAATGAACGTTTAATTAAAACTTTTTACAAAAATGTTTGAAAATTATTTAAAATATATTTCCCGACTTTTTAAAGTAGGAAATTAGCCTGCGGCATTCTGGATATATTTGATGACATTTCTTAGGCTTGAACTGGCCTATTATTCTGTTTTTACTAAAGGTGCGGTCACATTTGAACAATTATTTTCCGAAAGAGGCGTAACCACTAAACAATAAAGAAAAAATAGGTTTTTCATTTAAATAACTACTTATTAAGTTTAAGAGCTTACAAAAATATAGGATTATATGAAACTGTCTTGAAGCTCTTTTACTCAATAAATACGTTTCCAATTCAATATATTTTTCATTCGTGTTTAGTGGTTACGTTTTATATTATTTCTGTTTGTTGTAAAATAATTAATAAGTCGTAACGTGCCTTATACTATGTTCAGATTGGCATTTTTAATTGAGTCAATTTAATTTTAATTGGGCAATTAAATCTAGAGATCTCACACATACTCTGTTTAGGCTGACTCAATTATCATTTGACAGCTGATAAAAATATAGTTTTTATTTGTTTCTTGAATGTTTGTGTTTGTAAATTTAAAAAATGGATGCAAAGTTTGATTTAAAAGAAATTTGACTTGCATATAATAGAAGTATGGAGCTCTTGGAGTCATTGGCATCGATTTTTGATTCAAAATTATCAGTGCAAGAAAAAGAAAAACTTCATAATTTTATAAAGTTTGAGAAAGCAGCACCTCTTGCTCCTTTCATTATTCAAAGATCACTCTGAACGTTGGTAAGCGCAACAGGAATAAATTTGTTTACTTCCGTAACATTTTTCAATTCATATAATCGCCAATCTGTATTCTGGGAAGCCACTTGCATTTGTTTTTACATTTGGCTCGCCATTATAGGACATTTTTCTGCTCACTGAACACAGTTCTTAATAAACATTCTCATGACCAGGGTTGCAATTCGAGTTTTACGCAATTAGTGATACAATTAACTACTAATTGCTCAGTTTATTAATTGACTTATTGTATGATAAATTGTGCTCAATTAAGGCCTTAATTGCAAAAAATTAACTAATTGCGCAATTAGGTGTATGGATGAACACGGTATTAATAAATATTAAAGATTTTTTATAAATTTTTTTTAAATATTAATTTATTGAAAATATTAAATAAGAACATTTTTTCATATATTTCCTTTAACTGAAATCTCGTTTAATCTTTTTATAAAACTTATTTCGAAATCTCAGAAATTTGTATCTCATATTTTTAACTGACAAGTTATTTTAGCCTAACAAGTTTGGTCCCACTGTGCGTATAATTATTTTTAATTATGAAATTTGCTTGGGGAGAACATAGTTACGCGCTTATAATTATTAAATTATTATTAAAATATCCCATTAATCCAATATTAATTCTTTTTTATAATCAAATAAATCGTAAATATTCTGGAATACACACATTGCAAGTTTTCCTCTAACGAAATTTTTTTAAAGCTCTTTTTTTTTGCAAGAAAATGATATGCAGTGATCACATCTAAGCACTCTGAATATTCTCAAACATTTCCTCTATCTAAAAGATATCGCGTAAAATATACAAAATAAAACAATTATTTTCCTCTACTAAAAATTTATCTGCAACCCGCTCTCTTTTATTGTCTTAATAGAACTTTTTTTAAAACTTCACTTATTCGAAAATAGTTTTTAATACAAATTTCTTGGAATCTTATATAAATATTTCAAATATAACTCGCATACACACGTTTAGCCTTTTAAGAGCAATTGAATTGATTTGAATATCCTTAAGCACGGATGTATAATGAGTACGACAACAACATAAGCGGGTCTAAATATATAATTCTTTCGGTTAAAAGTCACACTTGATATTTTTATTTTATTACCTCAACTAATTATTAGTTTTTGCACCAAAAAAAAAAAAAAAAAGAAACTGGTGTCTGTTCATTCTTTATTAGCAAATTTACCTTTAAATTGTGTCGAAAAAAAAGTATTTTCTCGCATTTCCGTTTTTTTAAACATCAAAATTTTATAAATTTTTTTTCTCTCCGCTTAAAGGGAAAAAATTCCAAACTGTGTTTGCTTCGAGTTGATAATAAATATTTGTTTGAAAGTCTACATCCTTTTCATAAATAACAATCCGTTTATAATACCACTTACGTGACACTGAAGGACAAAGACGGCTGTAGACCATAATATACAGTCAAACTTAAGATAAGTAAAAAAAAAACGAAAAAAATATGAAAGAATACAAAAAAAAATAAAGGAAAAAATCAACAAACGCATCATTTGCACACCAGAACACTTAAGAGATTGTGGCCGGGGCTGTAGGAGTGCAAGTCATAACTTCATACAAAATATAACCAACAGGACAGGCTAAAGTTTATATGTCTCTATGCCTGCATACATTTATAGAAGTGGAGGAAGTGCTTGTGCATGCAAACAGCTACAGAGTTGCAACAACAACAAAAACAAAAAAAGAAAAGAAAATCGCCCAAAAGTATGCTGCATCAATTTTACTTAAGTTGTATGAAAATGTTGACAGGTTGATGTTACTCTCAACCAAATGCAGATTTAATAAAATATGACATACACTTTTATTATATAAATACACTGACAACAATACAGACACACACACACACACACACAATCTTTAATACTTGCCTGGAGTATGAATGAGTTGGGTAATACTTTTTGTTGGTCTAGCCGGTCCTAGGACGCAAGCAAAAATAGTTGCTGCCTAGTATTTCTTTATATTCGTCCTTCTGCTGGCTCTTCTTTTGCTCTTCATGATATTTATTGCAGACTCAGGCTGTAGCATGTTGTAGTCGTCTTTAAAGTTTGAAGTACAGTGATATGAAAAGGACATTTTAAGTAGCTTTAAACAGTAATGAATAAGTTTTTCAATTTGCCGGAATCAGCTTTTTTTGCAAGCAAGCAAAAAAAAAGTGAAAGAGAGAGAGAGAGAGAGAGAGGAGAGAAAAACGAAAATAAAAGCAGAGTAGCAAGAACAAATGCAGGCAATATTTAATATTTAGTTTCGAGTTTGCCTCACTATGCTGGGGTGATAATGTTAAGTAACAGGATTAAACAAGTTTGTATAAAACTGTCATAGTGACAGCTAAGGCAGATGATAGCTTTTATGTAAATATATTCAATTTGTTGCCTAAAATTAAAAATATCTTAATTAAATGGAATCATATAATACTAGATGTATAGAAATTTAAATTAAACAAATTTCCAGACTTTGAAAAAACTATGAAAAATATATGAAATGATTTTAAATTTATATTAACCATACGTACTGTAACCCAGTGTTATCTCTTCTAAAAAAAATTATCTAAACGTGCCCACGTTTGCAGCATGATTATGTAACTTTTCGTTTTATATACTGATATTGTCAGTGTGTGTGTGCCATATTGGAATCTAGCACGTTGCTTTGGGAACAATTTGTAGACTTTTTATTTCAATTTTACAATCAAAAGTTGAGCAGTGCTGGCAACATTGTTTTTGTTTTGCTTATAGGTTATGTTTACTTATCGTTCTGAGCAAATTGTGTCTGCTATTATTTCAAACTTTTGGCCAGTTATTGGGTTTTATAACAAAAAAAAAAAGCAAATAATATGACAAATAAAATGTGGACGGAGAGGTCACTTAGTGATCCTCTCAAACGATTTATTATAACTTTTCTTACAAAATATTTGAATCAGCCAATTGCCAGCACAAGCTAAACTGTAACTTCAAAGAATGGTAAAATGTTTTTCACGAAGACTATATATTTTTTTATTATTAGAAAATCACTTAAAAGTATTTTTTTTTTTTAATAAAATCGCCGAGTGTTGCCACTTTAGAATTGCAAAAATATGTCAGCGATATACTAAACGTAAAGAAAAAGTATGCAAAATAGTTTAAAACATGAAAAGAGATAAAATAATAAAAATTGGGAAAAAATTGTGAATTCTGGCGAAGAAAAATGAAATATTCAAAAAGAAAATTACTGGCGTTTTCTTTTCTAGAAAACATGCAACATTTTTTCACTTGTTTTCTAAAATGTGGCGGTTTGGAAAAGTTTTAAAACAGATATTATTTTCCGTGAGGTATGTTGGATGCATATCTAATAAATTCCTTATTTTCAAATGGCAAAATGTTGACATTTTCTGTTTAAAAGTGTGAAAAATCTTGCATCATTTTCTAGAAAAGAAATCGATTTATATTTGGGAAAAATATTCAATTTGGAAAAAAATTTTAATTAGAAGAAAAAAGTTTCACCCAAAAACGGAGAAAAGTGTAAAAACTTTATATAAATTGTATGTTTAAATTGAACTCGCTCCTTTATTTCTCAAAATACAACACAATAATGATTACGATTAAAGGAAACATTTTACGTAACACTATTTAAATTATAAAAAATTGTGGATTCAATGTTACCACAATAAAACCCGCTAATAGCGACTTTGGCTTTAACGAATTCTTGGTTGTGTGAATTATTCCAAAATTCCACTGTTTGGATTACAAATTTTATATAAAAATCCTTCGTTATTTCGTTTGCCACTGGTGAATCCCCTCTAGCAGCGAACTACGTTTCAAGGCTTTACGAAATAAATCGCCAGTCTCTTCAGTGTTTTACAAAGAACTTATAAAAATGTTTAATAACTCCATATAAAACAGTTTCTGTTTTTTGTAACTTTTTAAGGTTCTTATATGATTTTTGTTTTATGAATAATATTATAATTTTTTGAACTGAACTATTTTGTATAAAAATAAATTTACATGTAACAAAAGTGAAGTTACATTATTACGAAATGACTTTTGTTGTGTTGATAATTTTTGAAATTTGAATTGAAAATATTCTTAATATTTCAAATTTTTGTTTAAGTAACTATTTCAAACCGAAATTGATTAGCTGAATTCGAATGCATGCATTTGAAAAATTGCACTTTTCAGTTGATGTAAATTGTGGAAATTATTTTCACAAAATAATTTCATTATTTGCACAAAGAACTAGTTTGCATATCGCAACCTTTTAACTCCAACCATTATAAAATTTGGATTCCATTTTACATTCGCTACTGTTTATAAATCTTTTTGTTTCTTTTTCCTCTCTCCCTCTCTCTCCATCCCTCACTTTCACAAGTTATTAGCATATAATGCCAAAGCCGTTTTGACGATAATTAATCTGATTTTGTGGTATTAAACTGAAAAATTCTATTTGACTGGCAATGCGTATTGACAGTTGAAAGGGAACACGTTGATGATGGTTGATGGTGTTGCTGTTGTGTGTAGTGAACAACCTCATAGATAATTGATAAACAGAACTTTGGAAAAGACAAAGAGAACAAGCAAACCAACAAATATGGAAATATACGTTAATGCTTTTAGATTTTATATAGTTCTGCAAAAAAAATTGAAAAAAAAGTAAAAAAAAGTATAAAATAATATACAAAAGTTTTAAGCCGATTATGTGTGGCAAATAAAAGTTAGAATATGTTAAAAATATTGCAGGAAACAGGTGTGCTTTCGAGTAAAAAAAACCTAAAATAGAAATCGTAAAATGCAAAAAATATACAAAAAATCCCAGTTTTTAAGCTTAAGTTTCATATAAAATTCTTATTTGCTGGTATTAGTTTTCTAAAAGTTTCATCTATTCGTTATCTTTTTAAAATCAGAAAAAGAATTTTTGATATAATATTTGTTAAAAAAAAACCGCTGTAAGATAAATACTAAAGCCCTGATTCATAAAAAAATGTGTATCCATAAAATGCTTATTTAAAATTTTTTTATAAAAATTCGTCAAAAGACAAGGCTTTCGAAAACTGATTTTAACTTTCCCTTATGCTTTGGAATATATGACATTTCTTTCTAAATTAAAAACAGTTTTCGAACAAGTAGCCTATAAAATTATAAATTATAAAATATTATTTAACGCAGTTCTTGAAAACAAGTACTTTTGAAAGTACTTTTTAAAATCACATGTTTTGAAAACCGTACTTTTTTATTAAAACAAGTGACTTATTTCGAACAATATATTTTATAAAACGCTAATACTTGTAAGAAACAACTTGATATTTTGAAACAAGAACTTTTTGGAAAAAAGTAGCATTTTAAAACACCCGTACATTTTGTAAGTAGTACTATTTTTAAAACACCTTTTTTTTATTATATTTAATTAAATTTGGAACAAAAGCGTCTTAAAAGAATTACCCTTCATGAAAAACCATTAAAAAGGAATTAAATATTTTTGAATAGGTGCTATTTTATGCAAAAACCTGGTTTTTTTCTTCTTCTTTTAAACATAGTTAAAATGTACTTTTTTTAAAAATGTACTTTTTTGCAATAAGTCGTTTTTACGACAAGTTCCTTTTTTCAAATAAATACCTCCTTAAAACAGCAAAATTTTGTTAATCAGGTACTTTTTTGAAGTAAGTACCTCTTTAGAAAGAAGTACTTCTGTTTGGATACAAATTATTTTTTTGAGAGAATTTTTTTTTTTTTTGAACCAGCACTTTTTAGAAAAAAGTAAATGTAAATTTTGTGCAACAAGTACTTTTTAAGACAGGTATGTTTCTTGGAAAAAAAGCATTTGAACACATTAATTGTTACGAACTGGTACTCTTTGAAAAAGGTACCTTTTGAAATCACATAAATTATGTGGAACAAGTTGTCTATAAAGTAGTTAAATTTTTTGGAAAAAAATATTTCAAACTTATTAATTGTTACTAACTGGCACTCTTTGAAACAGGAACCTTTTTGAAGAAAAGTACTTTTTCAAATCACATAAATTATGTGGAACAAGTTGGGTATAAAATAGGTCCCTTTTTGGACCGAGTGGCACTTTTTGAAAAAGGTACCTTTTATAGAAAAATACGTTTTTAAATCAAATACAATATGTGGAAAAAGTACTTTTTAAAACAGGAACTTTTTTTTTAAGTATTTAAAACACAATAATTGTTACGAAAAGGTACTCTGTGAAACACATACCTTTTTTAGGAAAAGTACTTTTTTAAATCACATAAATTATGTGGAACATGTTGTTTATAAAACAGGTGCCTTTTTTTAAAGTACATTAAATTCAAAGTTTTTAAAAGTACCTGTTTTTAAATGTGTAGTTTTTTTAGCAGGAAAGAAATTGTCAACAAGTGGGATTTTAAAAAAAAATATTTATGTTTATAGTACCTGATGATCCTTCTAAAACTAACAAATTTTGGAAAAGTGCTTTCAGAACAACAATTTAATTCAACTTCAATTTTCTGTGAAATAATTTTTAATCAACGATAATATAATACGTTTTTAAAGAAAAATTTGTCAAAACTAGTGAATTTTATAAAAAAAAAATATATATATATATGAGTGCACTTTCTTCAAAAACCCTTTTCATTTATTTTTATTATTTTCTTTATAAAAGTGTTGAAAGTACACATTTTGTGAATAGTTTTGCAAAAAGTTAGACATTTTACGTTGCATTAAAAAAGATTTTCTTTTCCATTAGGGTTTTAAAGTTTTTTGTCCCATAATAACTATTTTATTTATTATAATTGCTGTTGAGTATTATCCTTTAATTTGTGCTAAAGGGCTCTGCCTGCATTATTCCTTTTATGCAGCCAAACTCCAAAAATACATTCCTTCCTGTCTATGGTTTACCGAGACTTGCATACGTAATTAATAATTCGATTTTTGATTAATATCAATCAAACTCCCATGAGGGCCAACTAATTCTTATTAAATCTTAAGGGATATTTAATGCAACCCAAATACATGCTGGCAGGATGTGAAGGAAGTCTGGTTATAGAATGCATAAAGTGTTGATTAATTTAAAATGCAAATTACTTTTAGGATTTTGTGTTGACTAAAGTAATCGATAACTTAGGAAATTGATATTTTAAGGCATAAATGGCAAGTTTTGGTTTTAATGACAAAAATAAATTACAAATCCTTTAAATGCTACTTCATATTGTATTCATAATCCTGTGAGCAGGTTGGCATGTAATACAATTTATTTTCACGTGTGAGTATGGCTTTTGCTATTTGCATTTATAGAGATTTTAATTGGGAAATTGTTTAAGGGTTCAGGATATAGAATTTGTTAATTTGATAGTCTTATGCTGATTTCTTTTCTAGAAAAGAGGGCAACATTTTTTACACTATTTAACAGAAAATGGCATGCTGCCGATATATGAAATTAAGGAAGTTATTAGAAATTAATTTAACATCACTTTCGAGAAGTAATTGTTGTTTTAAACTCCCCCAAACTGCCACTTTTTGAAAAAGAAGTGGAAAAATGTTATATGTTTTCCAGAAAAGAAAACGCTATTAATTTATGTTACAGAAAAATTTTTTTTTGTTCGAAATTCCTCAACTTTTAGTCAAATCGGGCTATTAAATATTAATTATACGCCCTGTTGCACGCAAATATCTTAGAGTAAAAAAATTTCGAGATTTAAGGCATTTTGTTAACACTTTCTTTAACATCTGTACCATTATATTTGTATTTTAAATGCTTTAAAATTTATTCTTTTTCACAAAAATTAAAATCATATTTGTCATACATAAAGTATTTTGAAAAAGATTTATTTCTTGATTAGTAATGAGTTGATAATTTAGTACTAAATTAATTTAAAAAAATTTTATTTTTATTAAATTTAATTTTACACAAAAATTGTTCAAAAAGTGGGCCAAATTATAGCACTCAATATCGATGGAAACTTGTATTCAAATTGTTTTGAAATTTCGGTTGTTATCGAACATGATGACTTGGCCCAAGAGAGACATAATAAATATTCCAAAACCCAAGGGAAAGTCAAAATCAGTTTTATATATCCAACTTATAAAGCAGAGCTGCACAGCAGTTTTCAAAAGCCACTACACTTTCATCATCAGTATTCATGAGTATTTTTATTTATTAACACTTGTTAGGTGGCGTAGTTGAACGTGATAACAGTTTGTATTTATAACAATTTTGTTAAGAAAAAGCATACGAGAATTGTATCAAACTGATGGTAACACACACACTTTTCTTAATTGCCCTCATTGCCGTTTGACTATTTCTCTTTATGTCCTATTTTTCTGAATGTTTTCTTTTTTGTTTCTCAAGTCAAACTTTTTTTGGTTTGAAGTTTCTTAAGTACATTAAAGTTTTACATTTTTTAGGAACTGATTTTTGTTTTTTATATAATTTTTCCTACCGCAGTCTTTTACAAATTCGGAGTGGTACATTTTAAATTCTTCCAAAAACGTTTGCTTTTTCAGTACGTTTGGCAGTTACCAAGTAGATATCTTACAATTTTTTCTTTTTGTTGTTAAAGTCTTTAAGTAAGATTTATGGTAATTAGAAAGAAAATCTTAAGCAGGCTATTGAATAAATCTTTTAAATCTTATCAAAAAATATTACAATATCATTTTACTTATATGGCCAAAAAATACTTGCATGAAGTCATTAGAGATTTAAATAATCCTTTGAGTTGTTGCAAACAGTCGTACATTTTGAAGTACATGTGGGTGGATGTGTATGTGTGTGTGTGTGTGTGTGAGTATGCATATAAATTACCATTCGCAAAATATGCACACACACACACATTCATTTGTATGCAGCAAACGAACCAAACCTTGGTAAGATGACACAGCCAAAGATATATGTGTCTGCGTGTGTGTGTCTGTGTGAGAGCCGTGTAGTGTAATTTTCATATGCTTCCTTCTGTACGATGAGCCAGCAAAAGGAGAGAATACAATATTGTTGTTAATGTGACCAAATATCATCTGTCAATTACATTTATTCTTTTTTTCTTTTTGCGATTGCATATTAAGACTTGCAGACGCACAAATACATACACAGCCTTGGCAATTGTACTGGAGATACATAAAAATCTGCAGTAAAAAGTATGAAAAGATAAAGCCACGGGAAAACTTTAAAGTAATTTTCTTAGAAAATCTTTAATATACACAAAGTTTTTAGGCTCTTCTTATTTGTAATTGAGAGGAAAACCTTTATAATTTTCTTATATATTCATTGAAATATCTTGTCAAATAAAATTTAACTGCATCGTTTTATTCGCTGCAGTAATGAAGCTGCAACGTGATTAAAATACTGTTGAAAATGATTTTCGTTTTAAAACAGGAAAAGGATAATATTGAACATAAAAACTGTAGTAATTTGGCTGTAGGAAACAGCAGTCGCCATTGTACCAGCGCCCGCCATGGTCAACATCAACGTCATCGTTGTAATCGACAGCCAGTAACTGCAGCATTAACAACGTCGTTGGTATGTTAAATTGGCTTAACTATATCCGTCATAAAGTTAACTGACGGTCAGTCAGCTTGACATTCAATTCCGTACTGGTTGGTTTTTTTTTTGTTTTTTTTATTTTCTTTATGTTTGAAAACCATAAATATTATTTGAGCAGCATATGCGTGAGATTGGATTTGTGTGCAAGTATTTGTGAGGTTGCCTATTATACATGCAGTGTGTTTTAAATATTTTCTTTCGCGTGCGCTTGTGTATCCTGTTACCGCATCATATTTGCATTTTAATTAAATTTTGTGCATACGTGTGTTCGTGTATTGCATGGCCATCTGTATTTTATTAATAGAGCACTTTAATAAGGAGCTTTAAAGGGTGTCTGTTCATGTGTGTGGAATATGTAAATAATTTTTACATCTATTTTGCTCCAAAATCTATAAATATAAATTTCACAAACTGACTTTATTTTCAATTAATTATTTTATTATTAATTTTATCTTTAATTTTCTACATTTCAAAAACACCTGCTGAAATGGCTCCCTGTAACTCAAGCCTGTTTGTTATCTTTTTCTTGATTTTATTTTATAATTTCTTTTTTTTTTGTTTTTGTGGAAATATTTTTATAATAGACTGGCGACATCACTAACTAACTGTATGGGAAAAAAATCTAAATCGAAAAACTTTCATCAGCAAACTTTTTTTATTACAACCAACATGCAGCTCTCATAAACTTTTTTTTTTTCCTTACAAATTTTAACTTTGTTTTTGGCGGTTATAAGGACGAAAAAACATATTGTTACTGTCTGGTTAATGTCTAAACTTTTCAATGAAAATGTAAAAAATAATACTCATTATTAGTTTGAATATATTTTTTTTTTTAATAATTACAGGGGCGATTCTCAATTTGCGTGTACATGATTTGATGTTTTTGTTTTCTTTGGATAAGGATTTTAAAATATTAAAAATCATGCGAAATTGAAGCAGTTGGCTTAAATAGATAACGCGTTTCCAGTCATGACTATAGTATCGAATTTTTCTTATCTGCTTAGAGCATGCCTGTGCATGGCTGTGCATGTTTTGCAAGTTGTTGTGGGAATTTGTTTCAATGATGAAGGCATAGAAGTAATCGCTGAAGATAGCCGATCAAGGGAAGCACTACAGCGCCTTCCTTAGTCGTCAGTGTAGAAAACACTCACCGTCAACGTATAAAATAAAATTGCTACAAATTGCTTGCAAGCTTCTCATCCTTCTCTCTCATTTATATTCCCTACTTTTGTAGTTGCGATATAAATGAATGGCATGTAGAAAATAAGGGTTCAGCTCCTGGGTTCTGATCCAAGTGAAAAAGGTAGAATATTAAATTGGTCCTAAAAAGGAAAAAAGTTTATTTTTTGCAATCCATTAATTTCTATGTAAACTGGTGTTGCGATAGTTCAGATTATTTTTTTTAATATGGTCATATATCGCTCCCCAGTAACAGCAACTGTATTGTCGATATCTCCTCCCGCTTGAGTGCCGCAAGAGACTGTGGCATTGAATGGATGTACGAGCTCTTTGTGCACGACACGAGATTTGTCCCAGAAAAGAAGATTTTGCTTACTGACATAAACGCTTAAATAGAAATGTTGTTCAGCACCCTGTGCAACATCAACAACTGAACAACAAATTCCCATGGGTGCCGCTTTCGACAAAAATTGCAAGTACTTTAAACTCGTAAATATAATTTTTTTATTTTGTAAATTTTTTTTAAATACATTTTTCCAATCACATATTTATATTGTCCGTTTAATTGTATTTATTTAGTAGGGATTTTTTTGTTTGTTTGTGTGTCTGTTAAAAATATTTACTTTTATGAGCAGCCATAAAATGCACTTAAAAAACAATCCATGATAAATCCTTTTGCCAACAATGCAATTAAATAAAATATACAGTCTGCAGAGTTATTCGTACAAAAAAAATATATATTAAAAACAATAAATATTTTGCATAAATCATTGTGGCAATAGACATAAAATATAAATGCACTTCGAGTATTTCGTTATTAATAGTTTTTAGTTTTATCACCCCATAATTAATCCGTTTACGAGTTTTTCGTTTTTGGATAGCAACACCTGTGCTTCGTCAACTGGCAATAAAAGTAACTACAACAATTGCACATAAATATTTTTGCATGAACATCGGCCGGGCACATGAAGACCCAAATGCAAGTTAATTTTGAAAATGTTGTTGAAATTGTATTTATAAATTGAGTGGCGAAATAGACAGTGCGAATGATTCAATAATAATTCAAAATTTACGAATATGAAGTATGAAATACGAAATACAACAATTAAGCACTTGAACACACCTGTGCTATGTTGTCAACTATGGCAATTACACTGGACAACAAATTCTTTATTTTTAATATATAATGATGTGAAAGCAAATTATGGAATTCGATATCGATTGAAAATTCTATTTAATTATTTTTATTTAATTTGATCGATATCGAATGAGATAATATGGCCCCTGAATCTGGGGAGGATCCAAATGATAGTTCCTTCTTATGTCACATTTTCTTTTAGCGTATCGAAAAGGGGAATTTTTTAAACTTCACTTTTCATCACTTTTATTTGAAACTCTGCAATCTGGGGGAATTCGCTAAAATTAATCTCAAAATTTTAAAAACAATTAAACTATTTCATCATAAGCCTGATTTTTTTTTGTTGCACGGCGTTGTTGCAGTAGCTGTTGTATATTTTGTTTCCTGCTTTAACTGCTTCGAATATTTACAAGCATTGAACGATAAGTTTTTCCATGAAGTTTTATGAACAGCAGGTATTATCTTATCATATAAATTAACAGTAAAAGAAGTGGTAAAATGTAAATTATTTAAGATTTTTCTTCAAACATGCCAGTGAATTGCAACCACACGGGCATACTTCAACACACAAAAAACCAAGTGCTTTTAAATTAAAATAAAAGAACAAAAATTACAAAAATATGTTAAACTTTAATATTAAAATCGTATTTATTTGAAACGTCTTTTATTGCGAGTTAGTTTTCTCCTTTTTAATTTATAGAAATAAAATACTTTTGTCCACGCAATTGTACTTCCTGTTGCACTCCTCCTGCGTTATTATAACGTGTATTTATATGCGGCTGTGTGAGTTTGGCTGGTTTAGAGGTCTCTCTCCCTCTCTCTGTTTCCCTCTCCATCTTGTTCATTTCCCTATCCAATTTACTGCATGCCACACGCATCTTCCGGTGCAAGTTTAAAGTTGTAGACTTCAAATGTGTAGTTTCTGGTTAAATAAAACTTGTTTAGTTCACTTGAGCCAGTGGAAAATGTCGATCTAAATAAGAAAATGGTTAAAGTTTTGCCAATCACATGCCTAAGTTAAATATGTGGAAAAACTATGCGTAAGCAATTAAATGCACGCACAAAACCCAGCCCACTTTCTCTATGCGTATTAAGCGTAAGCGACCGAATAAATTGCAAAAATCAGATTAGTTTCAGTTAAGTTATCCAATATTGTGGGTGGAAAGGAAAGGCAGGGCAGGCATTATTTTTGAAATGGAAGAGATAAAACTTTAAATGAGAAAAACATGTTGATCTCTTTCAGTAAATGTAGCAGGTTTAAATCTAAGAAATTTCAATTGAATGAAATGTTATGAAATAAACAAAGATCCAAATTCGACTTTGGATGAGGAATATATAACGTCCTTCAGGCATTCTGTCCATGCAAAAATCTGCCTGTGATTCTTGAAATAAGCCTCTGTTGTTCTGGCTGCCATCAGAATTTTTCATCTATTAATATGGAGTGGAATATGAATAATTCTTGTCCTTAAAGGCTTGAGATTTTAATAAATCAATGAAAACTTCAAAAGAACAAAATAATGTGATTTAATTCGTCATGTGATGGAAACCTGTAAATTTTAAATCGCCGAGTTTTACAAACTAGAATCAACGCATTTTCGGTGCAATTCAAAATCGGTTTCACTAAAGATATACTCGAGTATTATTATTATAGCAAAATCACGTGAACTCAATTCGATCAACTTCAGTTACATGTCAGAGTACTTTCAGTATTCGCCGCCCATGTCACGATGTCGCCGAACTTCTCTTTGAAATAAAAACTATTTCTAAAATTTTGTTTATATTTCTCATAAAATTGTGTACTAAAGAAATACTTCCCTCGACATTGTAAAATACGCAGTTAATTCCAAATTTCTGTTCATTAATTTTTTTAATTTTATTAATTTTTAATTTGCTTTGGGTCACATGCCTCAGCTCACTTGCATGCTCCAAAACCAACGCCTCTACTTTTTCATTTATAAAAACTCTCACAATGAGGCCAAAAACCAATTCTTTGTTAATCAATCCATATATTTCCAGCTAAAGGGTGTTTTTATAGAGGTATAAAACTTTAAATTGATAACAATTTTTAAATGGCGACCAGTTTGTCAGCTGTAAAGTGATTTATGTTTAGTTTGGTTTGGACTTTCAAAGTGAAAAGACGAGCAACTTTTCCAAATTGCTCAAATTCATTTTGAAAATCATAATTCTGTTCGAAGTATGTATCGCACTCTTCATTCATTTTAGGGTCAACATAATCGTCTACTAGAGCGATTAATCCAATTAATTGTATGTCGTGATCTAAGATTAAGCTCTTTAACGTTGCTAGACTCGTGGGCTCTCCTGTAAGCTTTTGGTATCAGACGTACTGTCACTCTTAAAGAATGATCATGGCATAAAAGATCTTTTACCTCTTAACCATCCTTCACAATTAAAAGTATTTAAGCATAAATTCTTTTAATAAAAAATAAGAAAAAAAAACTTAAACTTAGACTTCTTTTAGACGTTCAAGATTCAAGGCCAGGATAAGCTGAGAGAGAGAGAGATAGAGAGAGAGAGAGAGATGTAAAGTGATTTAAACGGGATACAAACCCAATTTTGC
Source organism: Linnaemya vulpina (assembly GCA_963675445.1). NCBI lineage: Eukaryota > Metazoa > Arthropoda > Insecta > Diptera > Tachinidae > Linnaemya > Linnaemya vulpina. The sequence continues at coordinate 6,747,085 of OY776276.1, read as the reverse complement.
TTTGTGCTTTTTTCGTTGTTATAGACCGTTTAACTCATGTTGCCTCTCTCTCTCTCCCAAAAGCTCAGCTTTTTGAAGCTCTACCTTACCTCAACGTGTGAAAGTGATTTCAAGTTTAAAAGAGAATTAAAGATACTATCACTAAATTTGAACGTCTAAAAGCAGTCTTCAAATCAAAATTATTTCTTTCTGTGCAGTTGTAAAGCGAAAAAACAAAAATTCCTTGGACACACGAAACGTTCGGTTCCATTTGTGCAGTTTAATTCCTATTCTTGTTTTAATTTCAAAAAGAACATTCTGGCTTAAGTCACAACAACCTTTTGTAACTGAATACGCAGCCAAAGTTGCTCATACATTCGCATTCATTTCGGAAGCATTTTTCAAAATTTAGTAGATACCAAAGAATTAAAAGATATTTGAGTTGCTCTTTACTTTTTATTTATTTTGAACATTATATTTTATTTAATATTATCTTTTGCTGATAAAGCAAAATAGTATCAGGGTATAGTTAAGACAATATAACTATAACATTCTACAGTTGCTGCATGATTCGTGTAGATATTTTTCCTCAAGTAAGAAAAATAAATTTGCATTTTCTTTGTATGCATGGCATTGCATTGGTAATTTGAGAAAATTGTTGACTATAAAATGAATTTTTCCATAAAAGGCTGGTCTTATTGCCTGCTGTCCGTCCTATGCAGCATGCAAAATACAAGTTAATATTGCAAAAGATACCGAATAGGAAGTGCAGAGTTGGGGAAATTCATAAAGCAGCCTTCAAATATCCTATTTTAGTTGTTAGAAATAGAAACGAAGAGGAGGGGATGCTTGGAACAGGTGTAACAGCTTTAGAATTTTATTAGTTGTAATTATTATTCATATTTTTACAAGCAGCTTCCGTTTCCTAGAGGCAACATTTTTGCTTTCACCAACACACCCTCGTCCTATTAGAGATTCAAGTGTGTGTCCATTGTTTACGATATTGTGACAGACAGTTGTTGCCAATTGGCACACACACACACACAAGAGTAAAATAATAAAAAACACAAACTGTTGAAATAGACAAAGAAATTGCACAAAATTATCCATTCCACAAGCCACCGCCACCGCCACACTTGTTCCGAAGCATGGAAAGCACTCTATTTTAAATTTGTAGTGACTGGAGTGACTACAAGCACCAGAATAAATTTTATGCTGACTTTGAAACTTTTTATTTTTTTATATCTTTTTCTATTTTTTTTTAATTCTATTCCAGTTTTAATGTGGATTTTTACGATTTCATTTCGAAAATGTCTGCATATGTTGCCTCAAATTGAGTTTTTCTTTATTTTTGTTCAACTTTTTGTTGCAACTACAAAATTTTGTTGCAGCATAAAAGCAAATGAAGTATAAAGTGGGTGCTCTTGCCGGAATAAAAATATTTAATATTTTTCCAAACTAAATGAAAATAATAAAATTAAAAGCATATGTGGTAATAAAGAAATCCTTTTTTTTCATAAAAATATTTTGCAAAATTGGGTGTTATTGCATTTTCATCTTCTGTTAGTGAAATGAAACAATTTATGAAAACCAAACTAAAATTTCTAATAAGAATATTAGGAATATGAATGTGTTAGAAAAAGAAAGATCAAAATGATTTGGAATTTTGTTTTGAAAACCAAAGAAAAGTTTTGAATATTTTAAAACTCCCAATCGGGGCAGTTAAAATATTTTGACTTAAACATTATTTCCGTCAATATTCTCTCACTTTAAATTTAAAACTTAAACAAAACGTTATAACCACAAAATATCCACCAACTGAAAGGCCACTTAACAGTTTCTTTGCAAACAGTTTCTTGGCAAAAAGAAAAACTATAATTCGATGACAAGAAAGTATTTATTAAATTTTTACAGCATTTATTGCAGAAGAAATACATGAATATACCTTAAAAATAGACAAATACTGTGCCCTTATTTTGAATTTATAATTTTGAGTAATGTTCAATACGCATGAATATATAAAAGTATTTAAATTCGTTATTATATCAAGTCTTAATTTACTATTTTTAAAATTATCAAATAAGTGACAGCATTTTTTATAGGAAAGTCTTAGCTTCGAGTAACGTTCATTACATATATATATATATATATATATATATATATATATAAATACGTTCAATACCAGAAATATTTGCAAAAAAAGTGGACTTATTTTTGATGATGGCCGAAAGACAATGTTTGTTTTATAAAAATTATAATAAGTGTAACGTTCAATACATAACTTTACTTTAAATGCGTGTAGAAATAATTGGGGAAAAAATTCAAGCTTTTATTTTTTATGATTAGCAAAACAAAGATAACGCTTTTTACAAAAGCTGTTGTTTTGGGTAACGCTCAATACACAGAAATATTTGCCATACAAAAAATTATTAATGAAAAATTTACTTATAGTAACGTTCAATACACCGCACCAAGAACGACATATATATTATGAATAAAGTTTACTTTTTTATTTGTTTAAAATGAGCTTATAAGGATGTTTTTTCTGCATATTTTATAGTTGAAAGTAACGTTCAATACATAAAAATACGTTATATACATCAAATCATTTTTGAATAGAGCCCTGCTTTTTTGTATATAAACGTAAATATATCTGCATCAGCTGAGTTTGTATCAAGAGAGTTCGAAATAGTCCTTTAGTTTTCTGATATATAGTTTTACACTGAAAGTAATTATATAGCTGGATTCAAAACATTAAAAGAACTTTCTTATTTAGAGATTTCTTGTTTAATAATTATTCAACTTTATTTTCAAGTTACAGGAAGAAAGTTTTGCAAACGATATGGAAGTGTAGCTGAATTTTTGCTTTTGTTAAATATTTTCGGTGTACCGAGTTCTCCAACGGTAATTGGTGTCCATTGTATTGTGCGAAACAAACCCATACTGATTTACAGTTCTGTTCTTATGTGTGAGTTTTAGTTTTAGTTTGCTGTTCAAAAAATATTTTGTATGCAAAATAAGCAACTGCATATTGTGTTTTTTTAAATATCTATTTTGCCAAGTGCTCGTATGTATGTGTGTGTACATGTGTGTGTGTGTGTGTGTGTTTTTAATGATATTTATTTGATACTCGAAATTGTAAAAATGTTTATAAAAATGTTTTTATTCCGGTTCTATTTGCATTCATGCACATTCAGTTTCACATTCGCATATAAAAAATGTTTTCATTTAAAAGTTTTATTTTACTTTTATTTGCATGTGTGTGCGTGTGTGTGAGTGTATTGTTTAGTACTTTACTTAATGTTTATTTTTTATATATGAAGTATTTAGCATAATTTGAAATAGTTTATTTTGGTTTTCATGCTTCTAAATTGTAATTGTTTTCTATTCATAAAGAAAATAAAATTAAGCAGAATTGATGTTCTTAGAGGATGTTTGTTACAGTGACTGTTACTTGGTAGGGACGGGTTCGGCTGTATGGAGCTAACAAAAATTTTAAGATTTTTGCTAAAACTTGTGAACTCTTCCCTCGTATATTTAGTAAAAACTTCTTTTTTTATATACATTTTATATTTTATTTTATTACCACTCCAAAATGCAAAGAGAACTGCAACAATGTTGTATGTTAAGCAAAACGGGCAAAAAATCACCCTTCACTTTAAAAGCACATGACAACATCGCCCTTAATAGCAGATTTTTATATGACCAGCTGTTCCCTGCTAATTGAATTTAAAGGCCTGGTTTTGCAAAACTGCTTGTCGTCACCCGGAATAATTTGAAAATATATTTCAAATAGTGTGTATTTAGAAATACCCCCAATGCAGGCTGGGAAATAACGTGATATTCCATTAAAGAAGAAAATAATTTCATTTAAACAATTTGAATGTTTTGCAACACTTTCCAACAGCCACTCGAATATTCTGAATTGTGAAGAGGCTTGCAAATGCAAACGCAACTCACTCTCTCAAACTTCCTGCCAGCGAGCAGTTCTCTTCTCACTCAAAAGCTCACTTAAACAGAAAAATGTAAAATATTTTATTTACACTTGCATGTGTGTGTGTGTGCGTTCGTATACATATTTATTGAATTTTATTCCATGTATTCGTATAGTATTGGTTTTTTTTATTGAATTCAAGCAGAGACATTGATTTTCAATTGAATTTCCTTGAATACTAAATTGGACGGAAGTTTAAAAAAATAGCAGCTACAAAAACAGAGAGATGATAAATGCATCATAAAAATGTAATTTCAATTTAAATATTGCAAAAATGTTGTAAAATACTGTGGAAAAAATTAATTTACATTTTACAAAATAATTGAGAATCTTATTATTATGGCAGGTTTTTTTGTCTGTAAATAAAGAAGGGTTGAGTTAAGAGCCCAGTAAAAGGGTTTGAATTGGAATTATTGTGGTCAAAATTATGGTGGCGGAAATTGTTTTTCAATTAAAATTTAATTAAATTACTTTTTTTTAATTCAGTTATTTTAAATTGAAAAAATTAATTCTGTTCATGTTTCTTTTTTTTAATTTTCTAAACGAAAAGAAATAATAATAATAATAATAATAATGATAATAATAATAATAATAATAATAATAATAATAATAATAACAATAATAATAATAATAATAATAATAATAATAATAATAATAATAGTAGATTGAGATAATTAGAACTTAATTAAATTTTAGTATCTCTAAAAAGGTATTCACTAGGAATACTAAATATTACAGGACTAATTTGTAGGAAAATTTACAAAAATATGAGTCAAATTTTCACAACCGTATTTAAAAACCCTACTTAAAGCTGGAAATTGATTTTCCCTGAATTTTCACAATACAACAAAAAACAGTTTATTTAAAAATAATTTCATTTTATTAAAAATAATTTCGAAAAAAATCAGCGGTTTTAAAAACCCAGCGATGTGCAGGCGGCCATACGGACTACTTGTGCAAACTGCCGAATTTTATAATCTTGGCCAAAGTGACGTGCTTGGAAAATAATACTTCTAAACGGTGTGTATAAACCAATTCCAAAAGAATTTAAATTTCAATATATCCAAATGAAAATAATGTTTTCATTCCATAGATTTTTACTTACAAAAAACTTTTTTTCGTTTTTATTAAAATATATTTTGCATAATTGAATTTTGTATTTTAATACAAATATTTCTGCATCGATTGCTCGAGTAAAATATTGAATTTCAAAAATATAATTCAAGGTAACTACAGCACGAAGGCAAGTTACGTTGTGGTCCATTGCTGTTGTTGTTGTTGTTGTTCCTGTTGTCGTTAGCATGAGATTGAGGAACAGGAAAAACATGCGAGTAGACACACTCATATAGGAAGCCCTTTCGAAATCCAATTATTCATCTGATGATTACATGAAAATGTCTTTATCGCAAAATACACTCGTCCGTGCACACCAGGACACACACACACACACAAACGCACATGCACACACACCTCATGCAGTTGGTCCTACAACCTCTACCACTCACCCCAACAAGCCATCGTCCTTGCCAGCATACTTACAAACTGTAAATTAAATTTCATAAACAGTTAAGAAAACTCGATTAAGGGCAGAAATTTATACTTTTCGGTTTTGTTTTTCCTTGATAACTAACCAGATTACATGTATTTTTATATACCCACACTGTATCTCTTACTTGACCACTTTAACTTTCCACACATTCAGATCTGGTTGCTTGTGTTTTTCGTAATAAACATGTACATCTAATATAATAATAATAATAATAATACTGGCAAGAGTAAACGGAGCCCGAGTAATGATTTTGTTGTTCTCTTGTCTGTTTGCTGTATTTGAACAATATTCAAAGTTACCAGGATGTGCTATAAAGTATGTGTGTGTGTGTGTGTGTACAGCAAAGCAACAGGAAATAAATACAATTCAACTGAGACAAACACGCAGGCATACAAATCTTATGTACTTTAAGCACACGAGCATGAATTAAACATCACAGGAATCAGAAATCTGCAGGAACAGGTTAAACTACGACTACTGCAGCTGCTGCTGTTGCTGCTGCTAATACTACTGCCATCCTGGTTGCATGCATGTGCAACAAAAAAATAAAAGAACGAAAATGTTTTTGTTGTCAGGTTGTTTAAACGGATATGAAGGACATTTACTTTAATAGCAGATAAGTAATAATTCAGGTAGTGGCAGTGCACCGGCTTAAAACATACAACATTAAAGGATATAAATGTAAAACAAAAAAATAAAAGCTTTTATTAAAAAAGCTTAAAGGGAAATAGCCATTGTAGTCAAAAGAAAACTTGTGCATAAGCTATGACTCGCCTTGGAACAACAACTGGGCAAGAACTACAGCATCGCTAGTCTATAATGCAGGCATGTCGTTTAGATTGAATAACAAATCCAGCAGGAATTCGTATCTGAAAATTCATTTGTAATTTTTTTTTTTTTTTTTGTGATTCTAGCCCTTGACCTCCGTAGTAACAGGACACTGTAACAAGAGGGAAAACACCATAATCGATTCCATTGAAATTTCCATGCGTTTGAAATTTTGGTAAATTTATCGAATGCAGTATTTAGGCTTCAGGTACCGACTAAAAAGAGCTCTAATTAAATAAGACTAGAATGTAACAAGTAACAAGATCGCTTATTTGAGTTTAGCTTTTTCCGATGATTTGAGGATCCCATTGGCTGAAGTAATTCAGGCGTAGGAACTGGACATCCCTGCTTGGATTTCACAATCAGAGGGTAAAATGTTGAGCTTCAATATAGATTTGAATTTTTATGAGATCTCTCGAAACCAGTTCCAATTCATACGACATCAAAGTTTGTTAGAACTCTTTCGAATACCACTTTGGATGGAGTCGCACAAGACGTTCAAAAGTTACAAGCCGGCCAATTACTTACACGCACACACACAAAACACACACTCACACCTATAAAGGGTGTTTTTATAGAGTGACACAAGTTTAAATCATAATAAAACATTGTAATATGTTTTTGATATCAATGAAACGGTCTTTATTGCATAGAAAATTTTATGACATTAATGTTTAAGTATGATTTTCGCCACGGCTGGCGCTTAAAAGGCGCAACTGGAACACCAATTTTCACAAACAATAACATTCTGACCATCATCGTTTTTGAAGACATATGGGCCAATGACTCCGCCAGCCCATAAAGCGCACCAAACAGTAATTTTCTGTGGATGTAAAGGTGTTTGGAAAAAAACTGGTGGATTCTCCTCACCCCAAATGCGACAATTCTGTTTATTTATGTACCCATTCAACCAAAAATGGGCTTCATCGGAAAATAAAATTTTGAATGGACGAAGTATTATTTTGATTAAAAATTTCCACAATTTGCATGCGTTGCTGTGTTGTAAGGCGATCCATAATGAAATGTCAAAGCAAACTAAACAAAAAGCAACTATCAGCTGTTGAATGGGTGGTCAAATAAAGCAGTGATGCCAACTCAAAGTTGTAACACTCTATAAAAAACATCCTATATATGTGTATATATACATACAGACATGATGTTAAAATCTCAAGGGTTGTCAGAAAAACTTGCCAGAAATTTTTAATTCAGGTCTATTGAGAAGTCGACTTTTGCGAAACTGGTTTTAATCTTCCTAAATTTTTAAATATTAAGTAGTAATCTTTTTAGCAGAAATTTAAGCTGAAGACGACCTTTGTTGCAAAGCCGGTATTTGAAGTAATCAAACCCGGTATTTAAAGTTACTAACCCCATATTTTTGAAACAGCAATTCCTGCATATTTTAAATAAATTTCACAGCAAAATTTTTCTAATTATAGTTAAAGGCTTAATGAAATTTTTTGTATTCAGCTCGATTACCGTTCGACAATTTGTAATAGATTAAAAGCAAAAAGCTGAATTTTTCTTTAATCTTTTACAAACTGTCGAATTTGAAACCGAAAGACGCCAGCCGCAATCAGGCTGATTATCTCTAATGGAATGTGGTATTCAGACTAATTCAACCCCATAACCCAGACAAATATTTGAAATATAAGTTTCGAATAAATTTAATAAAATCTATTTTTTATTTGAAACTTATCAAATGAAATAGCCAACAGTTTTTATATAAAAAAATAAACACAAATTATTATTTGAAATATATCAGGTATTAGAAAAACTCTACGAAATCAATAGAACATGATCGTTTGGCTCATTAATAAATTCAGTAGCACAATATCTTTCAATACTCCATTCGAATTTTTGAACTACATTTTCCTTTTGCTGTTTAGAGACTTCAGTTGCAGCTTCAGAATAACAGCTTCTTTGCTCTGTTTCGTATTTTGTCCTGCACATCCTTTCGTTTTTCTTTAATACAGTCTACTGGATATATTCTACTCTTTATGCTTTCAAAACTTGCATTAATGTTGGTTTTATTCTGTATAGACCACAAAATTTATATAATTTTTTTTTTCATTTTACTTAAACCCTAAATTGTGTTGGTAGTGCGGAGCCACCTGAAGGTAGAAAAGCAGCAGGATATATTAAATACACAATATTTTGCTTTGCTCGTTTGTATATGCATGAAATGCAGATTATCAAGATATGCAATTAAGGATTTCAATATCTTTGCTTGTGTAGTCGAAGATATGTGTGTGTATGTGTGTGTGTACGACTCAATATGAAACTTATAAATTGGAATGCATGTGCGTATTAAATAGCAAGTTTATTGTCAATCTGAAAGCAGTCTCTGCTGCTGCTGCTCCTCCTGAGTCGTTGTGTGTTATGATGTCTTTCTTTTTTCTTTCTTTTTTGTTGCATTTTCTTTTGTCTTGGTATTTATAATCCTGCTTTTATTCAAATTATTGCATGTGCATATTTATGATTTAATTGGCCCAAAGTCATTGCAGCTCTTTCTTATAGGCTTTAAATTTATATTTATTGTAGCAGTTGTCTTTAGCTAAATAATCATGCTTTGAACGTTATTTGCTGAAAAATATTTCAATATATTTCCAGTTAATTATAAAGGCAATTAAAGCAAGAAATTGCAAAAGGAAATTAATTTTAAAGCATAAATTAATTATTTTGCACTTGCAAAATAAAAGCTGATACGAAATGTTACATTAATTCAATTTAAAAACTGCTGACGGGACTTGCCCGAAACTTAAAAGATCAATAGCCGTGGTAAATTTGTTAGAGTTGCATATTGTTGTTTGCATTAGTCTGCAAATTTATCTCAGTTGGTGCAGGCACAACATGTAATAGAACTTGGCATTACACGGAAAAAATTATCTCTCCCACAGTTTCAATTAAAGTATTAATCAACTAGAAAAAACAGTCATAATTAATTTCGTAATTCCAGAGGCTAAAAATATCAAAGACAATTTATTAAATACCAAAACTCTAATTATCTAACAAACAAATCTCTTTGCCATAAAATCAAGCATCAGAAAAGGGAAAAGCCAGCTGGGGTTTTACACACTCATGAGTTCAATTCTTTTTTTTTTTTTTATCCATAATTCATTACAAATATTTAGTGTGATTTTATTACCAATTAACTGTCATCAATCATCTTTATTAAGATTGCAAGTCAAGACCGAAAACTGCATGTGTTTGTTCAATAATAAAGTTTTTTCTTTTGTTATTCATTATCTGATGGCACAAATATTTACTTAGATTTCGAAAAAGAAAAAACTTATATAACAGCGCTTAAATGTTGGCGGTTGCCAGCGTTAGTGGCTTCTCTTGCTTTTTGCACTCATTACTTTGTTGTTGTTGTTGTATATATTTCTTGTTAGTTAATTTAATTAGCTTCAAAAACTGAAAAATATGTAGAAAATAAACAGTAAAAAAATATAGAAAACAAAAGTTAACTCAATTGACAGCTGTCACGTGCTCTTTTTTAAGTGTCTTCTGCACATTCTGATCAAAATGCTGAACGAAAATTCGTAACGAAATAAATGAAAGCTAATGTAATATGAGAACGAAAGACTGACTGACTCAGTTCAAAGTTTGTTGCTGCTGTTGTTGCCGTTTCGGTTTGTAACTAAAAGTAATTAACAGTTTTGGCTTTTTGCTGTTGTTCTATTTGAAGTTTGTGTGTTAGACGGCATGATGGAGATATAATAAGCAAACATATTTCATGTATACCGCAGCACAGTGTAACGAAACGAATTGAAATTTTTAGACTTATTAAATCTTTAATGGATTAAAAAGTCTTTCTATACGGAATAGCAGGACTACATTAATTGTGAACGAGAAACTGGCTAGAAATAGTCTTAGACATGGAGTACTTGGGGACTAAATATAGACATAGACATAGACATAGACAGAGACATGGACATAGACATAGACATAGACATAGACATAGACATAGACATAGACATAGACATAGACATAGACATAGACATAGACATAGACATAGACATAGACATAGACATAGACATAGACATAGACATAGACATAGACATAGACATAGACATAGACATAGACATAGACATAGACATAGACATAGACATAGACATAGACATAGACATAGACATAGACATAGACATAGACATAGACATAGACATAGACATAGACATAGACATAGACATAGACATAGACATAGACATAGACATAGACATAGACATAGACATAGACATAGACATAGACATAGACATAGACATAGACATAGACATAGACATAGACATAGACATAGACATAGACATAGACATAGACATAGACATAGACATAGACATAGACATAGACATAGACATAGACATAGACATAGACATAGACATAGACATAGACATAGACATAGACATAGACATAGACATAGACATAGACATAGACATAGACATAGACAGAGACATGGACATGGACATAGACATAGACATAGACATAGACATAGACATAGACATAGACATAGACATAGACATAGACATAGACATAGACATAGACATAGACATAGACATAGGCATAGGCATAGGCATAGACATAGACATAGACATAGACATAGACATAGACATAGACATAGACATAGCAATAGACATAGACATGGATATGGACAAACACATACACATACATATACACATACACATACACATTCAAATACACATAGACATGTACATACAAATAGACATATAGACAATGTAGACATATAACATAGATCACAACTTTTTTCATCACAATAAACTCACTATTCGCCTGATAATCATAACATTGATCTGGCAATTGTGATGACAAGACATTGCCAGTCGCAATATAACATTTTCTATAAGTGTATTAATTTATTTTGAATATATAAAATTTTTTAAGAATTATTGCACCTAAAATTTAGCTGACTTCACACATTGTAGTTAGTTTCGAAAAAAAAAGAATCAAACAAGAATATTTTGTTAACTACATCATTATGCAAATTTTATAACTTTTTCAATTCGGTTTTACTCACACACTGACAATACAAGCGAGTATGGCCACAAACACATGTAGCGAGTTTTTTGTTAATTAAAACAAAATACTTGAAAATAAACAACAAAATGTTGAGCAGAGGAAAAAATGTTTTGCTTATGTATTAAATTAAAAACTTCCTGTGGAAAATGTTAAATCAATTTTGTTTAAATATTTCTTGTTTTTCTTGGCAGTCAGTGAAATTTGAGTTTCGAGATAATTAAATTTGGGAAAGGTAAAGGCCAAAAGCGAAACAATAATGAATAATTCGTACAGCCTTTAATAAAATGTTAGTTTAAATAGTAAAAATCTTTTTAATATTTCCTTGCTTTAATATATTGTTTCGGTAACAAAAATAGAGAGAATCGCGAAGTTAATTGTTTTTGAAACAAAAATTATTTTATTAGTGATTATGAATGCGTGTAGAAGTTGTTGTGTTTCCACGATTTTACTCAAGCAATTAAATAGACAGACGGTTTTGAATTTTTTTAAATGTTTCTGTTAATTTTTATGAATAGTTTAGTACCCCATAAAATTGTAAAACTGTTTGTGGCTTTTGCGATTTTGTTAAACACATTTTAGTGCAACTCTTGTCATGTTCGGCATAAAATCTTAAAGCTAAACAGAAGTGGAAGGATTTAAATTTTACAACTTTTTGCACAAGTCGTGTATTGGTTTAAATGTTGTGTAAGTATATCTTCTTCTTCTTTTTTTCTCTCTCTCTCTCTCTCTCTCTCTCTCTCTCTCTACGATGATCGTAAAAGTTAAGTTTATGGTTTTTAATTTAAAACACATGTTTTACATGAATATAAAAATTGCAGACATGATGATGCATGTCTGCAGCTCTGAAGAACTGGGAAACTGGTTGCAAAGCAAGCGGAGCGATGGTGTACGAAGTGATGATTAAAACGGAAGAGATACTAAAAGTGTTGAAGAGGAAAATCAAAATGACTTTGTACAATCACATGGTATTTTGTAAAGATTAGATTAATCCAGCCTATTAAACTTTAGATTTCTAGGGATAATGCTGGAATCTGGACATTAAAAGGCAGTAAAATTTCATTAACGATTTTTCAATGTTCCACACAAATTGCAAAAAGTTTATTTCACAGGGCGACCTAAAGGTTTTATCGTTCATTATTCTAGAAACTAAAACTTTTTATGAGTCTAATCACTTTGTTAAGAGCCAGATATACGAGTGCTATTTTGGTTGCATATTTTTATTATTTTGTTTTTATTTTATTTTTTTTTGTGCTCTTCACTTTTATAACACACTTGAGATTTCAATTTTATTTTATTTCTTTTTTTCAATTTTATTTCTTTGAATTTCAACTTAGTTACAAAATACATGATTTTATTTTGTCATTTATAAGCAGAAAAGAAATAAAAGCATTTCAAAAAAAAGTACTAAAAATATACGAGAGAGAAAAAAAGACGCACCAAACTCGTAAATTTATGACGAGCATCGTAAAACCATCATTTTTTTATGACTTCAATGGAGTCAATGAACATGGCGAACGAAAACGTCCCCATACAAACTAGTTGGCATTTCAATTTAAGTCTGTTAATGATATTTGCTTTTGTAAAGTTACAAAAAAATTATACATGCAGCACTTTTAAGCACACTGTAACATCTGAAATTTAAATTAAACTCATCTCAGAGTTTAGTTGGAGATAATTTCACTTTGTTTTGTTGTGCCATCAAATAGTTGAATTAGAAAAAATATGGGTCAGAATGCTACGAATTTTTATTACTCATGTTGTAAGATATTAACTTAGATATATTTTTAATTAATGTATGAATATTTATGCCATAACATTGCAATATATTGCAGCACAGAAAATTTAATATATATGTTTTCGTTATATTAACTGCAACTTATGTTATACTTCAATATGCATATTAAATATGAGTAGTCGTGACGATTTATATGGAGATATATGAAGTTATAACGCAACTTTTGTCATAACATAAATCTCTGGTGTTATAAATTGGCATTAGCTTTTTTCTGAACGCCAAATTAATATAGGGTGTATTTTATAGAGTGATACAACTTTGATTTGGCATCACTACTTTATTTGATCACCCATTTAACAGCTGATAAATGCTTTTTGTTAAGTTTGCTTTGACATTTCATTATGGATCAACTTACAGTAGAGCAACGCGTGCAAATTGTGGAAATTTTTAATCAAAATAATGGTTCTGTTCGTCAAACTTATCGTGCACTTCGTCCATTCCAAATTTTATTTTTCGATGAAGCCCATTTCATCGCATTTGGAGTGAGGAGAATCTACAAGCTTTTGTCGAAACACCATTACATCCACAGAAAATTACTGTTTGGTGCGCTTTATAGGCTGGAGGAGTCATTGGCCTATATTTTTTTAATAACGATGATGGTCAGAATGTTAGCGTTTGTGAAAATTGGTGTTCCAGACTGCACCTTTTACGCGCCATCCGTGGCGGTCACATGGCCGAAATCATATTTAAACATTAATGTCATAAAATTGTCTGTCCAATAAAGACCGTATCATTGATATCAAAAATATATTGCTACGTTTTATTATGATTTAAACTTGTATCACTTTATAAAAAACACCCATTAATTTCTCCATAATTTAATTAAAATTTTATGATAATCAATTAATGATTTGTTTAAGTTTTAAGTAAAACTTTTTGATGTTTTATTTTTATTAGTTTATTTTTCTGTGAGTGACAACTTTGTCTGTGCCAGTTTTGTTGAAATGCGAGATACAGCGACATTTCGTAACAATATAAACTTTTTTTAAGTGGTCAGTATCACGTGCATTTGAAATAAGTTTATTTTTTGCAAGTGTTTGGCTCAGAGATGGAAATAATTTGTTATTTTTTGTGCTCTACTGGCATTACTACGACTTATTAAATTAAAAAAACAGCACTTTTTCTTTTGTGAAACTTTTACTTTTATCTATATTTCATGTTATTATTACAGCAGACAATTGAAATGTGTCACAGGCGAAAAGGGATGACAGAGATAAATTGTTTTCTTTTTCACACGAAAAGTCATATTTTACAAGGAAACGAGTATTGAATGCCTTTGAATCTATGAAAAGATTAATGGTTTAAGTGGTTGCTTTCAAAAAAATTAAAAATGTGGTTTATCTTTTCTGAGCATAAAAAATTAAATAGATTTTTTATATAAAAAGAGTCTCGTTTAGAAAATCATTATTCAAATTTTATTAAAATTTATAATTAATAACCAAAATGGGAAATACATCTAAATACAAATCCATTTCATATTAAAGAAAAGGAGTTCTTCTAGTGAAGGGTTTCCTTCGTGAAGAAATATGATTATGAAAAATTTTATTTAAGAAGAGTCCTTAAACTTCTGCTACATTTTGAAAAAAAAAATAATAATTCTAAAAGTGCACATATTTTTACTAACCCACTGAATAATCTGATTTAGTTTTCATAAATTTTCGTTATTTTTATTTCACATTTGTAATAAATCGTTGTGCTGTTTTTATAAAATCAAAAATACATTTACCATCCCTGGATAGTTACTTATTTTTTTTTAAAGTAATTCTTGATCTCTTTTTGAACTAAAGGTTGTTTTTTATAGAGTGATACAAGTTTAAATCATTATTAAACATAGTAATATATTTTTGATACAAATGAAACTATCTCTATTTGAAAGAAAATTTTATGACATTAATGTTTAAATATGATTACGGCCATGTGGCCGCTACATCTGGCGCGTAGAAGGTGCAATCTGAAACACTAATTTTCACAAACAGTAACATTCTGACCATCATCGTTTTTGAAGACATATGGGCCAATGACTCCGCCAGCTCATAAAGCGCACCAAACAGTAATTTTCTGTGTATATCACGGTGTATCGACAAAAGCTTATGGATTCTTCTCACTTCTATGCGATAATTCCGCTTATTTAAGTGCTCATTCAACCAAAAATGGGCTTCATCGGAAAACAAAATTTTGAATGAATGAATTTGGCGAATAGGACAATTATTTTGAGTTAAAATTTTAACAATTTGCCCGCGTTGCTCTGGTGCAAGTCGATCCATAATGAAATGTCAAAGCGAACTAAACAAAAGGCAACTATTAGCTGTTAAATGGGTGGTTAAATAAAGCAGTGATGCCAAATCAAAGCTATATCACCCTATAAAAAACACCCTATACTATCACCATTAAATTTTTTTTTTAATATAGTGAAAGTTTTTTTTCAAACATTCTCAGAGGAGTAAATATTTTTTTTAAATTATCCTTCCTCGATCATTATAATATATATAATCGAATAACTATTCTTTTCAAAACTATACTGAGAATAAATATTATTTAATTGAAGAGATAATCTAAAAATGTTTACCCTGAAGGGCACTCTTAACGTTGAAGTAAAAATCTGCAGTTTACTTTTAATTTTTAAACATGATGTCCTTTAAATAACCTAAATTAATGATAGACTATCTGTAGGAACATTTAAAGTGTAGCAAATTGTTCAATAGCTTTCCAAATTTATACAACAGAATATTTCAGAAAAATATTTACACACAAATAATTGAATCCGCCATTGCTGATAAATATTTTCGCTTTGTAATTAAAAAATATGTTTGAAATTAAATACTCTTGTGCGAAGTAATAAAAATGTACATAAAAGCAGATCTATTTATTTTATATATTTTTTATTATACTTTTTATGTGCCCAAGCAAATAAACGAAAGCAAATGCAAAATAATAAAATGTAAAACGAAAATGATTTAGTTATGAATCCTTTGAAGTTTAATATGGCAGGATATTTGGCCAGGACTTTTATTTTATTTTTAGTAAAAAATTTTTATAAATCTAATAAATTGGTTTTTAGCAGCAAACAAAAAATTTTTACTGTTGTTTGTTGTTGTTGTTGTTGTTGTTGTTGCAGGCGTTGCTGTTAGAAAAGAACAAAATTTTAAACTATTTTTTTCATTTATAATTTATTAATATTTAATTTAGCCATGCTGAAACATTTATATAGATTTGATAAACAATTTCCACATGATGTGCTGTGAACGGGAGCTTCCCTTTCCGATGTTATAAAAACTTTTTTTGCTTCCATTTAATATGGGGTTGGTTTCTATTCAGAAATAAAATAAATATCGTTTTCAAATTTTTAGTATTGAATGTTGCCCTTCTCTCATTGTCGTTGTATTCGAAACTTTCAAGGAAAACGGTTTATATTTGTAGTGATCGTTATCCTTTTCTCATATATCCTGGTGTGAGAAAGTCTTCAGAAAATGTCATAGTTAAAACATGCCAGGAAAATGGTATATATCTGTAATAAAAATTTGAAAGTTTTTGGAAAAATTGGCATGCATTTGTATTGAATGTTACGTTGCCCTCATGTATCGTCGTGTATTTATATTCGAAACTGCCAAGGAAAACCAGATATATTTAGTTACTATTCTGGCATATATCACTATATTCGAATCTCTCAAGGAAAACGGTATATATTTGTATTGAATGTTACTCTTTTCTCATACATATATCGCTTTATTCTAAACATTCATGGAAAATTTGATATATTTGTAATGAATGTTATTGTTGTATTCGAAAGGTTTTGGAAAAACGTGATACATTTGTAATGAATGTTACATTGCCCCTATGTATCGGGATATATCTGTATTGAATGTTACTCTTTTCTCATATTTTGCTTTATTCTAAACATTTATGGAAAATTGGATATATGTATTTGTAATGAGTGTTATCATTGCATTCGGAAGCTTTTGGAAAAACGTGATGCATTTGTATTGAATGTTACTTTTCCCCCATGTATCGGGACATTTTTTCTTTTCTCATATATCGCTTTATTCTAAACATTCATGGAAAGTTGGATATATTTGTAATGAATGTTATCGTTGTATTCGGAAGGTTTTTGGAGAAACGGAATGCATTTGTATTGAATGTTACTTTTCCCCCTTGTGTCATATCGTTATATTCTAAACTTCCTGAGAGAATGGGATATACCTGAATGGAATGTTACCTTTCGAAACTTTCAAAGAAACCGCTTGTCTCATGTTTCGCAATATCTTTGTATTGAATGTTACCCTTTCCTCAAAACAAGCTTACGAACGTTTGTATTCCACTTTCTTATAACACTGTATTTCTGTAAATGGAAACCAAAATAAATGAATTTAGCTAAAAATCAATTTCTACATTTTCTTTATATCGTTGCTGACTATCCGTTCTAGTAAATAAATGCAGTGAAGATACACGCTGTTCGGTCGGAAACCTACACATAACAAACATGTTTGTTATGTGTAACGATCCTAAATTAAAAGAGTCCATTTTGAAAATCAAGCAGAAGAAATTGCACTCGACATCTATTTCATTCCGCCGGGATAGGCAGCCTTAAAATATATTCTTGTATCACTTAATCTGTCAGATTATGAAAATTTGCTAACAAATCTTAATATTTCATTTCAGTTAAAATCAAAAAACAAGTAATTTATCATCATATTTAAATGAAAAGCACTTAAAACTCAAAAGCAGAGAATAAAACAAAGCGGCCAACCAAAAGTTTTCATCTTTTAGCAACGAAAATTAAAAATAAAAGAACTTTATATAAGAAATTTCTAATAAATGAAAGAATGAAAAGGAAAATGTGATTAACATAAATTGAAGTAAAAGTTTTGCACAAGAGCAAAATGTAGACAAAATCAAGAAATAAAATTTTTTATAGCCGACATAAGAAGGCAACAAAATATGGCGTCTAGCAGTAGCACACGAAAAAAATTAAATTAAATGGTTTTAAATATATATAAAAGAGCGAATCCTAAAAGGTTTTCCAGCAGCGATTTTAAATTATTTAAAAAAAGCTTAATTTTTGATTTTCTATCAAAGCGATTCCAAAAATAGAAACAAAAAGGTAAAAAGAACTGTTTTTAGTAGTAAAACTCTCGTTAAAAATCACTTAAAAGTCCATCATCATAAATTTGTCACAAAAATATTGTTAAAAACAAGGAATTGTGACAAAAGTGTGTTGGTATATAAAATATTTAAAAAAAGGCAGCTGCATGCGGAAAAGTGGGTATGAAAACCAACACATTCGCTGCCACCTTTAAATCTGCGTTCTGTGTGAGTACGTGCATTTTTTTTTTTTTAAGGTGGCATAATATTTATATGTATGTTGCAACGCGTTGCATAAAAAATCCAATTGCATTGAGTTTTTAGTTCACGGTGTTATTTAGTTTTTTTTTCAGTTTATATTAAAAAATATACATCCATCCATATGCTAGAGGTAGATACAATTCTAAGCACTGAATGTGTGTGTGTGTGATGAATCTATTTTTCATGATGACTGGAAAACATATAAAAAAGAAATATATTCTGCTTTAAATTGGGTGAAAAAAAAACTCAATGCAAATAGAATATTTTGGTATTTTATTTAACGAAATCTGGAATTGAAATATTTCAAAAGCTGCTTAAAGAACAAACGCAAACGTTAAGAGGCTTTTTTGTGTGGAAAAGAAAAGATATTAAAATATTTATTTTACAAATTCTACTATTTATAATACGAACGTGTGGATGTTGTGCTATTTTTTATACTTGAAAAATTAAATATAAAATTGGCTCGGATTTCACTTGGTTTGTTTTTTTATAAAACTTATAGCAGTTTTTAGAAGTGAAATAGTTTGTGCTTTTAATTTTGAAATATCTGCTGTTAATTAATTTAAGTCTGTTTTCAATTGATTCCTTCTAATAATTGCTTCAATTACATTATTAATTAAATTTGACTGTATTTTTAAAAATGTTCAAGAACAATTTATTTACTTTTTTTATATAAAATTTATTAAACAACAAAAAATAAACAAACAGTTCGGCAGTAGTGGTTGGTAATTTTTGTATTTTACACAACCACACAATTTGTCGGATGTTGCATCATCCTGCCTGTCCGATGTTGCATAATTTTTTCGAGCACAACCGGTGGCCAAATCGCTCATTCGATATCGAAAGAAATTTCACTACAATTTGCAAGTAAATTTCGCTTGATATCGAATGTCGTAAAATGAAATGCTGATGAGAGCCGCAGATCGGTAAACGCGAGTCCTCTCGTTAATTAAACTGCCACAGATCTCCCAGCCGCTTTCTCATACACAAATAATGGAAAAAATGCCACAAAGAATAATATATGAAAATATTTATTGACATAAAGAAACAGTTAGACTGGAATTAGCTAAAGACAGATTGTCAACAACGATTCTAAACAGAAACGTGGTCAAATAAAATGATAACTTCCAAAATATTGAATTTTTGTTAAACTCTTTTAAACCTTTTGGAGTGCATTAAAAAAAAATATATCTAATATCCTTAAAAATTAAGAAAAAAAACACACTTTTAAAATTGTTAATTATTGCAAAACTATTTTGCAAATCCCGAAACTTCCATAAAACATCCACCTCCCATATAATATTTCGGTTAAATTTATTTCCAATTTATTATTTATTACACCCACTTAAAGTCAAACAAAAAAATCTAATTTACCATCAAGTAGCGCCATTTAAATAAAGCGCACTGCATTTATGGTTGGCGCAAAATCACGGCAGGTTAAACAAATGCGCGCTTATGGGAGAAACAGCAAAATTATCTCGAAAATGATTTGTAAATTATGGCAAATGGTTGCAATTAATGCGGCATAACTCTAAATGCTCAACAAAAAAACAACAACAAAAATGCAATAAAAAATGCCAGTTAGACAGCTGTAGGCTTTTGCTAATTTACGCACCATTAGAAACAAAAAATATCGCTGATATATTTTCCAATAAAAACTACAAGCAGGTGTTTAAAATTAATTTACAATTTCCAACATTTTATGTGGTGCCAATTAAGTTGTTTTCTTATGGCCAAAGTCTAATGAAATCGTCTGTCTTGTTAAAATTATTTAAACGCAAAAGTTGACAAGCATTTAAAAAGGTAGGAAGTAGATTGAAGTTGGAGTTGAATTTGTTTTATTAAACAAAGAGAAAATGTTAAAGAGGGAAGAACGTTTTTAGAAATTCACATCTGTAAGTTTTAGTAAAAAAAAAAATAGAAGCTGTTATCACTTGCAACTGGCTCAACTAAGAAGTGATGAGGAAAGTGTAGCGGCTTTTGAAAACAGCGTTCACTTTTGCTTCTGCTTTACAAAAAATTAACAAACGCAGTTTCACTTTATTTATCATTATATAATAAATAGAAAATTTATCTTTACTTCTTGCATTTTTTTTAATAAAAAAAAAGGTTAAAGAACTAAAGCTAAGGTTTACGTAGGCCGCTGCATGTTCCCTTTAGTTTATAAAAGGGAAAATTCTGAACAAAAATTGCAATACAAAAAATACTCCGCAATCCAGCATCGATTTTTCTGATCTGTATTATTGAATGGATGTGTTTACAGTTATCGGCCTGTATCAATAACGAAGCCGCTTATTATTACCGGCTTAATATTATCGAAAAGGATTAACACCTACGTATAGTAAAAAATGCTTGTTTGTGCAGCAAAAATTCAGAGGCGAAGTTAAAAGGAAAAACTCTTTATCCAACTTGATCTCTCAATAGTAAAAGGAAAGGGGGGGGGGGACCTTTCTAGTTCTGGCCCAATGCGCTGCATTTGTAGGGGTAATCCTCTTATAAAAAAATTAAATATGAAAATAGAAAACATTTTGTGCAGCACTGCCGTACCACAAACTTAAAGATAATTTTGAATCAAAAACTCGTAGGCTCATTCGCTTGATTTTCTATGTATCGGGTGTTTTTTATAGAATGATACAACTTTGAGTTGGCATCACTTCTTTATTTGACCACCCATTTAACAGCTAATAGTTGCCTTTTGTTTAATTCGCTTTGACATTTCATTATGGATCGACTTACACCAGAGCAACGCGTGCAAATTGTGGAAATTTTTAAATAAAATAATACTTCTCCTATTCAAAATTTTATTTTCCGATGAAGCCCATTTTTGTGATAGAAGTGAGAAGAATCCATAAGCTTTTGTCGATACACCGTGATATACACAGAAAATTCCTGTTTGGTGCGCTTTATGAGCTGGCGGAGTCATTGGCCCATATGTCTTCAAAAACGATGATGGTCAGAAAGTTAGTGTCAATGGTGAACGGTATAGGGACATGATTCGAAGTTTTTTCGTACCTCAATTAGCTGGCATTGATCTTGCTGATATGTGGTTCCAACAGGACGGAGCCACATGCCACACAGCGGGCGCTACAATTGATTTACTCTACGAAACTTTTGACGAAATAATATTTTCACGAAATGGCCCAATTAATTGGCCTCCTAGATCGTGTGATTTAGCCCCATTGGGTTATTTTCTATGCGATTATCTAAAGTCACTTGTGTACGTCGATAAACCACAAACAATTGAACACCTGGAAATCAACATTCGAAGAGTTACCGGCGAGATACGGCCGCAAATGCTGCGAGAAGTTTGTGAAAATTGCTGTTCCAGATTGCGCTTTGTACGCGCCAGCCGTGGCGGCCACATGGCCGAAATCGTATTTAAACATTAATGTCATAAAATTTTCTATCCAATTAAGATCGTTTCATTGATATCGAAAATATATTACTATGTTTTATTATGATATAAACTTGTATCACTCTATAAAAAACACCCGATTTTTTTTTCATTGTTCAAGCCAATTGTGTGTATGTATTTGTGTGTTTACAAAAACACGTCAAAATTTACTTCCAATTATCCTAATTCACACTTTCATATATATTTTATTTTTTATTATAATTTCAGGTAAGCGATCACAGAAATGCTTCTCCGCACAAGAAAATAAATACGCCACTAACAACAACCCCCCAAACAAGCATGCTTTTGGCCAAAACTTCTTTTCGATTTGGTTCGTTAGCAGGAATTTAAGGTAATCAAAAGTATTAAGTTTTAAGGGTGTAGAAAAAATTGCATAATTTTAGATTTTTCTTTGCAACGATGATGGTCACTTGGAAGGTAAAGAGTTGCTGGTTAGTGTGTGTGTGTGTGTGTGTGTGTGTGTCTTTTTATTCTGCAATTTAGATTATCTTGCCTGTTGAGTTTTCAAAAAGCCTTTGCGAAAAAAAAGAGCTTCAGACTGTTAGTTTTTATTTGTAACCATAAAATGTTATCGTTATGAATGTCGTTGTTAGGTATTTGTCCTTTTATCCTTTATTTATAAATTAAACTGCAACATTCAAGTCCAGTGGTCAAGCTTGGCTACTACGAAAAAAAGAAATGCTGGAAGTGCTTATTTCAGTGAAATAATGTTATTTGATAAACGTTTTTGTTTTTGTCGTTTTAAACAGGGGTCTGTCTCTAAGCAATAGCTTGTGGATTCGTATTTCAGTTGGCGTTCTTTTTTCTCTTCAGGTAATAAAATTTTATTTTTATTATAACATTTGTCTTGCTGGCCATTTGAGGGGGTGTCATGATTATAGCTTAAAATACAGTTTAAACTGCAAATTTTCTTGAGCGAATATGAGCCAGACACGCCACTTGAGAGTCAAGGAATATAATAATGCTAAAGCTTTAAGGTCAATTTGATATCAAATTGAGCCATTAATTTTTAAATTGTGGAAGCAAATAACAATTTCTTTTACAAACTATGGCAAAACTGTTTTCTGCTGCAGATAGACACAAGTCAGAAATTTAAATTGGCCATAATTTTAAGCTTAAAAGTTTTCGTGTATCTATTCCTTTTGGAGTGAAAATAGTTGCTCTTTCTTCTTTTTTTCTGGCAGGAGTGCAATCATTTTTCTTTTCTTCTTTTTTATGTAAAAGGGAATTGCTTGTTTGCCCAACAGCCATGCCACAGAATTCACTGTTGTTGCGAAACGGAATTCGAAGTCAATTCCTTTTTTGCTCCTTAAAAGAACAAAATAGTTTTTAAGAAAAATTTAAAAAAACACTACATTTTTTAAATATTTCATTTTGAATTAAAAAATTTTAAATTATTAGAAATCAAAAATAATTTTTTCAAACTATAAAAATAATTTTTTTTAAATTCTCGAGCTTAAAGTTGAGTCTAAAGTTGATTTCTTTTCTACAAAAGAGTGCAACATTTTTTACACTTTTTGGTAGATAATGGCCACACTCTGTCATTTTAAAATAACGAATTTATTCAAAATTTATTCAACATCTTTTACGAAAAACTCTTTTCTATTTTAAAACTCCTTCAAACTGTTACTTTTTAGAAAACAATTGAAAAAAGGCAACATTTTATCGAGAAAAGAAAACGGGATAAGTTATAACTTTTAAGTGCAATAACTTATGCGCAAGTTTTAAATAATAATATAAATAATTAGTCGAGAAATTGAAAATGGTTTCGTTCTTAAAAATATATTTTATGTCGATTTCTTTTTTAGAAAATAGTGCAACATTTTTCACACTTTTTAACAGAAAATAGCAACATTTTGCCATTTGAAATCAAGGAATTTATAAGAAATGAGTTCAACATCTTTCACGAAAAATAATTTCTGTTTTAAAACTTTTCCAAACCGCCACTTTTTAGAAAATAAGTAAAAAAAAATTAAACATATTTTCTAGAAAAGAAAACGCCATTAATTTTTTTTTTTATTTTGTCGAGAACAAAAATAAAGAACAAATTTTGGTACCAAATGGACTTCAGTTCTGTGCTATGACTTATTGGAAACCTTAATTCGATAAATTTAAAGATAAAAAGCTTAATAAAATATAAATTCAAAATAATAACAGAAAAAATCTTCAAACAATAAATAAAATTGCCCGAATGCAACGATTGTTCATCATACATAAATTTAATTATAAAATATTTCGTATTGATTTTATATTTTAAGACTTTTGCAATAAAAAATTTAATATCCTTAATATATTTAATGAACCTCTTGAACAAAAATTGTTTGTGCAGTTTTATTTCGAACCGACTGCTGTCGTCTGGTGCTAATTAAAAAAAATAAATATCTGTGCCACCAAAAAAAAATTAATTTCATCAGTCTGGATAATTTGTAAATTTGTAGCTGCTTAAACTTATAAAACAAAATCATTCCTTTTTCTTTCTCTGAAAAGAAAACTAAAAATAATTTCACTCAATTTTCTTTTAGTCTTCCTCATTTTATCATGCACATACTTTTTGTTGCAATTTTATTTTGCTGCTGCAACTAAGAAAAAAGTTACTGCTGGAAAAGTGGCATTAACTGGCAGTAGCACAGGAAATAAGTCAACGATTGAAACTACGTCTCCAAGGACCTTCAAACAATGACAATAATAGCAAGCAATGCCACTCGTACTCGTTAAAGAATAATATTTGAAGAAAAAAAAAAATAAAAAAAAAAAAAAAATTAAAAAAAAAACAAAATGCAACAACAACAGAAAATTGAAGAAAAAAGCAAAGAAGTCTCTTTTAACTAAAAGAATTTCGGTTCGCAAAGTTAAAAATGTGGCAATTGAAGTTGCAGAGTTTCTTTTATTTTCTTTTGCCTCGTGTGGGTAAATTGTTTCTTTGTGCGAAAGAGAGAAATAAGGCGAAACTTTACACAAGAAAATAGTAAATAAAACTTTATACTTTTACGATATAATAAAGGAAAAGAACTTAACTTAGTTTTTACTTAATATATTTTCTTGTACTTATTTCTTATTTTTGCTAAAATAAAATTAAAAAAAAAAGAGAAACTTGCCTTTTGCTGTGGGCTATTACATGAGAATAACAAAAGGAACTGCGGAAAGCCAGCAAAAGAGAGAAGAGAAACAAAATACAAGTTAAATGGTTTCTTTAAGCATTTTTATTTCAAAAAGACAATAAAACTTTCTCAAAAGCTAAAAAATCAATAGTTTATTAAAAACATATATACCAGCAGATATAGTATTTTTAATCTCACTAATATCGACCAAAAGAGTTTGTGGAACATTTTAACTCAACTGAAGGTATTTGCGGAAAACAAATCATAACAAGAGTGAATTGTTTTTGTGTGGTTTTTCTTTCTTAAAAAAGTTTTTTTTGTTGTGTGCATGTCTGCTGACGTTTGTTGAGCATTTTCGTGTGAAGAGTGTCACAATTATAATCATGCTTTAGGAAGATGTTTTAGCCAATTAAAATGTTAAGGTTAACATGAGTTTGGTCGTTTGTGATGTCATAGTCATAGCTCAAAGAACGAGAAAGAATATGAAGGACGTCATGTCAATTTTGTTACAAATCTTCTGTTTTTCGTAAAAACGTCATAAGTCAAAATACGAGAACGAAACTGTTTAGGTTGACATAAATCTCGTTGCATGTCATGTCTTAAGCAATTTTGTTACAAGTCTTCTGTTTTTTGTAACAATGTCATAACTCAAACCAATTACCATGACGTTCTTGTCAAATTTGTTACAAATCTTCAGTTTTTCGTAAAAACGTCATAATTGAAAAGACTAGATGGAAACTGTTTAGGTTGATATAAATCCAGTTGCATGTCATGTCTTAAGCAATTTTGTTATAAATCTTCTGTTTTTTGTAAAAACGTCATAACTCAAAATCAAGAAGGAATTTGCGAACGTTATCATGACGTCCTTATCAATTTTGTTACAAATCTTCTGTTTTTCGTAAAAACGTTATAACTGAAGGAAGTAGAACGAAGGTTAACATGAGTCTAGTTTTATGTGGTGCACTAGTATTTCTTTTTTATAAATATCCCATTTTTTATAAAAACGTCAGAACTAATTTTCGTAATTAATCTCTACGGCTGCTAAAATAATGTCTGCATTTTTTTCGAGTATCACAGCTTTCAGTTGGCATCACTGTTTTATTTTAACATTCATTTAACAGCTGATAATGTTGTTTTGTAAGTTTGTTTTGAAATTTCGTTAAGAATCGATTTGCACCAGAGCAACGAGGGCAAATTGTTGACATTTTTAATCAAAATACTTGTTCTATTCGTCAAACTCATCCATTAAAAATGGCATTTTCTGATAAAGTCCTTTTCTGGTTGAGTGGGTACGTAAGTAATCAGAATTGCCACATTTGGAATGAGGATAATCCACAAGCTTTTGTGGCAGCACCATTTCATCTACAAAAAATTATTGTTGTGTGTGCTTTATGGGCTGGCGGAGTCATTGGCTCGTATTTCTTCAAAAACGACAATGGTCAGAATGTTGCTGTCAATGGTGAAAGATATAGGAACCTAATTCGAAATGTTTTAGTATCTCAATTCTTGGCGATTTACGGAGCCACGTGCACACAAAGAAACTTTTGATGACCAAATAGTTTCCCATGAAAGCCCAATTAATTATATGATTTAACCCTATTGGATTATTTTCTTTGAGGTTATGTTAAGCCATTTGCCTTCGTCGTTAAATCACAACCAATTTTACAACCTGAACAACAACATTCGCAGAGTTACGGCCGCATATGCTGCGAAAAATTGTTGAAAATTCGTGTTCCAAATTGCTACGCGCCAGCATTAATTAAGTGTTAATTTCATAAAATTTTCTTTCAAATAACGCCTGTTTAATGAAATTATAAATTAAAAGGATATTTCCTTGTTTTATTACGATTCAAACTTGTATCACTCTATATAAAAACCCCTCATTAAAAAGTGCTTTAAAACAGAATTTTTATAAAAAATTTTGACATAAATTTTTATTAATGAGCCAGCAAGCATTTATATATTGGCCATAAAGTATCCGTTAATAGTCAACTGATTATATATTGAAGTTAATATCATCCAAAGGTGTTGCTGTTGCAATTGAAATTGTTCTCTTCAATTTTATAAAACTATTTAAATATTTCCACTGAGTACGAGCTGCAATTTTCTTGTTTTTTATTAATAATATTTTCAAATAATGAAAATTGTTTTTAACAGCAGACAATCACGTAGCGCATATTGTTTTGGTATTGCGACTGACTGTATTTGGCTTTTAAACAATTTAACGATTTAACAAACTAATAAAAAAAAAAATACTATGATTTTTAAGTTTAAAACCAAACTGGGTGCGGTTTATGTGTAGACAAATAACAACAATAACTAAAAAAAAAATAAAATAGAAAATATGCAGGTAAATACATAAAAAATGTAATACAATAAACGTTGGATCCAGGTGTGCTGTTTTAGAGAAACCATAATTTGCTAACAGATCATTTACCCAAAAGTGAACACTCAGCGCGCGTGCCACAAAATTTTATTTCAAATTTAAAATATATAAACAAAATGTCTTTTTGTTGCTGTTGAGTAATATGCGATAAATCATTAACTCCTTTTATGAAATGTTGTACAATAACTCACACAATATTTTCTGACTTGGGAGATATTAACTTTTTTAATTTCTCAATTAGTTTGTTGGAAATCAAAAATGACGACCAACTGTCGTTGTCGTTTTTCTTCTTTTTTCTAGTGTCTTTTTTATAACTCTTTTTCTTTTAATTTGTCTTGTCATTTGCTTTTGAAAAAATCTGTGGGGCGTTGCTTAATAGAAGAGCAAAATTCTAGCCGTTTGTTATCAAGTTAATTAATACAATTCATGTTCATTTGCATTTGAAATTATATATTTGAACGAGTTTGTGTGAAATCATAAAACTAAAGGTTTTCATTACCAACCTGCAATCTACCACAATGGGGCGTATGCCAGCAAATTAGGTTACTTATTCCAGCAGTGACATTCTAAGCTTTTACTATGTTTTTGACTGCCATATATATTTTCAAAAATAACACTGTCTACCTGAGTTTTCTATGTTTGAGAATATATTCTTATATAAAATGGTTCTTTTACTTATTATTACCTGAATGAATAAAATGAACTCAATTGAAGTACTTTTTATAAAATGTACCATTTATGAGAACTATTTTCTATAAAAATATTTTTTAAAAAGTGTTTTTTCAAGAGCTAATATTTAAGAAATTTACGTTTTAAGAAAAGAACATTTTAAGCAGAGTACTTTTAGAGAAAGGTACTTTTGTTAAAAGGTACTTTTCATAAACGGTGCTGTTTATGAAAAATACTTGTTATAAAAAGTTTTATTTAAAAAAGTTTCTCTCTATGGGGAGTACTTTTTTAAAAAGTACATCTTATAAAATAGTCATTTTATAACAGGTACTTTTTATGTAATACACTTTTTATAAAATTTCATTGTCTTAAAATATAGTCTGTAAAAAAAGGAACTTTTTATAAATAGTACTTCTATTAAACACTGGTTTGGCTAAAGACTTTTTTATAATGGTATTTTTCTTAAACGTGGTTTTTGTAAAGTGCTGTTCATAAACGTACTTTTTACGAAAGGTAGTTGCTGTGAAAGGTACTTTTATAAAGGCTACTACTTTTTTATATAAAATGTAATTTTTACATAAGGTAATTTTTGTAAAAGTTACTTTTTATAAAAGGTACTTTTAATAAAAATAATGTAATAAAAGCTACTTGTTATAATACGTACATTTTGTATAAGGTACTTTTTATAAAGGATACTTTCTGTAAAGAGTACTTTTACCAAAGGTACTTTTTATAAAACTTGCATCCTATTTGAAAGAAATTTTTTCATAAGAGGTAGTTTTTATAAAATGCAAGCTTATAAGAATTTTAGCTGTTGTTACATATAAATAAATTTCAGAAAGGTACTTTTGATGAAACTTTATGAAACAAAAACTTTTTCAAAAAGTTTCAAGTTTTGAAAATTTTTCTTCTAATAATTTGAAATAAATACTGTGTGCGTCATTTAAAAAATACTATTTAAATAATTTATTTTTAATAATAGTACTTTCAAAAAGTCAGTTTAATTTTATAGAAAATATTTATTTTATTGAATTTCTTTTTGAATACTGAAATTATTTTTTGGATTGGGACAATTTGTCTGCTATGGGCAATAAATACTGTTCCAAGAATCGACGATACTATTGTTAAACACTATAAATTAATCAGTTAGTTAATCGATCATAAGTTAGTTTTTGTCAAAATAATTTTTTTTAATGTATTCTGTTTATAATTTCATACGGAGTTGTTGTTATTCATGATGGAAAAGTAGTGGCTTCCGAAAACAGCTGTTCTGATCTGCTGTATGAACGTAGTCTTAAATTAGTATTGACATTCCTCCGTCTTTATAAATACAACATTTTATCTTAGTCCGCAAGTCTTAACTGTATCTAATATATCTGAGCTAACTCTTTACCATTATAAAAGGTTTCATCAATATATCGTCGGCAACAATATATTATACTCCTGCATTCTTTAACTATTTGTCGACGTCACATAATACAGTTAAGTACGTTTTTGCATCTGTCTGCTTTTAAAAGCCTTTTGGCTCTTGGAGAATAGTCGAAAGTTGTCGCAAGTAGTCAATTGTTGTCTACAGAATAGCGCCATTTTTTATGGCAAATGATGTGCTAATATATAATTTATTTTTAAAAGAAAAGTATTATTTAAAATATTTCTAAAAAAGGCTTGTGTTACACGAATAATTACAGCAACTCATAAACTATAGAGCAGAATAAAAGTCCCCTAATCGATCAGCTGATTAAGCGAACAAGCCCTAAAGCCGAATAATTGGATACTCCAGTCTACATTAAAGTTAAATTTTTTTTCTTCTTTTGCTTTTGTGCGCTGTTGCAGCATTAACTATCAAAGCCATTCATCATGTTGTTTCATGCAATAAATTTTGATACTCAAACTTAACTACAAAGTACAAACACACACACACACAGACACACAGACATACATTTACGCACACCACTTTGCTTCACTTCCATCAAAAGAAGAAAAAAGAAACTTAAATTTTACTTGTGACGAACACATGCACGCGTGTGTGCATGTACGTGCTACTGTTTAAGCATGTGTGCATGTGTATGGCAACATATACCCCTGCCGCTGCCTCAAACTGCAGTAAAACTGCCTCTTGCCGTTGATGATGGCATTAACGCTGATCATACATCAACTTTAAAGGCTGCTGTTAAATTTCGCTGAAAAACAAAAAGAATTAAGGAAAGAAATTAAACGCCTTTTTTAGTTTGATACCTACCACTCCTTCGGCTCCATTTTACACAGGCAGTCGCAAGAATAAAAAAACATGAAAATTCTTATACACATGAAAGAAACCTTTTGAAAAATTCTTCAACACGCATATTTTGCAAAGGATAGATTCAAATGTGATATAATATTCCTTGTTAAGTCTGTATTCGTAATGAATTTGTAAGGATTCCTATATTTTATGTTTCGCATGCAAAAGCCAGCCAGTGAAATGTATTTGTTCAAGTACGTGCATATTTAAATACAGTCGCTGCTTTCTAAACTTTATTAAATTGATTCGTATGGAAAGAACTCGTTCAGATATATAAAATGTTGTTGAACGTATTTCACTTGTATTTCACTAGTGATAAAACTTTTTTAAAAAGTTATTGAAAGCAAAGAGGAAAAAGCTTGTTCCAGCTTGTCAGTTGAGTCTCTGGTGTATTTATTACGCAACTAAATAATTTTGATGGCAACAGCAGTGTTGGTGGCATGAACAGTGAGCAGTAAATTTAAGAATTACTTAAGCTTTCATCAATTTCACATTAAAAAAGTTTTACAACTACTTAGTTTCTTCTTTTCTTCTTCTTCTTCACTTCTGTTCTCTTCTTTTTTCATAAAAATAGTGCGAGTGTGAGTATTTTAAGCTGGATTTTTGTTACTGCAACATTATTCTTACAACTTGCTTGTACACACTCACACACACACACGCACACATACACACTTTAGCAACTAGACGCATTTATTCATTATGGCCTTATATGTGTCTGTAATGCAAAGTTTTCCCGTCTCCGCCCCCTTCTCCCCTCCTGGATTTATGCTATTTGTTGGTGTCTTCTTTTTGTTGTTTTTTCTTTGGAATATTTTAAGAAAACTAAAATAGTGTTAAATATAATTTTCCTTTATACCAGACGCATGAGATGGAATAATAGAACCAAAATCAAAATTATTATTAATAATAATAGACTAGAAGATTATTGGAAGCTGTTGTTCGTACACCATAACCATCCTGTTCACAAACGTTTTATATTTCCAAAATGATTTCCTCATCACTCCCTTAACATAATTTTAGATAATAAATTATGAAAATATTTTCAGATTAAATCAAGCATGTGATCATCATTAATTCAAATTTGCAACTCAAATTATCTGTATGAAAAATAATGTTCAATAAGAGGCAATTAATTGTGATGGTAGGCGAAGCAGAAAGCAGCAACGTGCTGTTTTCGCAGGTCGCTATCTCCCTTCATCAGCATCTGTGTGTTTTGTTAGTCAAACATTTTTGTAGATTGAATTATCGAATTGATAATAATGTGAAAGTCTCGAAGTTTGAATTTGCGATCAGCAAATTATTTTTATGAATAGATTCAAACTCAAATCTTTAATCAAGAGTACAATTGAGCATTGTTTGCAGCACTCTCACTTGTCTCTTGAGAATATCATTATTCGACACTTTTAACTTTCCGTATTGAATGCAGAGCATTTTCAACGCATCCAAGTACTTGACAAGTGACCTCTGAAAACAGCGCTATCGAAGTAATGCCCGCTTTATGTGCATTGTCACAAATTTACGTCCCAAACGATATTATGCCATTCCAAGCTGAAGAAAAAATTGCAAACATCTTTAGTCTCTCTGGTGTAGCTATAAAATTCCCAATTTAACAACCGAAAAATAAGAAGACATAAAAATGAATGATGAATCTGCAATTTGCAATATGTCTGCCTTTTTTAGCTGAAGTTTTCCTCATACTCCCAGCATTCTCTCTCTTCGTGCCATCTTTATCATCACCATTATACATATATGGAAAATAAAATGGAAAAAAATACAAAAAAATAATAAAGAAAAGTTAAAATTAGTTTGAAAATTTCTCAAAATATAATAAACACAGTACGAAAGAAAATAAATATAGAACAAGTAAGAAAAAAGTTTTCCTCATCCAAAGAAATCTCCAAAGTTTCTAAAAATGAATTAGATTACAGAAATGCCAAAAGAAGAAAGAAAATGAAAAACAATGAATAAAAATTGCAGCATATTTGTGGCAACTGATGATGGCAAATGTTAATGTTTTGGAAAAAGACTTCAGATTGCAATTTAAATGTGTGTGGAGGGGGAGAAAATTCGAAAACATTCAGTGAATTTAGTTAATTACTTGGAATAACTTTTACCAAAACTACAAAATGGAAACTAAAATAGTTTAACAAAAAATTGCTGCAATTTCTTAATTGTGCAGTTTATTTAAATCGACTCTTGTCACCCAGTCTGAATTGATTTTTATTTTAACTTGCAGCCTGATTTTTGAACAGTGTTTTGTAGGTAATTTAAAGTAAGAACAAAGTCCCAATGTGCACAGGCAATTAGCGGTTTGATTCCAGGGATCCTGAATTATGAAACCTCTGCAAGAAAAGAATTAATGATCACCTGAGTGATTAATCTTTGACGTAAAAGTTACTATGCCCACTAGAATGCTCTGCAGTATGCAGTCGCTATTTTCTAGCAGAGACTAAAAATAATGGAGCGCTGGCTTTCACAGGCATGTCCTCATTTCACAATGTTAAAGAGATTTTGCGAAATTTTTATATGTCACAAATAAACGTACCTTTTTAAGAAAGTACGTTTCATAGCGACTTGTTTAAAAATAAATTATCATTTTAAAATATTTAGGCCTGAACAAAAATTTTGAATAAAAATAAAAACTACTATTTGAATTAAAATTTAAAACAATTTTATTTGCAAAAAGATTAAGAAAATCACTGGGGGGAAGATGTTCGAAATATAATTCTCTCCCAAAATAATTTAATTCGCACGAATTGTTTTTATTCTAATTTACCAATTTTTTGTTTAATACACTCAAAAGAAAAAAAAAATAAACCAAAGCTGATATTATTCGTTCAATAGAAGCGCTAATTAAACCATGAATTATAAATAATTAAATTATTTTCCAAGTTTTATTTTCAAATTCCGGAAAAACTATTTTGATTGAATGAAAAATTTAAATTGTGCTGAAGAAAAAAATTACTTTTTAATTGCTCCTGATTTTTTCATAATTCCATAAAGGCATTTCAACAAACAACAAGAGAATATTTTAAGTTGTCCTTGGAAAATTTTATCACGTCTGATTCTTTCCAATTAAAATGATATAAACTTTGATCTAATAAAATATCGCACGTGAAGGTTAGCTCGGTTTAGGCAAATAAATGAATATTTAATATTCAACTCAGAAAAAAAAATAATTATAATTCATGGAAAAATTTCATTTTCATATGAAAATCATGGATTTTAAAATTATAAAATATTATATTTTTGTTGTATAAAAGAGTATTTCATCTGAAATTTAATATCGGCTAAAGAAAAATAAACATGAAAAGCTTTAAACAATAATAACATTTTCAAAGAATTAATTTTTTCCAAATTCAATTGAAACTCTATATACTTCATAAGCAGATTAATTTCACATAATTGTTTTTGCAAAATAAACACAAAAGATTAATTATAATTATTATTTTAAAATACAAGACCTAATGTAAATAAATCCCCTTCATCGAAATATTTGCTTTAGCAAATTTTTAAATTTTCATACCTCCCGCCTCCCATTTTAGTAACCTTTTGGGGGGAAATTTCAAATGCACACACACACACACACTTGCATACATAATTTCACACACTTTAACTAAGCCCACATACATTTTTGAAATGATGTAAAACTCGTTTTGTAATTTTATTGTTGTGTAAGAAAAAAATTGTTCGTTTTTCTCCTGGATCTCAACAGCATAAATTGTTGTTAGGGGATTAATTTATGTTTATGTCCTTGCATTTTAACATCAACAACTAATTTGATGTTTTTGAAATAAAACAATAACAAAAGCTATATTTTACAAAATATTAATTAAACAATATTGAGTTTTTGTTGGAAATTTCATTTCCATTGTTTGAAGTCATTTCCATGCATAACTAAAGTACACACTAATACTGGCGAACAAAAAAATAATAATAATGAAAATGAAAATGAAAATAGCTAGAAATAATACAGCAAAATTTTATTTGAAAATATTGAATAAATGTTGTAAAAAATCATTTTTCATGTATGGGTGCTTCCATGGAAAAGTAAAGGGTCGTCAATTATATTATTTAAAAGCAAAAACTGGGTCTTTTTGGTTTATATATTTTGCTAAAATATATTGAACATAAATTAAATTTGTTGTAATTTTATAAAAAGTCCTTGAGCTCAATATATATATATATTTATTATATATTACAAATACAACTATAAAGTGTAACTCAACTTCATTGGCCAACAATACCAGTAAAGATTTTCATTCTTTGTTGTGAAACAGACCAGAACGTAATACTATGTTCAGATGGGCATTTTTAATTGAGTCAATTTAATTTTAATTGAGTCAATTAAACCTAATTGACAATTAATTGAGTCAAGTATCATTTGACAGCCGAAAAAAACATTGTTTTATTTGCTTCGTGAATATTCGTGTTTGTAAATTTTAAAAATGGATACAAAGTTTGGTTTAAAGAAATTTTACTTGCATACAATAGAAATACGTCGATTTTTGATTCAAAATTATCAGTGTTTAAAGAAAAGAAAAAGAAAAACTTGACAATTGTACAAAGTGCAGCAAAATGCAACTCAAAGATCACTTTGGACGTTGGTAAGTGCAACGGGAATAAATTTGTTACATTTTCTAATTCATAGAATCGCTAATTTGTATTCTGGGAAGTCGCTTGCAATTTTAATCTGTATATTTTTTGACATTTGGCTCGCCATTATAGAAAATTTTTCTGCTCACTAAACACAGTTCTTAACAAACATACTCATGACCAGGGTTGCAATTCGAGTTTTACGCAATTAGTGATACAAGTAACTACTAATTGCTCAATTTATTAATTGACTTATTGTATGATAAATTGTGTTCAATTAAGGCCTTAATTGTAAAAAATTCCCTAATTGCTCAATTAAGAAATGTGTGTGAACACGGCAGAAGGTAGGAGTGGACCTATACACACCGATACCCTACCCCACCATTCTGTAGTCTGCTGGCACTCTTGAGCTTAACAAATATAGCAAATAAAAAATAAAAACTACTTTTATCGTTTTCAGTGTAGAAGAGTGAAAGAAGTTTCAATATATACCAACGTAAATAATCAGTTGAAGACATGTTCCGAAATTCTCTTTGTATAATTTTCTAAATAAAAAAGCCAGAAACATTTCAAATCATATAATTCAACTTGATACTAAAAGTTCATGAATTTTTTTTATTAAAAATCATATTTCACTATTTTCTGAAACCTGTGACTATTATTCAGAAGCATCTTCTTCTTAGGGTTTTAACTTTTTTATTAAAAATTTTGATTATGTTATTTTTCCTACAAACAAAATTTTGTATGGATGTTGTGTTTGTACATATCGAATAAAAGTTCTAACAACATTTTCTATTATTTTGCCAACACTGGAAAATAAAACAATGGTTTTTACCATTTTATGCTTATTATTACCATAAATGGCATGAACAAACTTTACTAGCCATATTGCTAAACCAAAAAATGTATTGTATTGATAAAATAAAACATTTCAAAAATGATTCCGAATATGCATAAACATGTTTGTGCATGCACTAAGCTAACAGCTTGCATGCATCAGCATTTTTTTGTATATGCATTTGAATGGGATTAAAATAGATTTTTTCTAAAGATCCATAAAAATTATATTCCGTAAAGAAAATAAACTAAAAAAAACAAATTTAAATGCAGGATTTTTTAAGTTAAAGCTGGGGTACTGGATTGGGACAAAAAAATACAATAAAAAAAACTACTTATTTTAAACTTCCAAGAGATGATATTCTTAAAATGTTATTATTATCTCAAACGTGTCGCTATTAAAAATATTTTTTTAAAATAAGTTTTATAAGAACTTTTATTTTTATTTATTAAAGAATTTTCTTAACACTACATTTTTAAATAGTTTTTACATGTTTCGAAAGAATCACTTTTAAAGATATTGTTTAGAAATATTAAGCCTTACTATGGTGATCGTAGTCGTAGCGAAGTCGTTAAAATGTGGCAACGCTTATCTTTTGTTTAACACTGTAGACGTTTTATGTCGTGAGGGTGTCATTCTGTTTCTTAAAAATCTTTTCAAGATGTATATTTTAAGAGATGGACTTTGAATCAATTATCATCTTTTTTAAATATATTTTGAATTTAAACACCCTTTTTAATAAATTTTCTGCCTTAAGAGTTACTCTTTGCAAAAAGCAAATCTATTTTTTATTGAATTTTAATAAATAACTTTTGTGAAAAAAGAATCAGCACGAAAATAAAAGTTCAAGAGATAAGGTTATTGTTTAGAGAAAAGGTTTTTAAAATATTTTTTTCTGCGCATTCATTTCTTTTAAAAAAATACGTTGTTAAGATTCTAATTTCAATAGTGTTTTTTAAATTACTTATTTTTAAAATAAATTCTTTTTTCTACTACGATACGTACTGCACTGAAAGAAAACACAAGAAAACTTATTGAAAGAACACATTTATAATAAAATTAAGAGAATATAACTATTTTAAATATCAAACGTTAGACTTTTTCAGTGCAACTTTAACACAAAATCTGTAAGAAAAAATATATAAAAATCTAGTTATGGAAAAGCTGTAGTAAAAATAATTAAATTATTAAAAATACAACTGAGGAATTGCATAAACGATACAGTTTTAAAAGACACGTTTAATTTTACAATCCAGAATAATCTCTGTTTTTATTTAAAAATGTTCATTAAAAAAAGAAAAAAAGCAGTTCAGTTGCAATTAGTATTCATGTCATATCAATACCGGACCATATTTTTTATAACAATAATAAGTGTGCTTCGCAGCACGTAATCCGCTTTTTGCATAAAACTTCAATAAGTTATTGTGACAAAAAAATATATATATATTCAAATTGAAATTGCTATTATAGCTTCTTTCAACACTTAATTTAAGTAACACATCATTTGATATTCCAGTACTTAAATTTAAGACACCAGGTGCCAGATTGATAAGCACTTGGAGTAGTGAAATGGAAAAAAAGCTCAAATTACACAATTGAATGCAATTGATTGTTTAACAAAAGCGTTGCAGCATATTTAGCGTTAACAAATGCCACGAAAAGTACAAAAAGCAAGAATTTATTAATTACATTTAGAAATAGTACTACCGCATTTGGTTTCAGCTGTTATCAATTCGAATGCTTGTGCAACCTTGCAAAGGTGATAATAAATTGACGACTACGACGACGACAGCTCAATACTTTATTTTATTTTTTTATTTATTTACTCGCATTGTTCGGTGTACATGCCCAATGGATTTTTTATTGTCATACCTGTAGTCCGTTGACGAGCACTCTTTGTGCAATTGCAATTAATTAATTTCTGTGTATTTCCTTTTTTTTCATTTTACTTTATTTCATTTTATCGATTGTTTGCTTTATTGTTTATATTTTTATCTCTTCGTTTCTTATCAACAGCTTATGAAGAAGTATAGTGCTGATATGCAACTAAAGGGTTTGTCAGTTCGATGAAATAATACTGGAAAAAAATTATCTATTTAGGCTTTCATTGTTTCGTATTAGTTCAATAGCCGTTTAATCGTTATCTAGCAAATCGATAAAAGTAACAATCAACTAGATACTTAAAAACTATTGAGATAAAAATAATTTAGATGGGCCCACATTCAGAGTTACCAAAATGAACAAGAAAATAAGATAAAAACGAGCTGAAACTGAAGAGATATAAAAAAGAAAATATGTACGAGTATATAAACTTGTGCTCATGCGCTTGTGCAAATTTATTTTTCACATGGAACACTCTGACCCTCATGTAAACTCATATTATTTTGGTAAGAAATATTGAGCGATTATTTACTTGAACCATTAAACTTTGAAGTAGTTTGTCATCGATTTGTAGTTACACATTTTTACAATTCTTTTTATTGGTCTCAATTACATAATTTGGCAAATAATTTTTTCAGTTGTAAGTTTTTTTAATGCATTTCTTTTTTAAAATAATTGTTTAATTTTAATTATGTGTTGATTGTTTTTTCTCAAAATCTTAATAAAAAAATTCAAAGTGATCAATTAAGGGGTCTTAGCTAGTTCCTATACGCTATGGGGCTAATGCAGGTCATCAGGGGGCCTTTACCCAAAATAATTGTTTTAATTAATAAATTTACTTTACCTTAAAACCGCTGAGTGAATTGGAAAAACATTTTTCAGTATGACACTTTCGTAGCGACTTGTTTGTCACCAGAAACATTCATTAGGGAACTGCAATCAAGCATAATTGCACACATCAAATCACCATATTAAACAAGAACAAAATTCCAATATTTCTAAAAAGAGTTTATTTCTACAAATTTTTTGCTAGTTTCATATTAAATAAATTTCACTAGCTGTTACGCCAAATTGTTAGTAGATTTTTAAAAGCTCTTGACTTATGCACAAACTTTCGAAAACTAAATGAGAATTACATAAGAAAAACACATAGCAGGCCTTAAAACAAAGAAAAAAAATCTCCACAACTCTGTTTTCTTTACATATTTTTTATGGAAATATATTTAAAATTAATTAATTTGAAGTGTGGCCTTTTAATAATGGTGATATAAATAAAATATTACATACACAGTTTGAATAAATAGTGGACTCTTAACAAAAACCTGTCCGCTGCAGTAACGACACAATACATTTTTAAATATCATTTTTTGTTTTTGTATGATCCAATAACGAATAGAATATGCCCATTGTTATTGTGCAGCCCAGTGTAGTTAATTATTTCAAAGACTTATGTAAATTTATTTGGCTTATAAATTAATTTATGCAGCCAGTAGCTGCTCAAATATTTGTTTATTTATTATTTATTCGGTAGAGAGTAATGAACAGCGAGCAAAAGAGCATTAACAACAACAGCACAACAAAATTAATATCAACAAATATGAAAAAATGAAAAAAAAAATTAATATCAATAAATTGTTGTACTGCGGCTCATCACCATCATTTTCTTCATCTTCATCTTCAACGTCGTCATCGGCAGCAACAGTTCTCCAACAAACAAGCTTTTTCTGTAGCAACACACAAAAATCAAAAGCAATAAAAAAGACATTCACACAGCAAATTAACATAAAAATTGTCCCACTGTGTATGTGGGTTTGTTCGTATATTCTTTAGCGATGATTCATTAACAGAAAACCATTAATAAAGATTTTTCTTGTTGTTTGTGTTGTTGGATTTTTTTTTAGGTTAAACATTTTAATATTTGTCTGTTGGAATTAGACAGTGGGACGGACACGAGTGACGACTTAAGCTTTTAAGATTCACTTATAATCACGATTATCATTGTTTTAGTTTTATACGAGGATAGTTGTATAATTAATCGAGTCGTTATATATTAAATGCAGTCATGGGGCAGTTGGTAACTTTCAAGAAATTGAAATATTTAGAGAATAAGACTCTAACTTTTGCATATATCGTAAAAATTATTATTGCAGACAAATAAAATAATGTTTGTTGGCTTCTTGCAGAAGTAGTACGAAATATATGTATGGATTTACGTTGTAAAACCAACAACATGGTGTTTTCAGAGACCACAACACCCACTATTAGCGATCGTGTCATTAACACTTGTGCCTACTGTAAACATTTTTTTTTTATTGTACTGCGGTTTATTCTTTCGCCTGCTCCAGTTTTTGGCAAAGAAATTTTAACGCATCGGCATTTTTCAATATTTATATTACAAAGTCATTTTCAAACCGCCCTCCTATGCAACCCAATTTTGTGAGATTTTCCAACAAAATTAGGCAACATAATTCTTTCTTTTTAAATTATTATCAATAGTTTCGAAATATTAAGAAAATCTCTTAATTAGGAAACCATCAAAAATCTCTCAGATTTTATTATTTAGAATGTTCGCTTTGTCTTTACACACCTGTGCGTTTTATTATTACTTACACATACACACACACACACATATATATATATATAAAAGTTATTTTCACCCAACTCCAGCCAGCTACGTTCTTTCTGACGTTCGTTCGTTTGTTGTATTCAAATTGCATTTTGAATTTATTTAAGCCGCTAAACTTGAGAAGAACGTTTATTAAATTGTATTTTTTTTTCAACTCTGCGGTTTTTATGCTTGAAATATTGAATTGATTATGAAATTGTATTGTATTTCATAGTGACGCATTTATCATTTCAAGCCATTTTTATGTGTTTTTTTTTCAGTAAAGAACTATAGAAGGGAATTAAGTTTTTTTTGTAGGATTTTCATAATAGATTTAATTAGTCATCTTATTGGTGATTCAAATAAAAGTAAAGTCGTAAAAAAAAATTTTAATCTTAATGAATCGGAAATTGTTGATGCAGAAAAAAGTTTGGAACTTTTATTAAAACCATTATCTGGGTTGTATTGTTTGCCCAATCCAGATGATCGATTTGAATGCAAATTTTTTTTTATTAGAACATTCGAAATCTTAAGTCGTTTCCACACAAATTTTTTACTAAGTCTGTTGTTCGAGCCATTTTGAAACACTATTGGATAAGCATGCATCTGGAGCAAATATACAGAGATATAGAACAACCCCGAGTTTTATTTTCAATACCATTTAAATGTAAATTGAATTGCCTGTTAAATGTTATTATTTAAATTTATTTAGGTCACGGATCTTACCCACCATTAGCGATCGTGTCATTAGCGCTTGTACCTACTGTAAAATTTATTTATTGTACTGCGGTTTATTCTTTCGCGTGCTGCTTTTTTTTATATTCAGTGGTAAAATATTGGCAGCGGAATTCATTGTCTGCTTAACTGAATCCGTTCGTAATAATTGTGAGGGATCATTCTCAAATAGTGTAATTAATTCCGATATTTGAGGATCTCAGTCTGTAATGAAGACAATGTGCCTCTTTCAGAATAATTATTAAAGCAAAACGAGGGGAAAAAATTCTCCAAATAAAAAAGTTACCCGTCTCCGACTTCGTAGTCGAATATCTCAATATGTTTTTCATTATTTAAGCTCGATTGCAGTTTTTAAAAACGTTTTCATTTTTCTGTGTGGGCATAGTCTTTTCGGTGGAAATATAAGTCACTTTAAATATTAAAAAAGAATAAATCTGTTTATTTAATAATAACGAGAAAATCTTTGTCCTATATCACATAAAAAGTTACGTGACTAAACATATTATGACCGTGATCGTGAGCTGAAAAACACTCCCGCACCCATCTCTAATTCTAATGAATTTCAAACACAAGTGTCATCTGTTCCACAAATAAAAATCGCTGACCACTTAAATATGACAATTTGCCTTCCATGAATTTTCTTTTGCAAAATAATGGTCAAACGATAAAATTTCACCTGCTTCCCTTCAGCCCCTGGCCTCTTGTTAATTACTGCTATTAATTTGAAATACTCCTCCACTCATAACCACATGCTGTTTGCTTCAAGTGTTTAATTTAAAATGAATTTCAATAAATTATTACTTAGTTTCAACCACAAACAAAGTTTGGGGTTTAATAAGTTTAATGTCGATGTCTATTTGCTTCTTCTTGGATATGCAAGAGAAATGGCAAATGGCTAATGTATGAAACAAATAAAAAGAAAATGCACAAACTGAGGCCGACAATTGCGAACGCGTATCATTCAATGTCTATCAGTAAGAACCGCACTTGCAATTTATGCCGCATCATCAAATTTCAAATGCCACAAAAACCGCAAAATATCATTTGCACGGACACAATATGTACAGCTGCAATACAATCACATAAGCCCACTGCCACACTCACACGTATGTATTAACATATGAAGGCTAATCATTTACGGTTGGAGAGTATTGAGTAAAGACGTCAGAAAGACTTTTAGCCATAAAAACCAAAGAGCTGTTATGAAAGAAAGTAAATAAGAAAGCTAAAGGGTCTGTTTGTTTATTTGCTTGTAGTGCAAATTCATATGAAATTTGTAGGCTGGCTTGAGTTTAAAAGTCATAGCCGTAAACGAAAGCAGTCCCAGCAATTCTTTTGCCAGCAGTAAAGTGAAATTCGGGTTGAAGAAATACTCATGAAATGTTTAAATACCTGCCTGGATCGCCCGCCTGGTAGTCGTACTGGTGACAAACGTGGCAGTCAGGTGACCGCAATAATAATTTTAACATAAATTGCCTGCTGTTGTTCTTCAACAAAAGCTCTGGAAATTATTATTAAAGACAGACAACAACGCCCATATCGAGCAAAAAGTCTATGAAATGAGTAGATGGTAAAAACCTTTTCAAATTAATGTTCGTACGGCAAAAAAGGACATTTAAAGCTACAGCAAAACCACAAAATACTCGTAGTTCTTAAGAAATACACCAGACCAGCTCTCATACTTTTGAAAGTTATTCCTGTGAAGGGAAAGAAGAGTTGAGAATATAAATTTATATGCACTTTAGCTGCGAAATATAAAAAGACAATTATTTAAAAACCCACAACCATACAAAATTAATACTTGAACATTTTAAGCACCCAAAAGTATGCAATCAAATTTAGAAAAACTACCAGCCAAAACAGCAAGAGCCAAGATGCCACAAAGAGAGAAAGAGAGAGAGAGAGAGAGAGTGTTTGCCAGAGAGGATAACAGCCTGAGAATCATTGTGAATTAACTTAAAAAGGAAATCATTTGAAATTTATTGCCATACTAAAGTCCTGTAATGGAAAAATGAAAACTTTACAAAACTGCAATAAAAGATTTATTTAACTGTTAAATATAAAATCAAGTTTATAAAACTAAATGAATGGCAAGTCAAGAGAATTTAGAGGTTATAAAAACTTGAGAAAAATATAATAAAAACGGAGTTAAACATGATGCAGTTAGACTGACTATTCTTGGCTTAAAGTAATAGACACTAAAGTCTTGTTTAAGTGCAACTAAACGAGAGCAGCTTAAAACAAGTGCAGGTAATAAATTTTATATGACCAGACAACACAAGACTACTGCTCTCAGATAGTGCTTTTTATGTAACTCGTCTGTTTTAAAAACTAAATCAAAAGAGCATTTTAACTACGGACTTGTATTTTTACCTGCTCCCAAATTCACAACAAAAAAATTTATTGCTTTTATATTTTATATTTTCAAATATTAACGTTATTTGCCATCTACTAATTAAGTTTTAACATTTTACTACTCATTTAGGCATGATTTATTGAATGTAAATTTAATTAAATATAATTTACAGCAACTTGTAAATTCAGCTGCAATTAAAAGCAAATATTTTTAATAGTTTGCAACAAAGATTCCAATAGACTTAATTCGTATGTTTTCATAAATATTTATTGTATTTCGAATATAAATTAAAAGCAACTTAAAGAACATCTGTAAGCATTTCTATTAAATTAGTGTGACAATGTTTACCTGACGTAAATAGCAAAAATAAATTTCAAACAATGACAAATACTTGAATATAAACAATTCGTTTGCTTATACTTTAAATGAAAATAAACAAGAGTGTGAAATATTTTGCTATAAATTGATACAAAGTAGTTATTTAGTTTTGCTGTTTTAGGCCCGAAATAAACGGACATTGTTGCCGGAAACAAGCAAGATTGTTATGAATAATAAAATTTTTTTTTTAAATAAACTTTAGATATGTATTAAACAAAAAAATAATTAAATAAATAAATAAAAATAAACAAGTTTATGAGGCAACAATGAAAATATTCATGACTCTACTTAAATTTAAATATAATTGATGTTAATTATACGCCTGCTGAAGTATAAAATGTAACCAGCTGGCGAACAAAACCAGACGCGTCCTCAATAAATTATATTTTCTCTAACATTTTTCGGGCTCTCCTAGTACACATCTATGAAGCCACGAGATATTTTCGTTCAAAAGCAGTTCGATCTTGCCTTAAAAAATTAACGAAAACAGATTTTACTTGCTGG
Organism: Linnaemya vulpina; assembly: GCA_963675445.1. NCBI lineage: Eukaryota > Metazoa > Arthropoda > Insecta > Diptera > Tachinidae > Linnaemya > Linnaemya vulpina. Next base: position 6,702,833 of record OY776276.1, on the reverse strand, counting down.
TCTTTATCTACATAAATAGTTCTGTTAAATGCCTGCCCCGTGAAAAGTAATAAACGTAGTCTAGTCTGTTTTTGCCAGATCTTCATATTCAATAACTTTCAAGACAATTGATGAACTTATTCTTGTTAAATACTTCTTGTTTAAAAACCGCGTACAAAACAGATCGACAAGGGGGGCGACAACGGTCCCCCGCTGTGTCTGACATTAAGTCTCATCACTGTAGGTTCGACGCCCTCCCAGAAATCCTAGAACACATGCAGTTCGCTTTATGTGCTGAAATAAATATTTAAGAAACTTTAACCCGCTTTTAAATACAATTTCTTTTTTTTTTTCTTAAATCGGTCTATAACTAGCGAATACATGAAGACCAATATTCGTCTAAAAAGTATTGAGGTCGTCTAAAATTTTTGTAACCTCTTTATCTAAAACATTTTGTCAACTGCTATTCTAATATTTTTATTGCACTGCAATCAGTTGACCTGCAACTATTACTCATGCACTCATCTACTTGCCATCTACTCTGTATATATATATATTTATATACATGCATATATTATCTCAATTTCATAGTACACCTCAAACCCATTTAAATAATTGAAATTTTATCACCTTTTTTTTGCCAACATCTATTTCCACTTGCATAAAATCTAATCTTAATTACTACAGCCAGCATGTTTTGCTTTTTCCATCATCATCACCAGCATCATCATCATCCTTATCTTTAAAATAGTATAACAACAACACAAAAAAGCATAAAAAATAATGAAAATAGAGAAGAAAATCCCTTATCTATGGATGCGTACAACAGAGATTAATAAAGAAGAAGCAAAAAATTTTACTAAATAAAGTTGCACTTTTGTCCCCTACCAAAAAAAAAGAAGAAAATTAAGTGGTAACAAAAGGAGCGGGGAAAACAAATTCCACCATCAATAAATTAAAACGTGACGTTTTGCGCATATAAAATTACCAAGACTACAATTTTATTTGTATAACAATATATTCCACGAAATATGAACAAAAAAATATATAATTAAAAAATGTGTATGAAAAAAGCCATGCATTTACGACTGACATAGCAACTGCAGTTGTATAATTAAAATTATTTAATATGAATGAAATTTAAGCAAATAGATAAACATTATGATGGCTGCAATACAGTCGTTAAAAAAAAAGAAAGAAAAAAAGTTACAAAACACTTGCTGATTAGCAACAGAGTTATTTCAGTGTGTCCAGGCGTATGATTAATATTAATTAAACAACAATTTAACAAGATTGGCCTGCTGGGAAACAAACTTGCTAAACAACTAAATGTTATACCAGGAAAGTTTCTAAAACTATCACTTCATTAGGGTTTTATGAGTGAAGCAACTTTTATTGCCGCTGTGGCAAAGCTATTGTGTCAGTCCAATAGTCTCGGGTTCTAGTCCGCCTGGAAACTCTGGCAGGTTTCCACAAACAAAGAAATCGCTTTGCGCTAAGTGTGTTACTAAATAATAATGGAAACAGATTCTCAATCATAATCGCTTGAAAATTTTTTTCAATTCAATAAATACGTTGGCTCCTCCTGCCCATAAATTTTTGTTACAATTTTTACTTATTTTGCTTAAGCTTTAAACACAATAACGACGGCAGGCTACACGAGCACCGACTAAAAATGCCGTTGGCTACAATCATCGCCTCGTAGTCATCTACTTAATTATTTTTAAAACAACACCCCCAAATCAATAACCATGAATTGTTGTTTGTAGTAGAAGTGTAGCCGCTTTCATATATTTAATACTCTTAAATAGTGTTATTCCAATAAGATATATTTAAAGTCCACAATATATGCCAAGTAATCATTTCCTTAGCTGGTATATATAGTTTGTAGTTCCGTTTTTTATAACAAAACAATATATTTTCAAGTTTACAACAATTGAATTTATTTATATTCTACTGGCAACATTGCATCTACTCATTGTCGCTCACAAAAATAGAAATTAGTTTAATTTAACTACAACCACATAAATAGCATGGCATAGCAGTAGCACTGTTACCTGTAGCAGTAAAAATAATGATTCTCATATACGCCCATGTATTCAATTTTTGACAAGTTGTAGTCTGTAGCCTGCTGTCGTTATTGCGTTTAATGCCACATATTTTTCACATTGTAAATTACACACAGAAAATTATTTCTTTAAAAGCAGTTTATATATCGTTACTAACAGGTATCGCAGTTTTTATTATCCCTATTCAGCTCATATTATAAAGCCGATCTTAGCGGAAAATATTATATATAAAAGGTGCTCCTTTGGAGATAAGCACAATCTCAGTATTTATTATCAAAAGGTCTGGAAACCGGAACCACGGATTGTACAAATAGGTGGCACTAAAGAGAGCTTTGCGAAATATGTGTCAAAAGATTGAAAACTCAAATAAACACGAAATAATTCTCTGAAATTTCACTTTTAAAAAATTATTTTTTTCATTATGAGGACCGCTGTAAAACATTTCTTACGGCAGCAAATGAGACACAGAAATTTCCATCGCTATCGAATGCAGTTAATCCAAAAAATTTATAACAAAAATATTGCAAAAGATAAAGAATCTATAAAAAATATTCAACATACACTCATACATTTTTAATTAACACATCAAAAAAATGTCCACTCATAAAAAAAGAAATAAAAAATGACCTACGCATTAATTTGTTAAAGGCGGCATTTAAATTAGTTGACTATTAATTAAAACATTTTGTTTGAAGTATTTGAATTTAATGAACAGAACAACAGTGAGACTATTGCAGCGTAAAAAACACTTTGAATAAGTGATTTCAGCAGGAGGTAAATTGGAGGACATATAAAATCATTGAACCGAAATAAAAAAAAGAACTTCAAGTTGCCGATATCAGACAACAACAAAAAAACTTCCAACAGCAGCGTTTGAGAGCTATAAATTAAAAACTGAGTATTTTTCGCATTTTGCACAAAATTTTTCTATATATTTTTTTTTAAATATGTATAAGAAATTAAAATAAGTTGATGTTGTCTATAAAAAAAAAACACAAGGAATTTATTTAAGTGCAAATTGTATTAATTTTTTAAAAATACACAACTCACTTAAGTTTTTAAATTTTGTGCATTTTATTGTATAACATCAAAATGAAATTGTCGTACACCACCCAACAAACATTTATATTGTAAACAGTATTTTCTAGCGTAAAAAATTAGACTTGCTTAACTTCATAATTAAACCTAAATCTAATATATTGCGCAATTAAAAATTATGAATTTATTTGGAAAAGAGATGATAATCTAATTAAACACGATAATTCGAAATCGAATCTCATTAACTAACACTTTCCTTTAGTATATTGAAAAAAAAAAAAAAAATAATATTTATAAGAAGCTCAACATCATCATTAAAGATATTTGGAAGTTTCATTAGCATAAAAGGAATAAAAAGTGTTAACCCTAAGGACCAACAGCTCAGCTCTTTAATGTAACTTGTGAAGTCCTGCAAAATAATTGAGAACACTAATTAAATAGCGGGAAAATTAAGACGGATTCCAATAGAAATTTCTATCGGGGTCGAATGCGAAAATATGACTCCAGATATATTATATCGGCGCTTTGTTTAAACCACTTATTTCATACAAACAAGTCAAGCGATTTCGCCGATTGAAATCTATTTTAAAAAAAGTATTTGAAAAAATTTTTCACTTGTTTTAAAATTTCTAAAAATTTATCGCTTCGAATAGTTGTGAATTCACTGGATTTCAAAGCCTGTAAGAAACTGTTTTAGTTTGCTATTCAAATATTACAAATAGTTCACACATATTCACTCTCATTTACATTCAGATTTAAAGACGCCCTCGTGAGTAGGTAGGCAGGCTTGCTAGGAAGTCAGGAATGCTGAGCAAAGCGATGTAGAACCCCACACTTTCTTAGCGGGAAGATAAACAATATTTTTGAAAAATAAATTCCTCCGAATGTTTCGAATACAAATATTTCTATTCAATATTAAATATCGTCTAATATAAATAAAAATTCAATGTAAATAAATATTTATATTGGATTTTATTTGTACATGCATCAAAGCTGACTATCGAAATTTTTTCCAGTGTGTTATTGCAGTTTTTATTGGCGGAGGCCATTCGAAAACAATACGTTGCTTTATTTGTCAATTTTGTCAGAAACGTGAACATGTTTTGCTTTACATTTACATTTCAACTTGAATTAATCAAATAATTAAATAATAAACTTAACAAAATGAAGCCGATTTGATTTATTTATAAAACTAATTATTAAATATTTCCACACATCAAATATTTAATCAATAAGTTAATCTAAATTTTTAATAAAAACTCTGTCGTTCAAATATATTTCTATTGTTTTACTTTCTGCCATAAGCCACAAATTTTCTAAAGTCTTATTACATCAGGAGAATTGTATTTTATAAATTGCAAGTAAAGAAAACGCTTGCGGTTAATGTCACAACAGTGTCTTAACAGTCTTAAGCTGCTAAGAGCCAAAGAAGCCTTAATGCTTCAACAACAACAATAACAACAACAAAATGCACTTGAATTTTTCAAACCACAACTAAGACGACGTTTATCATTATAAAATTTTTAATACATATAATGAGTGGTTTTGTATTCTGACAATCATTTCAAGATTTATATTGTTCAAAGTTAACATGATTTCATGTGGTCTGTCACTCCAAACAGCAAATGAACGAAAGAAAGAAAAAAAGAAATTGATGTATAATAATGGAAATAACATCTTTATTGTATATTCACTGTACCATGAGTCATTGAAACAAAAAGTAAAATAAAGTGAATGAAAAAATTATATATATATATATATATATATATATATATATATATATATATATTTAAATTAACTGATTCATGTGCTAGCGTTTACGATAATAATAATTATTTCAACAACCATAAAACACTTCAAATACATATTGCAAACAATTAGGTGTTTAAAACAAACTCAAAAAGTAAATATATATTAAGTCCGTGTTAACATAAAGAAAGTTTTGTTTGCTTCTATTAATTTTCATTAACGCTTGCACTCTGGCATATTTATGGCAGAGAGATTAATGTTTTATGCATGAGTTTTTGTGATCTCAGCAAACATCAGTGTTTGAAATGGATATATTTCTCTATTCGCCAAGACTCTGTGCAAAAAAACTTGTTTCATGTAAACGGCGACAAGAAAAATAACTTTAACTCCATGTCATGTTTAAGGTTTTTTTGACAGACTTTATGATTTTCGCTATAAAATCAAGTCAATTGTTGGCCGAAAAAGTGCTAAAAGCACACATCGCAACACGTACCAATTAGAGATGTGCGCGTGAGAGATTGTTAGCTCAGAAATATATAATTTTGTATCGCGTTAGTTAAATCACGATAGATGTCTATATTATCGCATTAGATCTTTTAATTGAAACGTGTTTCGATATCTTCAGAAAACTAACACCGATAAATTTTTTCGGTATAAAATTAGTTTTCATATCTGAAACGAAACATTTTCTTGTATATGAGACTACTAACAATATTAACTATACAAAACAACTCTGGAAAAAACCATACTCTGTTAAAGAAAATATATAAAAATGCAAGATTTTAAAATCGCTGTGTGAATTGGATGTAAATTGTAAAGTGAATCATGGATAAGAATATATAAATAAAATTCTAATAAAATTAACTCGTTAGTACCTGCCCTAAATTTATAACAAAAACCACAAACAAATTCTATACTTTTGAAACCCTCAATCACGCGTCTTTATTTACAAAAGTTGTCACGCTTAACACAAACAACTCACAACAGTTTCACATCTCCGATTCTGGCAACCAGCAACTAAATCAACAAACACATTATGAACAAATAAAAATTACACCTTAAAAAATTAAAGATTAAATTAAACAAAAAATGAAAACAAACAAAAAAAAAACAACAATTGCTAAAAAATATATAAAGACAATAATATATTACATAGAAATATTGTGTGTGTTTTTTTCTTTTAATTTGTAGTCAGTCATATAGACATGAGTGAATATAAAAGAACGATATGATCTAAATGACCTTCAATGATAAATTTCTTTAGATACTCGTTCAAATAAATATAAAAGGTTGGGTTTAAGAATACAAATGAGTAACTAAATACACAAGAACAGGGTATGGCTTCATGAAGTGTAAATTGGCATACATTATAAAACTTGTTTCAAATGATTTGGCAGCCAAAAGTAACAGTTGAGAGATATGACAATATATATGGTATTCACAAATAAACTGTGTGAATTGATATTTCAACGATCTTGTAATTCGTGCTAAAACTTTTGAAATATTCCCAAATCATTAAAGCTTTTTGTGTTGCAAAACAGTATAACTCTATAATTATTCTAATAGCTTTTAGCAACAACAGTTTACAAATGTATTTAATTAATATAAATTAAAATTTTCGATTCAAATTGGATTGAAAACAAATGATTCGCGCAAAGGGCTATAGTTTTCTATATACTCCTACACACATGGAAATATATGTACATATAACTGTATGTATATATGCATATACAGTATGACATGCAAACTTGAAATTTTTTTCAGGAGAAATTAGAACAATAATATTTTACGGAGAGCAAAAACACTATTGAAACTAAATAAAATATTTCGTGTGTGCGTTTAAAGAATAGAAAACTAAAAATAATTAAGAGATTTCGTGTAGCATTTTGTGTACACTCGATTTCGTTTCCCTGTATACAGATTTCAATTTGGTTTCGACATGGAGATAAATTTAATTTGCAAAACGTTAATATTTTGGAACTGTCAAGCATAAACTACAGTACAAAAGTAAAATTTACACGAAAAAGTTCCATAAAATTGACACGACGTGTTATAATTCCCGTTTGTGTATGGGGAGTGTTTTATTGTGTGATATTGCAGCCCTTTGAATGTATTCTTTGTAAAGGGTTTTTAGCACTTCAAGACATTTTAAACATCTTTTCCCGATCTTTACATACTTACCAATTTGGCCGATTCCTTTCTTCATATGGATATTATTTTCAGCATCTTTGAATTTTTACTTTCTTTCTATTCAACAGCCTTTTGCTCTTCCTGCGAATTATTTACATTTAAATCGCCATTCAGAAAATAGTAATTATTTATACTTTTTATTGCCTTTAACATTTGTAAATTGTGGCATACGACTGCTACAGTATTTTGTAATATTAGCGGGCAGGCCTGGGGTTTCAGATACTCATATTTACTATAAGACGTCTTTAATACCGCAGTAAATAAATAAACGCAGATGTTTGTGCACTGATACATATATTTTAATATAAAATTGTATTTACAAATTTAAAAAACAGCTAATTTTTAGCACCCTTTGGAGTATTACAAAACACCCATATAAGAAAAAATCTTACACACACACATGTACATATATATATCACAGGCATACGATTACGAGTAAATATAAAAATATTTATGACAAAAGGTAGTGTAGTAATGCCACCAATGTGTTGTGCATGCGGTAGATACTTCATATTGATTAAATAAATTGAATTTATTTATTTAAAAACCGTTAACAGCGTTTCAATGCACAATCATACTTATTTTATTGCATATGTGCATTTATACAAGAGTATCTACAGTCTTTAAAACTATATACATACATATATGAATATGTATATAGTATATACATACATGTATATGTATTTACTCAATGAAGTACATATTGCAATTAGTGGGTATGCCTACTATAAATACAAAAGTAAATGAGAAGTAGGTACTTGAGATAAACACTAAAGGTATTCTTTAAAATTGATAAAACATTTAGATAGAAACAAACACATCGCTCATTTACTAAAACAACGCCATAAGTCAAAAATAAAATTAGTTTGACTGAAAACTAGTTTAAAGTTTTGAATTTACACACAACTTAAACGAAAACGAATATACTATTTTTTCTCAAGATATACAACATGACTAGCGATATGAAGATAATACGGCATCATGAAATCAAAAATCACAGTTTTTGAGTTATGACGTTGTTACAGTAAACGAGCGATATGTGCTTACATAAATACTTATGTATGTACCAATGTATGTGTATGTTTTTACGCACATGTACGAGTTATATTTAAATAAGCCACTGAAATCGGTTGTAATTGAGAAAAAGACGAATAAAATGCTCTTAACAGAAAATATCATATAAAAACTAAATTCGATCGGCGGAATAAATTTATGCACATACAAATTACCTATACAATTGCATAGAAATACATACTACATACATATAAATACCTTTACAAACAAATATTATTTTAAAAATGTGTGCGCAAGAAAATTGATTGTGTGGATGAGTTGTGTGACATGATGTGTCATACCTCTGAAAGCAAAAAATTTACAAGTTTACAATTTCCTATAATTATGAAATATCCACTTTCATTCCATATCGAAGTTGGGTGTATTAACAGGCCGGTTTCTCAACAAGATTCTGTACCTCATTCAAAAAAAAAGGTCCGTCTTAAGCAGAATACATACAACAATTCATGAACTGCAATGATCGCCCTTTGAAATGACGTTTCCAATCGTAGATATTAAAAAAAAAAATTATGTTGCTGCTGGGGCCACCGCTTCAAATTACACACCCACTAAATTCACATAATTTGAAATAAAAGTGCTACTCAGAAAGAATGATATTTCGACAAGTTCGAATATGTTTGTATTATTTAAATTAAACCTTCTAAATTTCTATTACATACAGATCTCCCGATTTTGCAGTCTGGTATTTTTATGGAAATGTTGTACAGGTTTCCCGTTTGCTGTTAAGCAAAATTAGTCGCAATCACGCCACATATCGTTATCTAAAATCCAAAAGATTCTAACTGACAAAACTACAAAATAGATCTTAATTGATTATGATGTCACACAAAAAAAAATACATCACAAAAATGCAACCTTAATTGTATTTTAAAACTACCAAATGGAACAGGTATGCCGAAAAGTCTGTAGTGCACTCTTAATTCTTATCAGCGATATCACAATATTTTTAAAACATTGTGAATCATTGACTTTGATGTATCGCTTAATGGCTTGTTGACATTATCTGTTTTCATAAATTTTACCAATCGGCACAGTGAGTATAAAAATTTTGCTCACATTTCTAATTGAAAGTGGAAAAATCGTATAGGCCTTTGTAATATATTTTTTCTAACGTCTTAAAATATTAAAAATGGGTAGGTATCTGCCCGATACATTGTGGACTATGATATCATTAACAAAAATTTATTATAACCCATCAAATAGGTAGACTCTTGAAAATATTTTTATTTACGGTCTCTTGGGTTTTAGGTAACGATATGTATGCATTTATATATGTACATTCATAAGTACGTGTATTAAACATACATAAATATCGTTTAATGCAGTATGCTTGGGACTAGTTCCATCTTCGGCCGGTTCTGAGGAATTTTAGACATCAGGAATAGATTTTGACTAGCATATAAATATATATGTATTATGTAAGAATATGTATGTATATGCATATAAGTTCATGCCATTTGGAAAATTGTCCCTTGCAACAAATCGACTCAACCAACCGTATATACGTGTAAAAATTAAGTAGGGCACTTCTGCTTATTTTGCTTTACGTAGTCATTTATGGGTTTGTTGTCAACTCGAAGTAAATAGTTGTAGTAACAGTAAACACTGTCTGCTGTATAGACTTTTGCAACAACCTTTCCTCAATAGACACATACACACATAAGCAGACCAACTAATAAACCTGAGCTTTGGTTAAGTGTATCGTTGCCAGAAGTGTTGGAAATACAAAATTACATGCGGAAATAAAAATCGCTAAGTAGCACAATCACGAGTTCTTTTTCATAAAATAAAGATTTTCCTAATATAACTTAAAAGCGGATATTCGGAGCTACATACCAGGTGTAGGTAGGTGCCCATATAGGTATAAAAAAATAGATTTATTTTTTGATCAATTCTATTCCCATGTAAAAAATGCAACAGCAAAGCATACAAGAAATTAAGAATGTTTACTGTTGCATTTTGTAAAAGCTCACAGATCCATATGGTTTTCTAAGAAAAATGTAAGTCTCATGTATACGGTTGTGTTATAATAAACCCCAGATTCTTGAATAAAATCCCAAGATAGATAGAGCTGCCATTTTATGAAAAGTATGCGCGACCTTACAAATATATGCATAAGTATTTATGTATGCATGTAGTACTTATATGTCTGTCATTACCACACTATAGCCAACAGTTAATGCAGACAGGAAAGAGCTGAAGCTCAGTCCAACCTGTGGACAAACGTAACAAGCTACTATGCAGTAGTACCTATAAATTACGAACAGAAGTGTTTACATACTTACATACTAAGCGAAGCTAAAGAATAGGCGTATAGGTAGTTAACTTATTCTGTTAGACAGATACCTACATAAAATTTTATGTCCGTATGTACAATATTCATAGATAGACAGTTAGTAAATCCACACGGTAACAACCGCAGCTGAAATAAAAGCTACTACTAAATGACGAGTAGTCTGACAAGCAAAAGCAGTGAACCTTAACAAAGCCATCATCTATGTATGTATGTAGGTATCTCTGAAACAAATACATAACTACACACTTTCAGACAAACCCAAAAGTAATCAAAATATAAAATTCAATTTCCCTGCTGGCCCCTCTATAATCAAACAACTTTAACACAACTTTGCTTACTCCAATCTAATGTTGTTTAATTCACATGGCTTTACGCGAGCAAAAATTACACACATACGCTCACATAATTCATTAAAAATATTCCTACATACAAGCATGTGTACATACCAACATTCATACAGTTATACTCTTATTCATAATGAGACCAGAGAGTTGTTTGTGAAGTTGATTAGGTGGGTGGTGGTGGTTGCTGTAGTTGGGTTGGAAACATACAAAAGTGCGGCAGGTCAATAACGTTTGTTAATATTTGTTGCTATCTTAAGGTTCCACTGAAGTATTTAAATAAAAGTATAAAAATCAAGGATGCCAGACTATCAGAGTTTAAATCTCTACAATGTAGGTATTAACTAAAAACAAGTATATGGGGAATTCACATTGTGGTCATAATTCATAAAATATCATGTAACAATATGGTTGGTTCCAACACCCCGTCATAATTTAGTGCGGTATTCAAAAAATCGGTCTGTTACTACTAAAGAGAACAAAGATCAAAACATTTTTAAATCTTCTAACAATTTCATATGTAATTAAAACCATAATATTTGTATTTTTGCCACACAACACTCAAGAAATTAGCCTACCTTATTAGATAAGTTGACCAAGCAAATACTAAAGTTGTACCTATAGACTCTATAGGTATAGAGGCTTATATCTTTTTACTTAGTGTTATGCTATGAAAATTAAATTTACTACCCTTTTTTGTAAATAAAATGAAAAATTACGTAATATATTTTGGCATATAGCGAGATTTCATTCCATACAAAATATATTGATAGAATATATTTCCTCTTGATATGTAAAATGTGTAGTTAGTTACCGTACATTTTAAAAAAAGGAATAATAATATACATATATTAGTAGCGCAGATTTCTACGAGATTTTTGCAAAATTTTTGCTGAGCTAGATTTTGTTTTGCATTACAAAATCTATAATTAAAATAATCCATTCGAAATAAATGTTTTCTGTGCATAACAGAAATTTTAATTTCATTCTCAATCAATACGTGTTTGATATGACTTACACACGCTTAATATACAGATACACATGAGTTGAAGCCTTGAAAAAATGTTTTAGTACTCCAAAATATAATAAAAATCCTTGGCTAAACATAATATCATTAGTCTCTCTGTTTTTATGCCTATTCTTCTTATATAGAGATGTACGAAATCTCAGACAATTTGTTAATAATGTTATAGGAACATATTCTTTGCTATTTCCCATTAAAATAAACTTTCTAGTGGCAACTCACTACACAAAATATACACTTTTAAATCTTACACACATACACATTTTCTATTTACTCTTTGATAATACAAAAAGTTTTCTTTACTTTGTTTATTTTTATTTTTAGCTCTCAAAAACGTGCTGGGCACAAGATACTTTTCTCTCCACTCTGCAGAGCTGCGCTCACACAATGAGATTTCATACACACACACACGTTCTCTATACACCATACAGTCAAAAATGCTGCCAGTTAATAGCTGAACAAGCAAAGTAAACCTGAAATTCAACTCATTACAGTTTATGGAACGCGCGCGTTCTTAACACACCGACGCTGTAGTTCCGTCGTTTTTTTACATAAAAAATAACGAAAAGTTCATAAAAAAGATACAAAACACATAAAAAATATACAACTGGAATTAAAAAAAAAAACATATATTGTGTGAAAGAAAAAAATTAATTACGCAAATGTTGTTTAAACGAAAAAGCAATTTATTAAACAAAACTAAGAAAATTTTCAAAAGGCATAAGATTACTAATTTAACTACAACTTGTAATACACGTTGTACGAGTAGAAAATAATATTTTTTGTACGCTTAAGAAATAAAACTGTGATCTCATTAGAAAAATAAATAATTGAAGTTAAAAAAGAAATTTTTAATGTAATTAAATTTATTGTTTAAAATTGTAAATGAAAAAAAAAATATGACGAATTCATTAAAATTGGCTGAAATGCAGCGCACAAATATTGAGTTTGAACGTCAACGTCATTTGGCAAATTGGTTAATCAAAAGTAGCCCTCATATGGCAACTCCACCTCCACCATCCGCAGTAACAGCAACACAACAACAATTTCACCAGCAACATCATCAGTCCTCTTCATCTAGTTGTAATAACACGCCAACAGCAACGGTTTTAGCAGCAGCACAAACAACAAATGCAGTTTCAGCAACAACTAATAATACAACGTCATCATCAGCAGCAAATCCATTATCACCATCAAATAATGGAGCAACAACAACTACAAACAGTGGTGAGTTGTGTATTTTATGCTCTCTTTCTGTTTTAACAGAGAGTAGCAATTTTTTTTTCTTAAAAAAAAGCTCACAGAATTTGTAAATAACGGTTACTAAGAGAACTATTTGCAGAATAATTGAAAACCCCACTAGAAACTTTTGCATATATTTCGTCATGAAGTGTAAGTTGTACCTTCTCGCTAACAGAGAGAAAATATGATGAAATATTCCAAGTGTGCTAAAATTAGAATAAATTGAGTGAGTTTCTTATTTATAGTTACCAAGTTAATAAAAAGAACCACCATCATTTATCTACAATGCACATTCTACATGTGTAACAGTTCCACCCTTAAAACGTGAATCTTTTTTTTTAAGTTTTTTGGAAATATCACTGCCCACCCTTAAATGCAGAAAAAGTAAATCAAATGAAATAAAAGTGCTTCAATTCAAACGTGTAACAACTGCAGCCGTTAGCAACAGCCTTTGAAGTAAAAATTCTACAATAAAAAACGTGAATAAATTCAAATTGTTATCGTGTAAAAAAATACTGTAGGTACAATATAGAAAAAAATGTGTAAAATCATTTTTGAACAGTTTATTAAATAGAAAAAAATTTGTTCAACATCTACAAGTAAATTTTTATTAAATAATTATCACGAAAACGTTTTCAAATAAAAACGCATTTCAATGAGAAGCATTCCATGATATAAAATAAAGTTTTGCGATTTATAATAAATAACTACCTAAATAAGTATTGCGCGAGTTATGTGAAACGATCTATTAAAAATTCTGTGAATTTTATGCAATTGTAAAAATATGTCTTTCGAAATTAACGAAACATGAAATGACAAAATAAAATAGTGAATAATATTAGGTACCTTTGAAGGTAAATGCATTCACATATATACACACATACATACAGAAGAATGCACATGTACGTTTAAGTTTTTAAAAATTTAAATTTAATAAGTATTGCGATAATATAAACGACACTTGTGATGTGTGTTCAATATTGACAGTTACCTATTGGCTGCCATGCAGCAGATTGTGAAATAGTTTAAAAATTCATTATCAAATTAATTCAAATGAAATTTCCAAAATTTATTCTGCTGACAAAAATAATTGCGTAGGCAGATCGGTACCTATAAATAAAAAAAAGATGCATATGTATCTACCTGCCCTTTGGTTTTATTAATGTTGCTTTTAAATTAGGTTGAAGTCTACTGATTCGGTGGGAGAGCAAATGAAATACAGGCATATAGTAAACACGGGCTTATAACCTGTAATAAACAGCAGTATATTTAAACAAATTACTTTAGATAACTCAAGTAACTAGTTTTAAATTCTATTTACATACGAGATAAAGTATAAACATAAAGCAACCGATTTTCATGATTTGTTAAGATGTTTAATCAAGTGAAACGTGGAATCAAATTCGAAAAAAGTGATTTTAAAAAATTCTAAAATTATGTACCTATCTGTTGAATTAGTGTTCACGGTTCTATGATATGAATCACGTGAGAATCGGTTGGTTCGAGTTAAAAGTTATAGCAGTTTGAAAATTAATATAATAGTGTTTACCAAACTGTCTAAACTTGGGACAGGGGCCGAAATAGCGCATTTAATATCGGTCGAAATTTCAATAAAGTTTATAAACAAATTTCGATCGACATTAAGTACCTTAATTGCCCCCTGCACAACGAACCACTTTGCGATAGCTTTATTGCTAAAATTAGCAGGAAGTTGTAGGGTTGACCGTTAGGGCCAACAAATTTTGATTGTTTTTTTTTACCATGAATACATATAACACACGAAACACCTACATGGTGGCAATTGTTTGAAAAAGCGGTGGATTTTTATTAGTTAATTATATCGTAATAAAATCCTGTGTATAATGAAAGCAAAAACTTCAACTCACCATCAACCGTTTGTACTATTTTATAAAGTGTTCTCCTTGCAACAAACATATTTGTATAAAGAATATTCGTTTAATTGAAAAAATGAATCCTACTGATGTGTAACAAAAAGATCGGAAATTTAATGAAGTTATTAATTTTTTGTTAATACAATTCGCTTATTTAGCCTTAACGATCCAAAAGTGTTACCTCTTTAGACAACTGAGTTACACGTTATTATTTGTTTTAAAAAAAAATTTACATTGAAAAAATGGTGACATGAACTAAGTCCCCAAAGCAGAAATGAACTAACACCCCTATTTTGTATATTGATGAAACAACGACTTTTGGCGACTTATTTAATCAAAAGTTTGGGATGTTACTTCATTTCTGCTTTTGGGACTTAGTTCATGTCGCCTGAAAAAATTGATATGACAGCAAAAGTATTTATCGGATAATAGAAATATTAGAAATATCTCAAAATTGCTTCTATATGCTGTTTTTTCTAATGACCAATTATTGGTTATAACAAAGTTTTTTCTTATAAACATCTATTGATGGAAGAAACCAATAAGGGACATTATTACAACTTTATAAAAAGTATTTTGATGCACTTATCAAAAGTTTTCCGTTATTAAAAATTTACTGAAATTATTTAAAGTGAACGAAAATTTAAGGGCAGGTTCATCCCATCTGAAAGGCTAAAGACAACAAACTTTTTGTAGGTCCTATAAAATCCTACTTGTAACTAATATGAAGTTATAATAGTAGGGCTAAGCGTTTAGATAATTTATAAATTTTTTTGATCTAAGGTTTATTTATTTTTATTGTAAAAGTTTAAATTTGTTATTAACTATAAATATTTTGATACAGTTTGCGTATCAGTGTCAGTCATAAGCCGACATTGGATTGTCTTGTAGCAAAAGATTCGTTACGTGTTATTTCCTTATGCAGGAAAAATATTGCGTTAACATTCGTAATTATCAACAAAGTATGCTGTAATGGGTCCAGGCTATACCGAACTTTTGAAAATGTTTCATTTAAATACTAAAAACCATTCTCTTTGTTAACGATGTTTTTATACGAGGTCTCTTACTCTAGATATTTTTAAAAAGGATTCATAAATATTTTGAAACGTACAGATTATAAATCATGTAAGACGTTTTCTAGATGTTTTGCAATAAGTAAAAATTTAAAAATAATATACTCAGGGAGTTCTTGGAGAAAATAGATTTATATTTATAATTATCAGATTTATAATTATCGTTAAAAACTTTGCTCTGCCTAAGAAGTATAAAACTTATTGTTTAACAAATATATTTTAGTATGCATACTAATTAGACTAGATTTCATTTTATCGTATTTATTACCTGCCGTATTTATAGTTAAAATGGGTGCTTTTAAATAAATAATTTTTTATAAATACGGCCGTAAAAGTATAACTGCAAGTCCGTGCTATACCATAATTAACGGAGAATAGTAACAAAGACCTTCACTCGTTGCATTGAAACAGATCAAAGTTAAGGTGTTAACCGAAACCACAGCCTCCATGCCCATAAAATATCACAATAATCACAAAATTAGCGAGTCTGGTATTACTTGAGATAGTACAAACTTTGTTACAAACTTTGTATTACAATTTTATTTAAAAAAACTGTACTAATCTTTCTTAATTTATCTTGCAGCTATCAGTTTTAATAATTTAAATGGTTTTGCTGCCGGTCACACTTCAGCGAACATCTCGAATCATCCAACACATCACTATAATGCCAAACAACATGGCAGTTCTGGTTGTGTAAGTACTAACAATACCTCGAACACAAATCCTGTTTTCTATTTAATGGCCAGTAATGGTAACAGTGGTGCTGTGGGCGGTAGTGCTGCTAATGGCATAAGTTCGGCGAATGTTACCACCACCAGTAAACATACTGGAGCCTATTTGGGGCCGCACGCCCATCATCCACACTCACAAAGAGGACTGCGTCATCTGGCCGAGGGCAGAAAAGCCAAATTGAGAAGATTTAATTCGCACGACACGAGCTCGAATATGTTTTCGGTGGCAGACTTCGAAAATGCCCGTTTAGCTCGACGTAACGAAATCGAACTGAAACAGCGACTGCAGAGACGTATGCGTCATGGTTATGGTGGTGGCAGCGGAAACGGTTTGTTAACCGGTACCCCTTGTGGCCATGGTCTACTTACTGGTGGCATGGGCGATTATTCTACGGGTGATAGTAAAGCTTCAAAAAACAGTAACGAGGTGAGAAATTGCTAAATGAAGAATCGGAAATTTCTTTCAACACATAAATATTATTCATGCGTTTTCTTTTCTTATTTTACAGTCTCAAACTGAACCTTTACAGGTGGAAGAATTCCTTGAACGTTATTCACTACCTCGCGTGGTACGCATTTCATACAAAACTATTTTCTCAAACGAAACTCTACAATCATCTTCTTCAAACAATTCATCCACCGCAACCACAAACTCTTCGTCGAGTGCTAAAAATACTATACCTCCACCCTCCTCACCCACTGATGCAAATGTGATTAGTTCAAATTCAAATAGCAATACGGGCACATCGTCCTCCAGTACCTCCTCGGGTTTAGGTGGCGGTGTGGTCAATACTACATCACAAACTTTGGACAGCAACAGCAGCAATAACAGTGCCGGCAAATGTGCAACAACTGAAGCAAATGCCAATGGGAGTGATGTAAATCACAACAGTCGTGATGAGGAACATGGCGAATTATTTTTATTGTATCGGTTGGTGCGCCAACGGCATATTTATCATGGTCATAATGCTAAGACAACAGCGGCTAATCGCAAAAAGGGTGTTATGATACCACAAGAATTTCCAGGTGAGCTATATATAATAATACAAGTGAAACTACTTTACGGATGAGGAAAAAAACCTAAATCGTGTTGGCAATGTAAAGGGCTAACGATTGCACTTATTTTTAATCATTGTCTTATGGAGTAAATTTCGATGAAAATAAAGTTCAGGTGCTGTTACATATTTTTTTTTTGTTAAATACGATACCCACTTGTCCACTGGTACGAATATAAAGTTGTGAAATGAATTAATAATATCAATTGCTCATAATTTATTTTAAAAAGAGATACCCCTCATAAAATTATCAATTTTTCACTTTTCTTCCATAAATTAAAAAATAAGCTTTTCTGCTTTTGGAAGTGAATTATTTTGAAAACTATTCGCCAAAAGGAGAGTTCTCCCAAAGAATTAGCCATTTCTAAGAAAATTTTTTAAAATTCGATTTTTTTGCAAAGAGTTTCCCCTTATGAAATTTTCAATTTTTCACTTTGCTTCTATAAATTTAGAAATAAGCTTTTCTGCTTCGGAAGCGAATTGTTTTGAAAACTATTGGCCAAAAGGAGAGTGCTCCCAAAGAATTAGCCATTTCTAAGAAAATTTTTTAAAAGTAGACTTTTTTTGCAAAGAGGTACCCCTTATGAAATTTTCAATTTTCGACTTTTCTTCCATAAATTTAAAAATAAGCTTTTCTGCTTCTAGAAGCGAATTATTTTGAAAACTATTGGCCAAAAGGAGAGTTCTCCCAAAGAATTAGCCATTTCTAAGAAAATTTTTTTAATAGTCGATTTTTTTGCAAAGAGGTACCCCTTATGAAATTTTCAATTTTCCACTTTTCTTCCATAAATTTAAAAATAAGCTTTTCTGCTTCTAGAAGCGAATTATTTTGAAAACTATTGGCCAAAAGGAGAGTTCTCCCAAAGAATTAGCAATTTCTAAGAAAATTTTTAAAAAGTCGACTTTTTTTGCAAAGAGGTACCCCTTATGAAATTTTCAATTTTCCACTTTTCTTCCATAAATTTAAAAATAAGCTTTTCTGCTTTTGGAAGTGAATTATTTTGAAAACTATTCGCCAAAAGGAGAGTTCTCCCAAAGAATTAGCCATTTCTAAGAAAAATTTTTTAAAACTCCATTTTTTTTTGCAAAGAGGTACCCCTTATGAAATTTTCAATTTTCCACTTTTCTTCCATAAATTAAAAAATGAGCTTTTCTGCTTCTAGAAGCGAATTATTTTGAGAACTATTGGCCAAAAGGAGAGTTCTCCCAAAGAATTAGCCATTTCTAAGAAAATTTTTTTAATAGTCGATTTTTTTTGCAAAGAGGTACCCCTATGAAATTTTCAATTTTCGACTTTTCTTCCATAAATTTAAAAATAAGCTTTTCTGCTTCTAGAAGCGAATTATTTTGAAAACTATTGGCCAAAAGGAGAGTTCTCCCAAAGAATTAGCCATTTCTAAAAAAATTTTTTAAAAGTCCATTTTTTTGCAAAGAGGTACCCCTTATGAAATTTTCAATTTTCCACTTTTCTTCCATAAATTTAAAAATAAGCTTTTCTGCTTTTGGAAGTAAATTATTTTGGAAATGGGGTAAAAAGGAGGGTGCTAACTAACATCCAGGCATTTGCAAGAATATTAAAACACATGGTTTTTTATTTTTGATTTATTTTTATTTACATGTTTGTATTCCAATAAAATAAGATAGTCTTATAATTATAGTACAAGATTTTTAAACTTAAACAATAGCATATTCCTAATACAATTATATTAAATATAAAGATATAAAATAATATAAGAAAAATCTTAATTCCAGAATCATAGTTAATACAGTTTTTAAGGAAAACAAAAAAATTTTTAGTTTCATATGACTTGGTTTTGAGTTTAAGACAATACTGGGCTTAGTATTTATTTACGTTACATATCTGGAAATCGCAAGTCACTTCTATTTAGCAGGGTTCAGCCATTTGCTACAGCTCAAACTTCAATTTCAGTTATATCCAAGTTCGTTTTTAAAACGCACTCATCAATCTCATTAAGTATACTAGAGTGGCAGCTCGGTTTAACACTATAAAAACAAAACAAAACATATAAAATAATGAAATTATTTGAATAAAATATTTCTTAAAGACTTTAAAAAGTTTTTTATAATTAAAAAGAATGTAATTAAATGGAATACATTTAGTAACTCGTTACTGTAAATTATAGTTAATAAAAGATCTAAAATGGTTTTGGTTCCCCAAGGTTTTCTGCATCTCAAGCTAGGGAATACAAATATATAATAAGACATTTGATAACCTACCGAAATGTCGTCTTCTTCTTCATGAAATTTTATATACTAACAAGCCTGAGCATCTTTACCAGAGGCCCTCTTTCTCAAAATTCTTGAGACGAAAAACAACGAACAGTGTCAGGCATGCTAAGTCTACCTCTAAGCAACACTTCCTTGTTAAGTCCATCCGGGGGAGCCAACTTCCCCCATAAGCAAAACTAGTTGACACTGCGAGTGGAATGATATCTAATTTTTATGTTTTATAAATATTTTTGAAATGTTTCCAAATTTTTTAAAATTAAATCGGTCTGCTGTGTGACTGTATTTGCTTTTTTATTATTAATTTATCTTAATTTATTTATGATGTTATTTATAACAAAAAAAAAATTAATAAATAAAATAAAAAAATATACGATATATGCGCCTATTAATTTGTGAAACTACTGTCACAGTGGGGGTACTAAACGAAAATTCAGGCATGTCCAAGAAATTACAGAATATATATTTATTTCAATGTTAACTTTTTTTACTCTTCTTTCTTGCTTTTGCCGCTGGTCTTTCTTTTTTAATTTCCCAAATTTTTGGCAATTTAATTCCTTAATTCGGAGAGCCTCAACCAGCCGCATGATCGGTAGAAATGTGTTTAGAAATGAAAAATTATTTTTAAAATTTCAAAAAATTCTTGCCAACTTTTTCAAAAGTTGTAAATTTTTTATCTAAAGCTTAACCATTTTCAAAAACGACAAGAGAGGAATTAAATACTTATTGCATTTCTCCTTCACTTCCACTTACTTCCAGGAAGCAAACATTTTAAAATTATTGCGCCATTATATTTACATTTTATTAAAAAAGTTATATGCAACTTAATGTCATTAGCATTTATTGGCCTGTCATTAACGTTATAAGCTGCTTGTTTGCTATTTTTTCTTTTGCTTTCTTTATATTTCTTCTCTTGGCCGTCATGCCAAAAAATTTTGTAAGAGTTTAAAATAATTTGTTCACAGTAAAGTAACACAACGGAAGGGCTCTGCCAGCTCTCCTTCCTCTTCAAACTGTGAACTGATAATGTAAACAATTTGTACTTCACATAATAATAATGCTGCTGGTTTTCATAATGATCCTTTTTAATCTTTATTATTTTTCTGACGTTTTTTTTTCTCTTCTTCTAAATTTTGGTTAAATTATGAAGGACATGCAATAATTCAGTTTATAGTGCTGAGTCGTTGAGTGGTATTTGCCAAGAAAAAAAGAAAAACATTTCTCTTACTTTATAGCCAGTAATAATAACTACAGCCATCCATATGTGTAAAATGACAATAGTTATATATCGAGGTTAAAGAGACAAGAGGGGATTTTCTCTAACCAGGATTATTTTATATATTTTGACAAAATATTAAACTGTTTTGAGTATTGAAAATCTATGAGTTTGATAAGTGCCAACTTGTGCTTTTAATACTCTACTTGTTGGAGTGAAATGAAAACATTTAAAAGATAAAATGCTTAAATTATTAGTTGAAAATATAAAATAAATGTCAGCATTATTTATTTTTATGCAGGACGATTTGTTACTGATAGTAAAAAAAGAAAAAAGAAACAGGATAATAATGTTTATTGTTGTTTTTTGTGACAAATGCCAGTAAATATTTGCAAGAGTTGTAGCTTTTGAATAAAATATTTTCATAATAAAAGTATAAATATTTCTTGCATCTAAAGTTGAAGAGAATGTCATTTGTTAGGTAAATTAAATTATAAAAATATATTTATGTATATATAACTATTACAGAGAATAAGGCAAATGCCACAGGAAATTCATAGTATTTAAAACCATCTGATTATAAAGACCGTCTGTAAAAGAAAAAGTTGTTCTAAATGTCTAACACACTTATTCATAAAAATTATAAGAGGCTTATAAGAGTATAATAAAGCTAATTACATATAAAATTTGTTTTAATACGCTGTTATTAGACTGTCATAATTTTTATGAATAGACTCCAGAATGATTGAAGAGAATGTTGGTGATATCGGCAAAACTCCTGCAGAGATTTTGCTATTTTTTTTTTAATTTCCATAAAGAGTTAACAGAATTTTTTTAATTTCGTTTGAGATTATGTATTTTCATAATTAATGCCACAAAATTAGATTATTCTTTTTACAGAATACTTCTTAAGAAATTTTAAATTGATTTTAGTGTTTCTTTTATTAAACGATTCTAAGCAATTTGTTTGCCAGTCTATTCAAAATTTATTTCACCATTTTTTCTCAGCTGCTTGTCGTTATAGCCCAACAAATGGCATTTTTTAACGATATGACGAAATGTTATCATTTAATGTTCAACAATAACCAAAAAAAAAAAAAAATTATAATAATAATAATAAAAATAATAAATAAAAATGCAGGGAAGAAAAAAATATCTCAAGAAAGTGTAATAGAAAAAATGAATGACTATATGTTGGCAACAGGAATATAACACCAGCAGCAGAATAAAATCCAACAACTAGAAATCATAACTACAATTTGTATGTCGGTTGGTACTTAAGCGAGTGTTCAGTGTTGGAGAAAATGTTGAATTTTTTGTTTTCATGTTCATACCATAAGCGCACTTCCGTTTCCGTTTATATTTTTCTTTTCTCTCTTTGTCATGACTGGATTTTCAAGTAGACTTTCACATAAACATAAAACTGTTAACATTTATGGAAATGTTTTACCAAACACACACACACACACACTTACACACGGACACCCTGCTACAGGACTGAGTATTTTTTTTTTCAGGCATTCATTAGGATAAATATTAAGTAAAACAACATGGCCAGTTTAGAAAGAGATTAAATGTTACTGGTTGTTTTAGTTTAGATTATTTTTCATTTTTATAAGTAATTGTTATTGTGCATAAATATTAATGATATTTGGCAAACTCAACGAACTAGACATGAGGTTTTCGGTTACATAAAATCGTTTCTTATATTCTAAATACAAATTGTTTATTTTTAAGGTCGATGGAACTACAAAATTCAAAAGTTTGGTGACATGATTGGAGGTTATTTCTTCAAATCAGGTTGCTGTTGTTTAAGGAGCAGACTAAAATGGTGAAGATTCGATGAGGTGGTCCAGGGGAAGTTAGCCAAGTCATTAGTGCGAGATCGAAGTCTTCTGATCTGCATGAGTGCTTGCTTGTGCCCGTTTCTATAGCGGCCCAACTAACAGCTAACAGGGCAGCAACAAATTTTCTCTCCTCTTATGTTTTGCCATTTGCCCTCTTTCACAGCTGCAGCACAATTCACTGCCTAACTGGGGGTTATACCTTGACACTCGGTTGTAATTCAAAATTAGAAAAAAAACCGGCCTCGTGGTTAGTCACTGGTTTTCGTTATCTCATTTGACTTCTATTGGATGCAGATGCATGTCATATAAAGACCATAACCAGCGACTATTGAAATAAAAGTTTCGAGAAATGCATCTGCCTGTCAATTGCGCTCAAGGCCGTGCAATTTGTCACGTTTTAGCTATTCGACTGTGTAGCCGCATAGAGACACTTTCCATCAAAGTTCTTTGTGTTACACCCGAAAAAATTTCGAGAAATTTTAAATAATTATTGCACAACCGACATCGTTTGGCTAAAATTCAATGTTTTTGTTTGTTATTTTGCACAATTTTAAGTTCTATCGGGCTTGAAAAAATTAGTTCTAGAAATTACAATGAAAAACTTTTTTTAGTAGTTATATATTTTTAATAATGTGGTCTAATATTTATTAAGCTTAAGGTCTCTTTATTTTTATTATATTATAAAATAGTTTTTCAATATTTCGTCACTCCTTTGTGTGACTTCTTCAGGAACTTTATTTTTTAAATTGATGTGAAAAAAACAATTTCAAATGTGTTAGGAATTAGTTGACCAAATGCCTGCTTTGGCGTAAAACCCTGCCTTTATTCTTCTTGATTTCCACTTTTATTCTTCTCTCTCTCTCTCTCTTTCTCTCGTTTTCATCCCAAATATATGAAAAAAGGATTTGTAGCACTTTCTGCTGTTTGGCAGTTTTTGTCTTAATTTTAACTATCGACCATAAAATAGTGACGTAAAAAGATATCACGCAGTTAGACAAACTTACACACGTATTGGGGAGTGTATATTAAAAATGTGTTTGTTGCGTGCATGTACATATGTGTGTGTGTGTGTTAATATTAAGTACTAAATGATGGCTGGTTGCATTAAAAGCCATTTTTTTAATGACATGCCATCGACAGTAAAAAAATTACTTTAAATGAATGAATGGGGGGGAAAAAATGCAGTTAAAAACAAAGACACAACCAACAACAAAAAAAGCACTTTTCCAAAGATTTCACTTAAAAGCATCAGGTATAAATTATGAAGACGAAGCGGTTTGGAATACGGACCGAGAAATAAACGAGAATAAAAATACAAGTGCGTGCATTTAAGTCATTAAATTAAGAAAATAACAACAAGAAAGGCGAGAAATAAATATGAGACGTCGCAGCAAAAGAATAGCAACTTAAAGAAGGATGGAAAGAAACGAGTAAAAGAGCAAATGAGTTAAAACCATATAAAAGGATTTTATGTTTTATAACTGAAGGATAAACGGATATTCATGAGTATAGTGAGTGCTAACAGGCAAAAGAAAAGCTTAAAAATTATGTTCAGAATTAAAAATAATTGGGCTAAGAAATTAATGCCAACACGTCTTGCATTTAAATTTAAATTAAATTTTTACATAAACACGCACACGCACACATACTCACGTACACAAATAACACATTGTTAAATGAAAACTAATTGGAGAAATTGATTTTTGATTTTTTAATTGCAATTGTTTAAGAAATAAGCATGTGTGTGCACAGCAAGTAAACGTATTAAGTTGCAGTATTTTGGGAAACTTATAAATTTACATAAATAATTGTTAAAAGATTATTAGAGAGCACGCAGGGATCTAAATTTGTGTTTACAGGATAACATTTGCATTTAAAAATTCATAGGCTCTGGTCATGTTGTTTTCTACCGAAATACAAAATAATTTTAATTAATTTAATATTTTATATTCAACTGACGTTTTGACGTTTCTCACTGTGTGTTGTTGCAGGACCGACTATTCATATGGTAAATATGTAGTTGCAACACCACGTACGTACGTTGCAATTGGCCCAAATGTCCCAACCGAAATACTAAATATTTACATTTCTGCAAAAATATTTATATGTATGTGCATGACTGCATACACACGTTTGTTTGTTTGTGTGTATGTATTTGCTTTAGTACCAGTAATAAATTATGCATTTACAAAATCTGACACAATAAAAAGAAGACAATTTAAATTAAATATAAAAACTATATGTGCATGTTGTACATAAATAAATGCAACAAATATTTGATTTATGATGGAATATACAAAAAAAAAGCTTGAAACAAACTAAATTTTATTTAAATAATGGCAGAAGAAGAAGCAATTATGTTTTTGTAGATTTGAAAATAAACAAAATAATTTTAAAAATCTACGTTCGAATATGATATTTTTATAAAATAAATGTGTTGATTTCATTCAGGCTGTTAAACGGTAGTCATTTCAGTGATTCAATTTAAGGTCCTTATTTTATAAAACGTAACGCTTGGCGTTTGCAAATTTTGTTTGGTCTCAAGTAGAAGGCCAGAAGCTGGGAAAAACGCAACAGAAAATTAATTGATCATAATAGAAATTGTAGTTGTGAACTGCTTGTAAGATCGTTATATTTAAAAGTTTTTGTGAGCAGCGGCATTGGGTGAATTGTATTAGAAGCACTGGAAAGTCAATTTGGTAAAAAATACAAGTCTTTCTTTAAAAAAAAAATTACTCCCAAAATGCCCAAAACGGGAATACGAAAAATCAAATATTTTAGCGCAAAAAACGTCAACTTATTTAATAATTAGATTAATGAATATTTATTATAATTTAACTAAAACACGTTCAAACCTTTTTAATTGAATTTTCTATTTTTTAGTCTTCGCAAAATATATACATATACATATATATATATATATATATATATATATATATATATATATATTATTTTTTTTTCTTATTAAGTCTTATTAAAGTTCACGAATAAATTCGAAACTTTGTTATTGCCCAGCGGTAAATAACGTAACTGCCCTACGACTGGTGAAAATGGGAGTGGCACCAAAAGTTCCTGAGCCACAAATGGTGAAAATAGGCCACTTCGCAAAACTACAACAACTTTGCATACGAAGTAGCCTCACTCAGCGTAACGTCGGTATTTTTGATAGGCTGGTGTAGGCACTGTTTTAGGTATTTAAAACTTTGGGTCCGCCTTGTTATTAAGTCCAAAGCCTGGAAATAATTTATGTATTTGCAATTGAAATTATAAAACAGAATCGCTGTGCAAAAGTGTCAAAAAGCATAATTTCATTTTGATTAAAGAAAGGACGTTATTTTTTTAACCTGCTTTTGAGGCCTCCATTGCAGGTGCGCGATAAGGGCCTTTATTGTGAAATTTTTTTTTAATATTATAAATTTCAAAATAAATTAATTACCAGTATGTATGACCTGCTGTTTAAAAAGCTTTTTTTTCTTAAATTTTATTTGCTTTACAATTTCAATTAGAGTTTATTAAAATGTAAAATTCACCATTTATTTGTTTAATTTAGTCGTTGTTGTTGTTTTGCTGTCGTGTCCTAAAAATTATTCCTGCTCACATAAATTTTATTTACAAACGGTAACATTTTTATAGACATTTTTTTTTAAATTTCATATTTGTAAAATGTTTACATTTTAATATATTTGCTGGTTATTTGTTTTGAGAAAAAAATGTCCATAAATAAACGCAGCAAAATATAAAATATTATTAATAAAAAAGTAGTTTCTTTCTCATTGATTTATTAAAATTTTTATTTAAAAGTTAATAAACTGGTTCTATTAAATTTTATAAAATTTGTTTGTTATTAATTCTTTTTCAAACTAATTCCCATGAATTTCATAGAATAAAATTACACTGTGAGGCAAAATGTTTTTTTACTTTTAACAGTGTTTGCTTCACTGGTGTTTCCTTCTTAAGGATTAATTTGAGTTCAAGTGCTTAAATCCCTGTTTGCATTAATTCTTATCTTTATTTGCTTTCAACTTCAGGTTTATAATATATTAAAAACCCCATATTTATAACAATCATTAGTATTCTACTTAAAAGTTAATTTTGATATGTTTAAGCTTTAATCCTTGTAAAACACACTTAATAGACAAACAAGCACTTAAACTCCCACCGTCTGGATTTTAGTTTAATTTCTTTTAGTTTTTCCTTTTTATATATATTTTATTTGTACATCTTTCTTAAAATAATATTGCCTTTATCTTTGGCCCCATCCTTAAAAATATGCAAACATGTTACGCATACAGAAGTGAAAACATAAATTTTAGAAACGGTTTGCATACTTCCCAGCAAACACATTGGCTTCATGTCAAAGAGAATACGGCAAATTTTTGTATATTTGGTAGTTTTAAATTAAAAGAAATATATATTTAAAATCTATGTTGTATAATGGGCCTTAGCGAATCGATTCGACAGTTTGTAAGAAATGAAACGGAAAAATAAATATCCGGTGAAAAATTTCCAGTCACTTTTACATATATCATATCGCATATTTCAAACGTTTGCTCTTGCGTTTGCTGTGTAGTAGCATATCCTACCAACCCACGCAGCACACATACACGTTTCAACCTTTAATGCAGTGTGAGAGTTAAGTGAAAAGCATGTTTGTATCTATTTACATAAGTTTACAAAAAAATACCAAAACTCGATGTAAAATTAAAACCAGGGATTAAATAAAATGAGAGTAGGATGATGACATTTACTTAAAATATTGTCATGCTAGAAGGATGAGGATGATAAAAACAGGCAAAGGATTTTTTTATTATAATTTTTATATTCATATACATATTTAATTATAATATACTCGAATTATATAAAAGCTAACTGCTATAGTTCAGATATAACAAATTTCTTTTCAGCAAATTTCAAAAATATACCGGCGAATGGTTTATTACTTAGGAAATATTTACATTTGGGTGGGCAAAAAATATCGAAATATCAATGTGTATCGATACGTATCGTCTATATATTTATATATAGAAAAAAAAATACAATTTGAAAAGAGATTCCTCTTTCCTAAAAAAATTCAATTTCGAAAAATCAAAAATTATCTCTGTGTTAATAAAGAAAACGAAGGATTTGAGACTAACATCATATTCACACGGTGATTTAAAGTCATGAGCATATATCATGATTTTTTTTCAGTAGCAAAAGGTGCACAAAAGAGAAACATGAAAACATATTGTCAATAATAATTCAACAACATTTATGCTTCTAATAATTTTTTGTCACCAAATACGGAATTACATTTTGTTGTTTCTTTACTTTTTTTTACCCCCCAACTTCATGATCCCCATCATCTGAATGTTACTCTTATATTTACTTGAATACATCTTCCTCCAATTTCAAGTGTGACTTTACTCGGTGTTACTCTTTTACTTGTCCGCTTTGATATTGTATTTGCTTTTTCATTTTACTTTTTCAACATTTTTGTAAATGATTTGTAATTATCCTTAAATAATACTAATGAATTGCTTTTTGTCCTTTCTAATCAGTAGAGCAGCTACAACAGTGTAGGGGGAGAAAAACACGTAAAAGGACAATATTTAAGATTGCAGTTGTCTATAGTCATTTGAGAAACAAAAAAAAAAACAAAAAAAAAGTTGTACGAGTTCGCACTAAATGTAACTGTAGTAGTGTACTTGGATACACATATACATATACAGTGGTAGTAGTTTATCAATAATCCTATTTTATACTAAAAGCTTCATTTTAATTTCGTTTGACACTTTTAAGCTTTTGCTTAAAGCAAAGAAATTAATGTTAAATGAATGGTCATGTCACTGTATGTGTGCGTTGTATATGCAATAAACAAGAGAGACAACCTAAAGTGAGGGTGGTAGGTAGATGATTACATACGGTTAATTCAACACCAACAAGACCTTTGCAACAAAACAACTAAAAGAGCTGAAATGGAATGAAGTACCAAAAGGAAGCAAGTAAAAGTGAATCAATTAAATCCATATATAGAACTCAAACTCATGGCCAGCACACAGCCATCTAGACAAACGAACATCAAGGTTGCAAGTTGCAACTAACTCTCATCGTCGACATATAGATAGAAGCTGCATCAGAATGGTAACAAGAGTGAATAAATTTTTTTTTTTTTTTTGGAATGTGGCAAAAGGATTATTTTGTTAAAAGCAGGTGTCTTCACAAAAAAGATAGAAAAAACCAGAAATATAGAAAAGAAAATGTTGGTGGAGTGGTAGGGATAAAAAGGGCCAATGATGGTGTCTACCGGCTTGCGGCCTGTTGTGAAATAGATGAAAACGTTAAATAAATGAATGAATGAATGACAAAGTGTTACATACAGACATACACAGTTAGAATATATGCAAGTATGTGTGACTGTGTTTGCATTTAACAATAAAGTCAGCGGTATGAGTATGACTTGTAAAGAAATCTGAAAATTAACCCCACAGGAAACACAAGTGGTAGCTGGGTTATTTATAGAAATGAAATTTGCAGAAACGTTTTCTCTAGAAATTAATTGCTATCGATAAATTATTACAATTAATAGGTACGCTAAGACATGCCTATTTTAAAAATAAATAAAGTTTACGAATAATCTACTTTATTAATAAAAAATAAAGACGCTTAAAATAGATCAAGAGCTGATTGTTCGATTTAGTTAAAAAAAAAAAATCCTGTAATCCGCCCTTAAATTCCCTTTAAGTCATGCTAACTTCAGATGACAAGTATCGGATTTATCTATGGAAATTAATGTCAGGCAAATTACGAAAACGTTTCAAATTTACCAGAAACCCATAATATTAATAATACGATTTTAAAACTTTTATAAATTCGGAATTACTTAAAAAAAATATAATGTAAAGTTCGAAGTAAAACTTATATACGAAATGCTAACGAAAACTACAATAAACGCAAAGAAATTTCAAATTCCTACGAAGCCGAAATTGCTCTGAAAGAATTATTGATTTCAAATATATAGTGTAATCGAAAAATATCTAAATCTAATTTAAAATTGTCTTAAAATTCTAAAGTCGCATTAAGAGAAAAGAAGTCAAAAAGGAATTCAAATAGTTGGCCTTCAAATGGGATTTATGTACTAAATTTGCATTTAACTTTTTCATTTATGAATAATTAATATTAAAATAATTCTCTCCTTCTTTTCCAGGCTATTTCTCTTTGATCAACGACAAGGGCCTGACTACAGCTACCCTGTACACTTCGCTCGTTCAGCTGGTACGAGAGCGAGTGTGCAAATTTATATCGGTTGAAAATATGCCAGCTTTTATGGAATCTCAAACGAATGGCAGCAACGCCAATTCGCCTACCGAAGGATGCCTTAATATCTACTCATCCAACTCGAATAATGTGAACAACAGACCTCAATATGTTAAGACTACCGCTCGTGGAGGCCAAGTTTTCAAATTGCTGGCTGTTTATGAAGATGGCAAACAGGAGCAGAGCGCCATAGGCTCAACAATATCCTGCGGTGGCCTGGGTTCTAAACCCAATTCCAGTCATGGCAGAGAAAAGGAAAGAAGCCGTTATGCCCAGCTGTTAAATGAGCAAAGACAAACGCTTTACGTTTCTTTGGCCACGAAGGGTAAATTTTATGAAATCGAACCGGGCATACCTCAAATACTGCAGAAACGTTTGGATATGACGGTCGAGGGTAGTCAGAAAAAGATCAATCCAGATTGCGTGCATAGAATAATGTCGTTGATATCACCCAGCAAGGAGTTGCCCATGACATTGAGATATATCTCAGGTCCCTCAGGCTGTGCCAATGCTATACCCGAAAATATTAGCATAACAAGAATAACGACGGAAAATGTGATTATAGCTTGTCCCATAGAAGATGTTGATATGCAGAGTCCTTTGCATTTGCGCAAATTACATTTAACCAAAGAAATGCAGTTGGTCAAAAACACTTTAGGTTTCGAAAACGAACAACGCATGTTGGCCAATCCGAATGTACAGAACATTTTGAAATTTTGTCAATTTAACTGTGATCAGTTTTTAAGAATGGTAGAAGTAGAAATTTTACAAAGATCTGAAAGATCCATGTCGAAATCGCGGGTAGAAGGCTTGAAAATACTCAAGCCCTTGCATTTGCCCAAATTGTTGAGAAGAGAAAAGACCACTATCTCGGCTCATGAGAAAGAGGATTCGATAATATTCTTAAGTAAAACAGATTTACAAAATCTGGAGAATAAGGAACAGGCATTTGACCAACAGGCCAATAGGATATCCGAGAAAATGAAAGTTTTTCAGTCAACCAAAAAGAAATGGTTCAAAAAACAGGACAAAAATTCAGTCAAATCGCTAACTTCGCTGGACTTGGATGTTCAGGCCAAGAAAATGAGCATGGAAAGATATTCGGACATGTCGAAATTGTTGCAAGAAAGATTTGGCGATAAAACTGCTCATAACGAACACTCTGAGTGTGCTTCTGAACTTAGTGGTGGTAATTCGGATATCGGCTTTTCAGATACGGAGACCACTACCCTGACTACCATTAACGAAAAGTTCAATAAATTTGGGGCCAGTACAATTATGAATACTGAGCCCAATATATTGCAAAAGTCCATGTCCTTGCAGGACATTGACGTCTTGGCCCGGCAACAGCGGAAACCGGATTTATTGACTTCT
Organism: Linnaemya vulpina; assembly: GCA_963675445.1. NCBI lineage: Eukaryota > Metazoa > Arthropoda > Insecta > Diptera > Tachinidae > Linnaemya > Linnaemya vulpina. The sequence continues at coordinate 6,671,100 of OY776276.1, read as the reverse complement.
CATCACACCACTGATACCATTTCAGAGGCAGGCACAGATATAGAAGACATGGAGAATCGAGAGCCGTTGCAGACCTCGTTTATAACTGAGAAGCTGTACAACGAGTTCCATGTAAAAACCAAGCAATACAGCAAGTCCTCTTCTAGTTTGCACCAACTACTCAACTTTTCCTTGCCACAAAAGATGCAAATAGGAGAAAATAAAAGATCTCTGGCACAACTGAAAAATCAAACAAGCAATCAAAATAATAGACTCTTTGATAAAAGACTAGAATTCAATATTGGAGAACCGGTAACGGGTAGACGAGCCGCCGGAGGTCTTTCGCTACTGGGCCACCATTCGCACTCGCAAAATATCTCGTTAATGTCACCTCTTACACCCTCCAGCCTAATCGAAGATGATCTCCCTTATTCCAGTGTAAGGGACTCTCTGATTTTGTCCAGTGACGAGGGTAGTCCACCAAATATACCAGCCGGTACTATTAGACAAGCTTTACATTTGCTAGACTACACTAAGGAGAATATATACGCGGAAATATGTCATGAAGCCAGTGCCATGGGTGGTATACCTTCTTCTCACACACGTGATACTTTCTCAGCAGCTACACATTCCACACAGATCTCAGATGATTATGGAGACTATGCCTCTCTTACATTTCCCCAGCAGCCAACAGTGGCATCAGCGTCGGCGTCGGCGTCGGCTAACAATCTCGGCAGTGCTATAAGTCGTGTGCAAATCAACTGCTCGACTAGTCCAGTGTCCTATCACACCGTGTACCTGGGCGATGAACCTCTAGGAGAAAATTATGTTAACAAAGATAACAAGGCCAATAATAAACAGATTGCGAACAAGCATCGTGATCAGCATAATGCAGCACGTGATAATCGTTCTCATGTTACAACCGTGGATGTGGGTGAAAATGGTGCAATTGGTGCCGCCAGGGCCTTAACTGGTAGCCAGTCTGATTCAGGTGGTCTTGACAATATTTACAATACGCTCAAATGATGACTAATGTGATTTAGTTGGAAGTTGGGGGCATCGGTTTTAAGTGTTATTAGTGGCAAATTGTTTTGAATGGAAATGCGAGAGAGCGAATGGAAAGAGTGAAATTTATTTTGGCTTTCGAGAATAAAGAAAAATGGTTAATGGGAACAGTATTTTTTTTTTATAACAATTTAACAGTTCGGTTTTTAATTGTTTAAGGGACAAAAGCAGCAAAGGCTTTGCATATATTTAAAAAAAAAAATTTATATATTTTTTGATGTATAAATGGCCTAAAGATCGTAACAAATTTGACGATATCAAATATTTTTTTTAATTTTTATGCACAGTTGTAATTTTGTTTTTGTTAAAAAATTCTTAGAGGTAAACTTTGTAATAAAATTTATAGTCAGCCTGATTACGGTTGGAATTTTTCACTCTCAAACTCTACAATTTTTAATAGACTGAAAGTTAAATTGTTTGATCTATTTTAAATTTTCGATTTTGAAGGTAAAAAACGTTTCCGAAATTTAAAACACATGTTTGTTTGTATGTTTTGAAACACAAAATTAGTCATGAATAAGATTTGAGTTGATTTGCAGCTTTCTAGAATTATTATAATGTTTTATCAAACTGAATTTGGGGGTTGAAATAATATTTGAAAAATGTATTTTTAAATTCAGTTTTAAACCCCTGCTTTTCTTTAACTGCGGCTAAAAATGTTTTCAAGCCTTTAGGAAATTAAAATTGTTCTCTTTAAAAATTAGAATTATATTACAATTTTCGATAAGTTAATTTTTAATACATACTTCAAAAATATTAAATATTTCCGTTGTTAGCTTTTTTAAAATTTTGAAAATTTATTTATTTTAGCCGAGTTTTGGCAAATCTTTCAAATACTCGTTTTTAGTTGTTAACATTTCCAGGATTTATAAAAAGCACTTGGTTCTTAAGCTTTGCTGATTTATTGCAATTTATAAATATAATTTTAATATAATTTTGTTGCAATGATTTAATTAAATTAGCAAAATTTTAAAATTTGTTATAATTTTATCACAATCAAACTTTATTAAAAAAAATGTTTTAAATTTATAAGTTTTGAAGATTAAAAAAAAGTAGAAAAATGTCTCGCTTGTACAAGTTGAGATGAGCTTTTGCTTTGTATGTATAAAACTCATTCCGAAATCTAAAATATATACGAGTATGCAATTAAACAAGACTTTGTTATAATTTTAGTTGTTAAAAATTTTCGGTTTTCATAAAAATTGGGCATATTAACGGTTTTCGAATTCTTGTCACTTGTACTAGATTAGATCATTCCAATCAACTCGACCACCGTATTAAAGAACGTTGTTTTTATTATATTTGTTTTTTAACTCATTGCAGATCCTTAAAGTTTTGAGTTCTTTTTCACCTCACACTTCTTCCTCTACAGAGGTTTCTATTCAAAGACTATCGTTAAACTATTTACACACTTATAAAACAAATGCCACCAATTTCGTAACTCTTTTTTTATACTTATAATATAATATTATGTACATGTATTTACATATATGAGAAGTAAAAATATATGAATTAATTTTTTTTATTTGTAATAGAAATTTAACAATTTTAGACATACAATAAATGTATTAAAATGTATACATAAATTATTAATGAAAAGACAATGCTAAATTATTTGAAATAATTATAGATGAACTAAGAAAATTGATGAAACTGAAGAAAATATTTTTATATTTTATACTTAAAAATTAAACAACAAAATAAACTGAATTTAAACAATTAGCAAATGTAAATAAATAATATCAATTTTACTTGCAAATGTATTGAACAAAATTTTTTCTTAAAAAAAACTCACACACACAAGTTTTTTGTTTTTGAGTAAAATATGTAAATTCTTGGATTGAAACAAGTTTTCCTTTTTTAAATTTTGTGAACAAGATTTTTTAAATCTGAATTTTGTAAAAAGTTAGAATTAAGTTAAGTGTTTTCTTGAATTATAGGTCTTTTAAAATTTTTTTAGAGAAAAAATTCTTTTGGTTAAAGAAATCTTATAATTTTGTAAATTATAACGTTTGTCAGTCAGACGAATACAAAAGTAGAAATGACAACTCAACAAATTGTATAAAGTTTTAAACAACAAACAAAATTAAGTTTTGTAAAATAAATAAATTTTTTTTTTCAAATAACGAAAATGTCCTTAATGTTTTGACAAAATAAAATTTTCGAAAGTGAAAAAAAAACCTAATTGTAAATTTATGTAAATTTCTAAACAAGTTAACAATGCTAAGCAAGTTTATTATAGAAAGTCACATAATAAATAAATTAAGAACTTATAATATAAAAACAAATCTAAGGTATTATTAGCTTTTAGTTGTAAAAACGAATCAAAAATATTGTGGGAAACCTACTAATTATTTAACAAACAAAAACAAGTGATGATTGAAAAATCATTGCGTTGTATTTATAAAAAGAACTTAAAAAGTATTGAAACCCAGAAAAGAATCCCAGAACAATGAGTTCCAGAAATTAAATGTCTTAGAATTCAAAAAATGTACATACATAAGAATTGTTTTGCGCCATGGTGCACTGGCTGTCGAACTCTATTGTGCTTTTGAATTCATTGAGAACTAAGATTTAAAATGGTCTAGAAATATGAATAATATTTTCTTTTCTTAACAGAAAAATTATTGATAATGAAGCGAATTATCAAGTCTTGTGTTAGTTTTTATTTGAAAAGGAAATTTGAAGAAACTTTTTCTTTACAATAATTAATGACAGCGTAGTTTGTTTTTAATGTGATCATGCCATAATTAAATATGTCATAACATTCATGTCAATTATAAACATTTTCTATCAAAGATTTTTTGAAAAGTTTACCGAAATAAATTTTTTTAAGTAAAACAATTATGGATATTAAAATTTTGTAATAGAGAAGTTATTAATTTTAAAGTATTTACATAGATATCAATGACAAATCCTTTCTAAGGACAACTTGACTCTAGAAATAATTTTTGTAAAATCTTTTTCCCTTTTCAGAAAAAGTATTTGTTTCCGATTTGCAAAGTTATTTATATTAAAATTTTTAAATAGAAAAATAATCATTTTTAAAATTTTTCTTTAGAGTAATTATCAATAGCGTAACTTGTTTATAAATTTATCAAAACACAATTAAAAAAGAAAGGAAATGTACTAATAAAATATATTTTGTGCAGATACCAAAACTTTTCTTTCCTGTGTGAAAGAATTATCCAAGTTTTAGTTCTGATTAATCATAAAGTTTTTCTTCACACTTAATAGCAGCGAAATTCACTGCAGAGAAGAACTGCCCGTAAATTACGGCATTCCATATCAATCGAAATTTTGAATTTAATTGTATTGCAAACTTGGTCGATAGCGAATACGGTGATTAGACCCTTGGTTCTAAAATGTTTCAAATGAAATAAACCACAATACAGTTCGAACGGTTCACTTGACACAAAAACAATTGAGTTACTAGTAGTCAATGGCAAACTAGGGATGTACCAGTTCTGGAACTAATATAGCTTTTTCGCTGGGAATGATTTATGATATATATATATATATATATATATATATATATATATATATATATATCAAGAAATGTAAAATATCCTTTTGCATATTTGAAATGTATTTATGTGTATATACATTATGGTATTATTTTTTTTATTATGTATATTTTAAAGTTTTGATTTAAACATTTTTGTTTGCTTTCCAAACAATTACTCCCAGACACACACATTGTATACCTTTTATAGATTGTTAGAGTTATCAGCTTTAGTTTGTATAAATTTGTCGAAAAAATAAAAATATACAGAAATATATTTAATTTCTATATTATAATTATATTATTTTATAAATTAAACAATTTTCATTTATTTGATCTTATGTTCAACATATAGGACACTTTGTTTATTAAACAAAACAAAAAATCTTATAAAAATTGGCATTTTTATTTTATTTTGAATTCAGTTTTTACTAACTCTGTGGCAATAAAAAAAGGCACTACATTGCAGAGCAAAAAGATTTTTAGATCTTAGCGTGGAAATAAAAAAGTGTGAATTCCTTAACATCCAAATAATTTGCAGTGATGCAACTTCATATATTAAAAAAAAAAAACTCATAAGACTCTTAGCATCACGGCAATTTATTGTCATGTTTTGGAACTCAGCCAGATTGTCGGAAATATATCGTAATAATTGAACTGCTGGGTGCTGCAATAGAACAATTCATATAATAAAGAGAATGAATCGACTTGGTCGAGTATTAAAAGAAATTAAAGTTTTTTGCTATGAAATTTCTATTGATTATTAGTATCCTACAGATGCGATTTTTAGTTCTTCAATAGTGATTTCACGACAACTTTTTAATAAAATATCTCAACTTCCTTTCAATCAAGAAAGAAGAATTTTTCTAATTTCACATAAAGTATTCAGCCTGTTCATAAAATCGATTCCAATCTCATGCCAGTTCTCAAAACAGCTTCTTACGAAAGTTTCAATATTTATTTAAAATTATCGTTTACTAAGGCTGTCATACCTCAGCAATTACAGTGTTAATGACTTAGACTTCAAGAACTCTCAATTATTTTGGGCCACATGCATTTTGAAAATGATGTCAATTCAATAGGTATTGGAAAATATATATCCAGCTGACCCACAAACAAATGACTCAAGAAACTCCAACCAAATGTAGTGTTTGCAGCCGGCAGGTTTTTTCTAATTTGTCTTTATATTTGTTTATGATTTTTATTTTATCGATTTTTCTCATTTAGCAAAAAAAAAGTTCCTTAGCTAAAAACAATCGAAGCTTGTAGAAAAAATAATATATGTATAACTAAACAACAACTCTTAAGTTTAAGGTCATGAATATCCAAGACGTTGTAAATATTATAAAATAAAGGTTTCTTCACAATACAAATGCAAATGGCAGAAATGTTAAGAAACAAAGGAAATGTTAAACTAAAAAAACCAAGGACTACATAATCTCTGGCAGTTAAAATGGGAGCATGAACGAAATATACAAAATACAAACAAACAAACAAACAAAAAAAAACTCGTCAAAAAGCACAAATATTTTACATTACGAAAATAAGAAACAAAAACTAACTCTAGCGGAATTAAAAGAGTCAAAAGAAGACTCTGCAAAGCAGTTGGAGGAGAGTGGAAAGAAGGAAGGAAGGAAGGAAGGAAGGATGGATTTTTGAAGCAACCTCAAGTGGGAAAAATCTTCAATTAAAGGTAAGTAATTATTAAAATATATAAATCCACAATTTTTCTCAAACTAATTCCTTTTTGCATTGCAGCTTTTTCACAAAACCGTTGCTGAATACTCACACAATATAAACGAAAACTGAATTTAACTGTAGTTGTAATTAAAATTAAATTAGAAGATAAAATTAATTTTAACAAAACAAAAACAAAAAGAATGTTACACCTCATATCATTACGATCATAATTGCAAAATAATAAAAGAGGATTAGAAACTATAAATACAAAAGCAAATAAGTAGATATTTCTAAAGTTTAAATAACCTAACAAAAAACTAACAAATTATAAATAAAACTTACACAAACAGCAAAATCATATAATATAATTTACAAAAAAAAAAAAAATTTTTTTTAATCAAAGGCAGCTATTTTCCACACTGAAAAACAAATAACTTTAATAACTTTTTTTTTTACATACATACAAATTCTAAAAGGAAATAATACAAACATTTAAAATTAGTAATACTAAATTACCGTAATAAACAATTCAATAAAAATAATGGAACAAAACCAAAAACCCAAAATTAGTTTTCACAAGCAAAAAGTGGTAGAATGTACTTTCAAAAACAAATACTCAATTTTATAGAATTACAAACTAAAGCATTTTCATCAATATGTAAATCGATTGTAAATATATTAGATTTAAGATTAGCTTTTTCTAATTTGTGTTATAATTTGAAAATTAAAGTTATTTTTATTTAATTGAATTGAATATTTTTCTATTTGTACTCCATTTGTTTTGTATTTTTTATTTCTTCCGCTGGTTCTTGAAAATTCAATGAATTATAATGAAAATTGCATTTGTACGATTTACATTTAAAACAACAACAGTTCAAACAAATTTGTTCTAGTTTTATATAGACATAAATTATACGAACGAATATTTCTTTCGACTTAGTAAAACAGGCAGTAAACCATGTGTTTCAAGTTGTATTAAATTTGTTTCATGGTATTGGTTATTAACAACAATACAGATTTAATTCATAACATGTAATTATTTATTTCAATACGGTAGAGTAAATGAGAGAACGGCACTTCTCAAGAAAATAAATTGTTTACCAGGGCAAGAGCATGCCAAATTTGCTGTAGTTTTTTGTGTGCTTCTACTTCCACATGTAGTTTTGAATATACATATACATATATATATATATATATATATATATATATATATCTGAACGCGTATACAATTTCCAAAAGAGAATATCGTGCATGATGATTAATAAAATGTTGAACTGCTTAGCAACAGGTTTTTCTCCTGAACGCAACGATTGTTAAGTTATTAAACGAGAAGTATATCAATTCATAAAAATTTTTTATAATTGTACTCTCTAGACTACAACATACAATTTATAAACTAATTTGAAATATGACTACACATCGTACCTAATTATTTAAATAAATTTTTCTTTTAAATATTCCATTGAATTAAATTACTGGGGCATCACTTTAAGTAGGCAGAAAACAATGAAAAATGTCTTAAGTTACAAAAAATAATTTAGTTTGTGAATGAAATATTTGGATCAATCGCCAAATCTTGAATTGATTTTATGATTTCAATTTGATTTCATAATGTCATTAACAGTTTAACGTTGCATATTTATCAGCTATTTTTTGTTTTATTGGAGAGAAAATAAATATCAATAAAAATTCATAGAATTGAATATATATTAAGATAATTGAATATCTGCTGATTCCATTTAAAAAGTTACTGATTTGTAAAGTTTTTGCAAACGACAGGTGGTCAGTCGGTGGTGACCACACAATTACTTTTCAGCTTATTTCAGTCGAAGAAATAACGTTGACCATTACGGTTTTAAAGATTTAATTTCTCACTCCTATTGTATCAAAAGCTATTGTTTGATTTATTTTCACAAGAAAATATTTTGATGCCCATGGGAAAATGAAAAGAACAAAAGTAGTAAGACAATTTATTAAACAATCAAGATCCTGTGCGTATGAACATAAAGCTTGTTTATCAAATTCTTAAAATGTCTGATGCATCTTTTTCTAGATACTGAATGACTAAGAGGCAATCTTAAAAATGTGAAAAACTAAATTTGAAGACTAAAATATACAATCTTTTCAATTCTAAATCTCACTAGAGATAAGATTAAAAGTCCGCCAAAATATAACTTTAAAAAAGGCATATTATGAATCATCGTCAAATCATTTTGATTTTATTATCTTGTTCTAATAGCAAGAACAGCAGTTTATTAACTTTTGGGAACATGAACAGAAAACAGCTGCTGTTTTATTTAAATTTGGAAACACTTGTTTGTCAAACTAATTAATTGAGATGATAACAGGTGGGGAATTCAGCTAATTAGCTTTGAAATGAAACGAAAAATCGTTTGTTTTGTTAAATATTCGATAATATTAAGGGCGATGCACATGAGAACAGTTCACAAGCCAAAAAATGCTCAACTGCAGTATATTTTACCTTGAGATTTTATTTAATTAATTCTTTATGCTCTCAAAGAATTTGTAATTATATTTATTCGTTTTCTTAACCCATTATTTAATAATATGTTACTGTTGTGTTGAAATTAGTAGCGTTAAGTTAAACTAAATAAATAATCCAAAGAAGAAATTGTAAAAATTAAGAAAAATGAAATAAACTCACAAACTAGCTATGATATTAGGTGGTAATAAAAATCAATTATTTGAATAAATAATGATAAATTAAATGTAAATAGAAAATCACAACCAATAGTTTATTATTTATTCAAAATATGTGAATAAATTAATTTTGAAAATATTAAGTATTTTGTTGAAAAATATGGGTTAAGTACAACCAACCAAACCAAAATTTAATTATCAACCCATTCTTAACTCTCCGAATTAATAATTCTGGGGAGCCTGGGCTGTGGAACAAAAATAAAAATAAATGAAATTAAAAAAAAACACAAAACGAAGGTTTGTTTTGGTCGAATAAACTACGTACAGACACCCCGCATAAACCTCTTCTAATAATAAATGTGATACAGTAGCAAGAAAAAAGTCTAAAAATAAATAAATACAATTATCGCATAAATATTTGTATTAAATTATAAAATTGTACATAGAAACAACAAAAGAAAAGTAATTAAATACGAGTAATTAATTATTACAATAAGCAAAAACAGTACGACTTACGTGCATATGCATGCATACACATACATACATATATATGTACATATGTGTGTATGTATGTACGTGTGTACATATGCAAGTAAGTAACTGAATTTTTTCAACATATAACGATAGTTTATGCGATTTAGACATTTTCAAATAAATGTTAAATAAAAAGAAAAATGCAAAATTTTTTTTCTTCTATAAGTAGGAAAGATGTTAAAATGATATTTATATATAAAAGATATATACACACATACATACATACATGTAAACAAAAATAAATAATTAAATAGTATATGAAATTAGGTATTACTAAAAAATTATATATTAGAAATATGAAACATGATTTTATTAAATACTAAAATACACACAAAAATTTATATTAAATGCGTGCATGTGTTTTAGAATTTCAAATTGTTTTGTGTTAAATATGCAGATTCATTTTATCTTCATTTATATCATAAGGAAATTTAGTGAAAAAGATCTATATAAAAAATGATTCGTAATAGCTGAGTTAATTTTCACAAATCCAGTGCCAACAAGAAGAAATTAGTTCATAAAATTATGACTGTCTCCTCCCTGGGATGTAGTTTTTATTTTGATACTTTATCAATGAAAAGGAAAACTATCTAAATCCATTTGAATTAAATTTTGGTGCGTTAAAGTTTGGAAGAATAGAGATATCCAACTGGGGTCGGTAATCAGGAAATGACCACCACTAGGGAACTACCGGAAATATGGAGAAAGATGAGAAGAGAGAATTTTGTACGATTTCGCTCCTTTTACTTTGTTTACATCCTGTTTTACCCTTGTGGCAGGTAGTTCACTTATTGGTCTTGCCCAAAATATTTGTAGAGCTGCATTTAGCAGACCTGGCATCGTTTGAACTGAAATCGTATTGCAGGATGTTATAAAAGGCCATTGTACGAAATATATGAAATAGGAAATAGTGAAATAGGAAGTGCTTCCTCCAGATATACAGAGTTACTCCAATTTTTCTGGATAGGCAGCTATTTATTCCTTCAGCATTTACATACACACACTTAGTCATGTATCTATGATATTGTGGACTTGTGTTTACAAAAAGATCTTTTATTTACTAAATTTCCAAATATAATTACTATATATAATTTTAAACTTTGAAAGCTTATGAAACATTTTGATTTTTCTTATAATTAACAATAAGTTTGTTGAGAAATATTTGTAGTTCATTAAATCTAAGTGTAAATTTAATATTTTACAACAAATTAAATAAAAATAAAAGACAAACAAATTTTTAAGTAGAGTTGTAAAAAAAAACAAGACAAAGAAAACCTCCCGCCAGCATATTTATAATAATAAAATGGTGTGATAATAATAACTAAATAAAATAATTAAATTAAAACAAATTTTCACTCTTATAATTTTCAATAAAACACAAATCAATAAATATATAAAAAGTTACTCTTTTATACTTTTATAGTTTTTAGTAGGAAATAACAACAAAACAGAATAAACAGCTTATGATACAAATAATAATGAAAATATATAAAAACACAATAGAGAGTAAATAAACTTTGGTAGGCATTAACGAAAAAAAAACAACAAAAATAATAATAATTAAAATTAAATATTTTATCAGGGATTTATAAAGGCGGATTTTATAAATTAAAGAAGGTAAAGTTTTTAAAAGTATGTAGGTGTTTTATAATTTAAAAATGGCCCAAACCTAAGAGATAATTTATATACTTTCCAATTGAAACGAACAACAATTCGAAGAAGCTAAGCTTAATTATTAAAAACAATACTATAATATTAATTATGATTTGTTTTTATTAAGATTATTTTAAAATATATTAAATTTCTTAAAGAAACTTAATAATTTCAAAATATGTCTCAGACAAAGCCGCCCATAGGCCTTCTTTAAAAGTAAAAAAAACAAACAAATAAATAAATAAATATGAACAATTAAATAATAAAGTTACCACAAATTTATAAACTAAAATATTAATTATGTAGCTTATGAATACTAGACCTTACACAGAAATTAACAAACAAAAAATAAATATTATTATTTCTTTTCCTTTACATACAATACATTAATTACTTATATACTAGATTACTAAAACAAATTAACAGCAAGAAAATATATTAATTATAGCAAACAAAACAACAATATTCTTATAACAAAAGGCAAAAAGAATAAAAAAAAAACTAAAAACAAATTGGTGTCTATGTTATTAATTATTCAAATATTATAACTTAATAAAAGAAACTTATAATTTAAACTAGGATTTAAAGAAATTAAACCAACTGCAAAATTCACGATTAACAAACAATATTTAAGTCCTCTACAGCAAAAATAGTATGGTAACGCCATTAATTTATTATATATTCATTATAACCGTTTTATTCTCTCAGTGTTGCATGAACCAAACAAAATCACAAAATAATCAACAAAACAAATAACAGCAAACAATATGCTTGTACCGTTAACAAAAACAAAATGTATGTATAACAGAGATGTAAACATTTTTCAACTCTCACACTACACCAATAGAAATTAAAAGAAAACAGAAACGTAAACAAACCAAGTTGAAAGGTAACGGTTGCTCACAGGGTGTTTCTGAGAAACCGTAAATATTAAAGTAAGACAACTCTGTTGCAGAAGCACGCTAAGATTATTAAAAATGTTTGAAAAACATTAATTTGGACGCCTTGTAAACGTCCTGAGAGTAACTGAAGCAGTTTTTAACTCCTCCCATAGCCTCAATCAATTAATTTTATGTAATTTTGTTTGACGAATCAGAGAATTATTAACAAGACGGTGATGAATTTCGAAGAGGTTTGTGTTTTAAGAAGTTCTGCCAAATTAACTGTATGATTTGAATGCTAAAAACTTGAGGAATATTCATTTTAACTCTGTAGGAAAGGGGCAAAGTTTAAAGCCTCCTTAAACACATAAGAAGTTCAGTTGTTTGCCTGTTCTGTAAAAAAGTACTCGTGGCATAACTCTTTATGATTGAATTGTTGGCTTGTTAATATTTCTTTGACTTGCGAACAAAATTAAAAAATGCACAAATAATCAAAAACTATAAACAATAATTATCAAAGATGGAAACCGACATACATATATGAAACCTAAAATTATAACTAACATATATATTTAAAAATTGGAGATAAACTTAAAAAACGAGATACATAAACAAACATATAATGAAGTATTTATTTTATACAAAAAGACGCGTGTATTAGAGGCTGTTTTTGTAATGAACCTATAATTTTTCCAAACTCTTGTCAAATATAAATGATTTTCTTGAAAAAACATAAACTTAAGAAAGAATCTGCGATAAAGACGTTATGAAAAAAATTTTGGTTTGATTTTGGTTTTCAAAATTAGTTAAGACAAATAGAACTTTTGGCTAAGTCATCAAAAATTAAAAAAGACACAAAAAAATAAGATAAAACTTCTGGAAAGACTGAAACAAAATTATTAAAGTATTGAAATAAAAGTAATATAATGTTATATTAAAATTATATAAAAAGCTTGGTATTAAAATGATTTCAAGAGAGACGAAATTTAAGTTTTTAAAAGGAAATTAAGTTTGAAACGTTGTAAAATTTTGTTTTCAAAAACACTAAAGTAAATACAAAACAAACAAAAAAAAAACTCTATATGAAATCTGTTTGAAAAGGTTTCCTCTTATTTGCATATCAGAAGCCACAAAAAATGATAAATGTTAAAAATTAATTAATTAAAAGTATATATTTAAATAAAAATACAAAAACAAATAAGTTAGATAATAAAAAATATTAAAAAAATTTAAGAAAGGAACTTTAAAGAAATTTTCAGAAAAATATAACAAAATGTATTAACGAAATAAAACAAAATATTTTTTCTTCTCTTTATGTGTGTGTGCGTAGTTTATAGTTTGAAATTTAATAAAGCAAAATAAATTATATGTATAACCCCAAAACAAGGAAAAACTATTTAAAATGCAAACACAGAAAATAATTAATTGGCTTAAAAAAAATATAATCAATCATGTTATTGACAAAGAAAATAAAAATGAATTATTCCAAATAAACTACAAGTAGTATTTGAAATTTAAAGGAAATCTTATAAGAAGCAATAACTCACCAAAATTAAAAAGAAAAATTTAAAAAAAGCATATTGAAGCAATCACTAAGAATATTAATTAAAAACTAAAAACACAATATTATTTGAACAGCAGTTTATGTTCTCATTATGATATTTTTAAATGAATTCTGTCTGAATTACTCATGAAAACATTTTGGCATACTACCAATTATTTTAATGCTCTTACTTGTCAACAACATATTTTTACTAATTTAATGCTCCAAAAAACTTTAGTTTTCAAAATAAACCATTACATAAGCAGAAAATATATATAAAGAAGCATTAATATGCTATATGAAATAATTATTGCAACAAATAAAACAAATATTTAAAGAAAAAAAATATGAAAGAAAACAAAATATATTAAAACTCATCATATGTGTGTTTCATTTAAAAATAACAAAATATAACGATTATAAATATTAAATTATAAATAAAATTTCTCTCCGTGCAATTTCAAATAAATGCCACCAGTGGTTTTATTTTCCAGCAGGCAATGCCTCGAAAAGGTAAGTGAATTAGCTACATACTTGTTAAGCATGTTAGCGTGAGCACAACCCTGATATTAACAGTTGCTTAAAAGGGTCCAACTAAAAAAACAAGGCGTAACAGATAAATATTTATACTAATTAAGGACAAATCAACTAAAAATTGGTTTACATGGAAATTATCCCTCTCAATTAATTGTTAGCTGCAGCAGAACTACTCACACTAGGAATACAATTAAAAAATTATTTTGTTATTTAGTGTTCATATATATATATATATATATATATATATACATATATATATATATATAGTGTTCTCTATTTACTTTACAGTTTTATGCAAGTGTACTGCTCCCAAAGCTTTACCTTGGTAACCTGTGGCAGGCTGCTCAAACCTGCACGTTATAAATCTGCATATAAAGATGCTGTTGCCTTGTATTTATTTTTACTTATAGATTTGTAACTTGTAGATACTTTTGATAAACAGACCCCTGAATGGAATATGGGGAAACTTCCATAACGGTTAATTCCGAAACGCTTGTCTGTACTAAAACACTATGGTAATGGTTGCTGGCTAAGTTGTATACAGGGAAATAATTTTGAATATGAATTTCTCAATGTCGCGAATTTGTTATACAAAACAATTGGGGTATTCACACTTTGTTCTATTTAGTCATATTGTGATAGTCATAATATTTTAGACCAGTTTAAAAATGTTGTTGTTATGCTGCATATAAAAAAAGTCATAAAATAATAGTACTGTTTTTGTTTTTAAAATAGTTCGAGAGATCTGGGTCGAACGGCTGAAAATCTTTAGGCGAGATGGCGATAGTATATGTTTGACGCCGTTACTTATATAAGATTCACGACTACAAAATATATACATATATTCAGCTCATAACAAGGCGGCAGCTGTTATAGTTTATATATACAAACTTATTTAGCACACCAAGCTATAACGAGTTGTTCACACTAGTCATATATTTCGTGCTATTATTTTATGACTTAGCCTATATGACTACAGTGTGAATCCCCCAAATATATTTGGATGCCAAGCACAGTTCAATTTGAAAGTTTCAAAGGGAAAGTTATCAATGAATTTTCGCTGCTGAGCCAACATATAGAATATAAATTAATTTTGTTGTGAATTTTCAATTTTAATTTTGAAAATCCTAATAATGACATGTATAATTAAAAAGTATCTCATTGATTTCAACACGATATTAAATGGTTTCATTTTAAAAATGGAATGTAATTTCTAAATGGATATTAAAGAATTGTAGCATTTTAAAAAATTGGAGCATCAAAGAACGGGGAGGAGTTACCATTCAAATTCCCACAGTTCTGTATGTTAACAAGTTTTGCTTTTATCAAATGCGTGCATCAGCTTAATATCAAACAACAAAGTGAACAGCTACTTTATGGGGCGATAACAATCAAATACTTCATGCTTACTGTTCCAAGTAAGAAGGGTACGAAATCAAAGATTTCTTTCGCTGTTCTTAATTTCCACAAACTCAGCCAAATTTCCACAAGCAAAACATCCACTGTCATAATATTTTTCTATGCAGTTGAATGGAAAAAAGAATCAAACATGAAAGTATTTGAGAGAGCGGATGTTTGATTTAAGGGTGGCATGTTGAATGCCTTGTTGAACATTTAATGGTGAATTATTGGTTTCATAAAAATTTTAATTGCATGTTAACACTTTTTAGTTCGCTTTTTTCTTAAACTGGCACGCCAAAAATACTTGTTGGTTTTACGGCACGCAATCAAATGAGATTTTAGCTGTCTGACTATTTTACATATTTAGTCTGACCTTTGACTTAGTGAATTTGAAATCACAAGTTGTATTTGAATTTTTGCTCTGACATATTTTTTGTCAAGTGTGTCAAATAATTTTTGAAGTTGGATTGACGAACTTTGTTAAAATTACCACGAATATGAGCTACGAAATATAAAAAAGAAAAGGGAATCCATTTGTTGTCTGCTATTTGCAAGTCTTTAAAGAATCTCATAAAAATGTAAATTTTATCATTTGAGCAGTTTTTGGGGTCATTCAAGCAGTTTGTTTTCTTGCTACCAACATGTGCTGGGCACGTGTTTGAGCTGAAAGAATCTTCTTACGCATTTCGGATAAAACTTTTAAAACAATATCACACTAGAAATCTAGAAGAGCTGAATTTGTTAATAAGCTGTTCAATTATGCTTCTAACCTCTTGTTCCGACCGTGAAAAATGGCATAAAATTTGTATGCATTTAAATGTATGCACGACGAGTATGTGTGTAACAGAAACATCGTTCATAATTTTCAAACAAATTAATATGATCATTTTCATTATAATAAAATTCATTATCAAGGGGTCTTGGAGTTACCTTTCCATGCACACATACAAACGTATGATTTTATGATTCTACTATTCTATACAATTTTATGTTTGATAGGGTTGGAATACATGTGACCAACTACATGCAAACAGATTTAACTTTAAGTACAAAATCATGAAATTTTAATAGCCAATTGATATTTTAAAGACTTGAAAAATTTAGTAATAAAAAAATTCTGCGGTAATTTCTATCGTTTCTGTACGGTTATGAAAAACTCCGAAAGCGTAACAACTATATTTACAATATTTGTTCGGAACAGCCACAAAAGTGCCTCCATAAAAAGAAAATTTTAGATTCACCAACTATTTCTCAATAAATATTTTTCGGAATTTCAAAACTCAATATTTATGTGATATAGATGACTTTGAAACACATAATTTCTATTGAAATTATGTCTTCTTAGGAAAGAAATTTGTTCCGAAATCTATTCCGAAATGTCGGATATTTCTAAACTTTCGAAAATTTAACAAATAATTGCCAGACATAATATTCGAAAACATTTTATAAGTAAAAATGTTCTGAATATTTAATTTTTGGTTAAAATTTAAACGAAAGTATTCTGCAATCGGATATTTGTTGATATAAATTTACTCCGAAAAATTTAAAAATTTTTTAAATACCCAGTAGATATATAAAACTCATTAAGATATTCACTAAAACTGCTTTAAAGTTAAAATATTTAGCAAACAAACATTGACATTAAATAAAGGAAAAATTATTGTCAATATAAGTTAAAAATTCTCTGAGAATCGTACTTGATCTGAAACATTTTAAATTCAATCACACTTTCAGTTTTCTTTGCAAACCATATCAAAGCTTTTAATGTCCCGCCTGCTGCCACTTTGCAGCAGTTAGTCGGTCTCATTTTACGTCTCCTTTTGGATATGAGTGACGCGTGCTGCAAACTGGTGGTTGGCGTGTTGATTGCGTATGACTGACAGGGTGTCAAAATCCAGGACTTGCTAAATTGACATATCATATGACACTTTTTGACTATAAAGTAGTCCTGCTTCTTGCGCATAAATACTCTGCTACGGAAAAATAAGGGAAGAATATAACGAAAACCAAAAAAAAAAAAAAAAAAATCATTATGCTGTGGGTAGCAGTGATGTCAACTATAAATTTTAATTGTGTACAACAAAGCTTTTGTTGCGTTTTTGGAAATAGAGAGTTTCTAAACAAGTGAAATATTTTTGAATAACTGAAAGGGTAATCAATTAACCGAACAAGTCGCTACCAATCGATTAATAGAATAATTTTGATTTTTTAATTTTTAGTTATTTAATAATAAATAATCTTTGAATTTCTCATGTAAGTATTTCAGAGCAACAAAAATTTAATAAAAAGCACTTTTTATAAAAAATAAATTTTTTTTTTCGAAAAGAGGTTTATGTTTTAAACGATTTCCTTATTTTATTTTGACGCCACTTAATTTAGACTCTTTTACTTATTGTTGGGGTTGCGAACACTGAAAGTAAAGCGTTGTAAAGCTTATCCAATATCTCTGTTCTTTTTCTTGTATCTTTTTTTAATTATAGTCTTCCATTATACCACTTGAATTAGGCCAAACTTTTTGTGAAATACTTTATATTAAAAGTTTAAATGATTGCGTGTGACTGACTGGGAGTCAAAATTTTATAGAACACTTTTTTCCATAGAAAAATTGAAATTTGCTAAGGAAAACAGCAAGTCAATTTCAATACATTTTGCTTTCGTTTGCATAGATCGACATTTAAATTAATTAATTGTTGAAATAATTAATTAATTATTGTGATGTTAATGTCAGTTCCATTGGCTAGTAGAAGAGCTTAAAGCGAAATGAAAACACATTTTTGCACGAGTAACTTTTCGTACGATGAACGTTAACTTGAGTTCCACAAATTCATTTTCAAAAAACGCTAATTGATCACTACCGCTGCGTGGCAATCGCACTCAAAACAAGTGTTGGGGGGGGGGGGGGGCTAAGCATTAACAATGTGTTTGTTGTAAAGGGTATTAACTCAATTGGAAAATTACACAACATAGTTGGCAAATGGAAAATATGGCAAAGAGAAGAAACTACAGGGGTATTAACGCATTAATAAATGTGTTTGAAAAAAAAAAAATCGAAAAGCAAATAAATAAAGAACAGGTTATTAAGCAAAATAATTATGAAATCAGCAAAAATTTATGGAAGGCAATCAGCAAAGTGTTCTGCAAAAATGATTAAGTCAGATCCAATTGAAATTTAGTTTTCTCTCGTTATGGTCAACAAAAAGTTGACTTTGCGGTTAAAAAAAGGAGTTCAAATCAGGCACATGCTGAAGTTGTTTTAACGGGCTCTCATTGCTTTCCTTTTTCAAAATATTAACTATGAGTTTATTATCGATATTAATTCGTTGGAGTTGTTTTTATTTAATTTTTTTAAATTTATTTTTAAATTTTATTTTTGTCTTTGACCCAGGCTCTAACGAAAGTTTGATAGTCTCCTTAGTCGCTCACAAACAATTTTTTAATCCATTCTAAAAAATTATTTTTTAAATAAAAAGTGAAATTATGGTTATTCTTTCACTATCTTTTGCTACAAAGTCAGCCAGTCAAATCTTATACTTGCCTATATTTTCTACATTTGCCATGATTCGATGTGTCACCCAATTAGAGCGGTTTTAATTTTGACCAAAACTTTTTTTGACTCTAACTTTAAGGTGCATTCATGATAGTGACTAATGAAGTTTTATATAAATGCTTTCATTGTTCTTTATTAAAATTTGCAATGTTGTTAAAATACGTTATGAATCCATTAAACAGCAAAAATCATACATTTAATTTATGTGGTTGATTTTAAAATATTTTCATTATCTATATGGCGAACGGATAAATATTTCTTTTTATAATAATTTAAAAACAGCACTTTGAAATTGCTCTGCACTTTGCGTTAATTTGGTAAATGTTGATCAGAAAGCAGGACATTAAAAAATAAGTCCTTTAATTATACAAACACAAACATACATGCGTGCATGCGTATCCACTATATTCATTTTGGTAGGCCTTTCACTTGTTCGATTAATAATTTAATCGATATTGAGATTTTTGAAGTATTTAGGTTAGGTTAGCTTAGGTTGAGTAGCGGGATATAAACTATTCCAATGCGCTTAGGATTACACTTAGGCCTCATAGGCCTGTTGTGCGCTCTATAAGGAGCTCCCATTCCACTATAGGGAGCCTCCACTAAAAACCATGGAAACCTTTGAATTTGATTACGTTAGGAACCTAGTTTCTTCAATGTATCTTCTTAAGTCCCTCCAATTAGAACCCCTAAGAAAGTCCATCTCCTGTATAATCTCTTGATTAAATATTTGTCTTCTTGACTAAAAGCTGGACTATAGCACAAGTAGTGCTCCAGTGTTTCGTCCTCTTCCTGACAGGCCCTGCATGTTATCGTCAACAATGGCCATTCGTGCCACGTGATTCCTTAACTTTGTATGTCCTATTATTAAATAAACCAGTCTCCTTACTGCTGGCCTACTCAATGTTAGGATCTCCTTTGTCCTGTTACCATAATGGGGTCCCCCATTAGAATTCTAGTCACCCTACCTACGGTAGAGTGCTACCAATCTCTAGTATGAAATTCTATAGCCCATTGTTTCAGTTCGTTCTTAAAAACCTGAAATGGCTTTGAATTGTCTAGTGTGATGTTTGCCATTAATGCTCCCATCTTTGCTAGCCTATCTGCCTCAATATTTTCAGGTATTCTTTGATGTCCTGGAATCCATATTATTTCAGTGCGTGTACGAGTTAATCTCATCCTTGCATTGTAGTACACACCGAGATTGAACCGCATGATTCATCAGGGTCTCGATGACTTTCCTATTATCCATGCAAATATTCCCCCCTGGGGGCACAATAGGCAACTTGGTTAGTAAACCGCCTCGTTGCAGTGCTTTCTGGGGAAAATACAAGAAAATCAGGTAGAGGGATGCCTGTGTCTCGTCATAAAATGGATCGAAAATCAATAGTAGGTGGCAAACCTGTGTTGGTTTGACCTGCGAGGCGTAACCAGTTTCCTTACACTGGTACCCCGGGATCTGGTTGAGCCCCACAGATGAGACTTCGGTTGATTCTGTGGCCAGATATTGGTTGAGGTCTCTTCATGAGTCCACGTGGTGGCTGTGGTTTAATACCAAGAGTCGGTGGTATAGATGTCAGAAAAAGGTTGATGTTCCGGCATATGTATTATGTTGGACATTGACCCAGCTGATGGCAGTCTCTATGGGCTGCTGCGAGTCAGCAGATGTTAACAACATGTTAACAAGGGTTTAAGATGTGCCCGAACACCTTAGCAAGGTGTATGAAGTTGGTATATGATTGCAACCTGTGTGTCCTCGAGGGACACTACTGGGGTTCCCCTGAGGTGGTCTTAGGACCACCGTCGGATAGGCCATATTGGTAGGTGCCGACGTAAATCTTAGACACGAATTATCCGTGAATATACGAACCGGTAGTCTGTTATCGATTTCCCTTAGCCATTTTATCCCTTCCGCAATAGCAACGATCTCACTTTGAAATACTGTGTTACTTGAAGTATTTAATAATTTAAATATACAAAATTATATCCATATCTATCCCTCTTTTCCCTCTAAATAACCGCAGAAATTGAAATTGGACAAATGGTGCATTATCGTTAACAACTCAACATGTCTCTACTTTAAGCTCGGGAGTTATTTCCAAATATATCTAACAAAAGCTCAGATC
This sequence comes from Linnaemya vulpina, assembly GCA_963675445.1. NCBI lineage: Eukaryota > Metazoa > Arthropoda > Insecta > Diptera > Tachinidae > Linnaemya > Linnaemya vulpina. Next base: position 6,649,988 of record OY776276.1, on the reverse strand, counting down.
TCGATGAAAATTCATGTTTTGTTCTTGCAGTTCTACATATAAAATTGTTGTTCATTTTCATTAATTTCGTTTTACTCGACTAATCAGCACAAATTAATTGATTAAAAGTGTACGAAACTTTTACAAGTTTTAATTTCATCAAATATTTACTGGACTTAAATTTAACGATTAAATGTAGCAAACAACACTCGTTTGAACACCATGACATGAAGCGAATCAAGGACAAGTTCAGTTTATGTGCGTACACTTGCTAAAGTTTTTTTTATAATTTTATTTTTTCGCTGCAGTGACTAAATATATTAATTATGGTACAATGCGTACACTTCAGCTTTACTTGTGTTAGTGTGCAAGAATGTGAAGAGCCTAGACGTAGTGTATCCACAGGAACCGTAAATATAATGCCAGTGATTAAATTTTCTTTATTTAAGCTAAAAAGTAGTCTATATTGCAAAATACTGGACGATGGCATTTTATAAAACAAGAGGTTTTTGAGGGAAAAATATTTCATTGGCAAAAATTATATGAAATTTAATTTTGTAGGCTGACTGATCCGAAAGTGTTTTTAAATTCAGACCAACATGATAAACCTCTCAAGGCATGCGGTAAAGTCAAAATCAGTTTTCAAATATTCAAATTATACAATAGAGCAGAACAGCAGTTTTCGAAAGCCACTGCACTGCACTACTCATATATGTTTTTTTTTTTGGTAATTATCAATTGTTAGTTGGCTTAGTTGAACCGTTTCTATTTGTACCAATTTATTATGATTAATTTGAGTTTCATTATGTTGTTTCAAAACTTTTCCTGTTCTTATTTTAATAAAAACCATTTAATGTTTAAATGTGCGGCGAACTCTCTCCCTTTCACTCTTTAAACGAAATAAATTTTATTGATTTTGTTTCTTCATGAGTTGTGGAAATATTGTGTTTTCACCCACCATCAGCTGTTGTTGTTGTTTGTTTACCTTTTGCAAGGCCATAATAAAATATGCCGTTATGTGAAAAATATGCTAAACGCAAAATAATTCTACAGCATCACATACAGGGGAATTTCTTTGAAGAAATTTTCTTCAACTCATTTCTCTCTCCCTTCAAGTTGTTATTGTTTGTTTACTTGCAATAAGTTTTGCATAATACCCAACACACGTTTGAAAGCAATAACATGCATGTAAATATGTGTGTGTGTGTGTGGGTGTGTGTACATGTGGCTATATTTGCGTAAGTACGTATTTTACTTTTTTATTTCCTCTTATGGGCGGCGTTGTGCTTAATTTTACGTGTAGGGCATACCAACACAAGCTATAACTGTAAATTGTACTAAAATGCGTGGTGCGGGGTTGGGAAGGTGGTGTACTTGAGGGTACGATAGTTCAAACAGCTTCAAAAGCGGTGAGGTTTCCTTTTTCTTTTTCCAACTTGTGTAAACAAGTTGAAACGAGCTCAAGTTGATAAACAGGAGCTTAAGTTTGAGCAACAGAAATATTGTCTTAAGCAGTTGACTTTCAAAACAGTCCATTCGATTTAAGCTCAGTTGCATAGAAAGCACCAAAGAGCAACTTTTTATTTATTATTCTTTATTTAGAACATTTTTCCTTTAAACAATATTTCCAGACAGAGTTTGTAAATCAATTAAAATTTTCTGCTTTTTATTAAACACTTTCCATAAAAATAAACGTAAAATCTTAAAAAAAAATTAAAAGTCCTTTGAATATATATTTATTAACACATTTAACGGAATGTGAAAAATTTCACTTTTGCCAGATTTTGTTTTTTGTGCCCCTTCCAAACAACTCAAGCGGTGCAGGCCAATCTGAATACTGTAAAAATTTTACAGACAGCCGAACGACATAAAATGGAATGAAAATAAAAATTGTAGACAAAGTTTAAATACAACACCACAGTGTCGCGACAATTTAAAGCTTTTGCCTGCTCTTGTCTGTTTTAGGTGTTGCGTGTTTTTCTGTGTTGATATCGCAGGATATTCACACGTCTGCCAGAATGGTAATCTGTTGTAAAAATTCATGTAAATCCCGTGAAAAGCGCATAAATTGTGGTTTTTACCACTGCAAAACCCTGGTTAAGTGGTTCATATGTGTGTGTGTGTGTGTGTGTGTATTTACATTTGGGTAACATTAATCGTTATTTGTATTGTTGAAAATAATATTTCAAATTTAAATGATTTGAAAACATATAATTTCTAAATAAACTTTTTTATCAAGGAAGAAATACCACACTCTCAGTTTAAACATCACATTACAATTTATGTTTTAAGAACATGTTACAGAGCGTTTTAAAAGTGTTTCCTTTTAAGCTTTAACAGCCATTTTATTCATCTGTGCACTCTTTGAATTATGCTCCATAACAAGAAGTTAAATTAACTCTTCATTGATTTGTGTTGTTAATAATTATTTTGACCGCAATTCAAACATATCAAAATACAACATATTGCATTTTTTTTATTAATTAATTTGATTTAACTTCCGTTCCATTCCACATCATTCCTACTAAATATTTTCCACAAGAGAAATGTTGAAATAGCGGTAACTTTCTCTCTAACAAGGAATATGTTGCAACAGAATGAGTTCTGAGATAGAATAAGTTTAAAGAGCAACAAGAGGAAATCATTACACACACCGGTCGGTCTTTGTATTAGTTCCGTTTAGTTTATGGCGTTGGCAGGTTCTGAGGGCGGATATGTTGATAAAGAGAAAAGTACATAAAAGCTGAAGGAACGTAAACAACTTCAACAGAAAATGGGATTATAAAAAATATATATAATAAAAAAATGTTTGTTAAATAAAAAAGGGAAACGGAAACAAAGTAATAAATTCCAAAATCAAAGTAATTAAAAGCTTCATGATTGTTTAATAACAAATTGCGGAAATCAAAGTGCAATATAGTCAAATTAAAATAAGAATAGCAAAATGTTAGTGAATTATATAATAAAAGCAGTGAAAGAAATATTCAAGTGCCAAAAGGACAAGTGTGTTTGATAAATGAAAAGCTCTCAACACAACGATAAATAAAATTCCTTTAAATTATTGTAAAGTTCCTTAAATTAATGCACATAAAACACGCCACTTACGAATACACCAGTGAAGACCAGTGAAGTTTAAAAAAAACCACCCTTTTTTCTAAATAAAACCCCTTCAGTGTTGCAATGATTAAGGCCAGTAAGCTTAAGCGATGGCAAGAAGGGAGCGACAAACAACGACAAATACGAGTATGTTGTTAAATGCCTTTTTGTAAATTAATGGCTTTTTAATAGCTCTTTTTTTTCTGTGTTACATAAAAAAATTATCTACAAGTTGTAAAAATTTTATTCCCCAATTCCACTTTAGACGTGTTTTACACTGAAATTAACAAAATTGCAATATCCGCCGCCAACGGTGTATGTGTAATCGTGAGGCAACCTCAAGTGATTTATGGCCATAAATGAAAATATTTGAAAAATCTTGTCGGTGTGTGTGTGACTATAACCGACAAATTCACACACATGTGTTATTTACCCGTAAATAAGGATTGTGCAACAAGCGTGTTGCAAGTTTTAAATCGTTTTGTATTGTTCATTTTATTGTGTCATTAACAGTGACAACGTTTAATAAAATTGTTTTATAACCAACACAACACTTTATTGGATTATTGGAGTGTTCTTTTGCACAAGCAGAGGTTACGGAAACGTTTCCCTATACTCGCCATGTTTACAAGGGAGTTGTAATTAGTTGCAATAAATGGATATATCTCGTACACGCACTAGAGGTAAGTCAGTTGCTTGGGCAAGAGAAAGTTGTTTGATTTTTTCCCAAGAAAGCTTTTCTTTTGAAATGTATGAAATATTTTTAATATTATGAAAGCGTTTTCTTATATTAAGTTTTAGCGAGATAATTACTTCTTACAATGGCTATTTCTACACACTTTTACTTAGTATTAATAGACAATAAGTCTCCTTTTTAATGCAGTTTCTTTTTGTTTGTACAGATCAGTTTTACCTCAAAAGTCGGCACTCAAAGGATGATGCTGTAGGGGTACTCTTTAGTGGTCAATACTAAGTCTTTAACAGTTTAAACAGATTGACAATTTATTAACGCAACCACTCTTTAATGAATCAGAAAAATGTAATGAAATCGAATCCACAATCTTCGGATTTAGTATCCACGCTGTAACTAATACTGTCTCCTCTTTGCACCCTTCCACTAAGACGATGACTTTGTTAACAATATAATGAAGTTAAATAATAAATAAGGCAAGCGGAAAGGGAAGCCACTGCAAAATTATATGATGAAATATTTGAAGAAAAATAAATAAAATTGTGAATCCATACAGAATTTATTCCAAAACACTTGAAGGTCCTTTTGAAAGCAAAAAAGAAAATGGTTTCGGATTTTATTTCAATTCCTGAGGGTGCTATATTTTGAATATATATTTTATTCTAGAACCAATACCCAGGACATGATTTCTGCTCATTTTAGAAATGGAATTTATAGCAGTTATTTTATTTATAACCGATTTTTTGCATTAACCGACGAAAGATGTTTCCAAAATTGACAATTGTTATACAATATTTTTTTTTTCATTCCTATTCTTTTATATATACGAAAAAATATACTTATATTTGTGATACCGACGCACAGTTTCGTGACATCATATAACAAGTTACCAGAAATATAAGACATAATCGCAGAGCTATTAATTTATATGTTAAATAAAAATTTTATCAAATAACAAATTAATTTCCTGAAGAAGTCACACAAAGGAGTGACGAAATATTGAAAAAACTATTTATAATTTAATAAAAACAAAGAAACCTTAAGCTTAAAAATATTAGTGTATATTATTAATCAAATAGAGTTATAAAAAACAAGAAGAATCTTATCAGTATGGGATATTTAGAATATCTCACACTAACAAAACGGATCAGAGATCCGAGTTTCTTGTTCAATCTTTATTTTATTTTCTTTAAACTCCCTCAAAGTTTAATAACAATCTGCAGCACAATAATTCATTACTTACAGACTTTTATTTATTTTCGCTTGGAGACTAAATGACTTTTGTAAATAGATAAAAGTACATGATTCATATGCAAGTTTTAATTTTCTATATAATTTTTGTTCTCTTACAGATTTTTATGACTTTTTTTTAGCAAAACCATTGGCTCTCCACTAGCATGAGTCATGGCAACAAATTTACTCCTCCTCCCACTTGGGAAATTTGATACTCACACAAACACCGTAGGGTATATAATAAAAATTACAAGTCCTTTAACTTAAGGATAATGCACTGAGTATTTGTATGCAAGGAAATGTATCCAAAAGCTTTTACAACTAAACTTTTCTTCTGTGGGGGAGTGTAATTACAGTTATTTATTTTCTAATAAAATAATCATGTAGTTTTCATATGGAGATATCAAAAAATTTGTTATTTAAAAAAGTATATATATCAAACATATCCCTCTCTTGAACTTAACATTCAATATTCATGCCCTGTACTGCCTGACAATTTGTCGTTCAGACGCAATTTTTGTATACACACCAACGTTCGTACGTACACATAATAAATTTATATACAAGCACAAGTGCAATACATACATATTTTATATTTCATATTACTTTTATTATTGTTGTTGTATGTTTTATCAGAAATATTGCTGGCAGAGTGTGTCATTGTTTTTTTTTTTCATTTAACACTTCGAACATCGAACATATTTCTAGATTATGGAGGCTGGTTTTCTTCATTATTATCATCCTCTGGGTGTTGAATTTAATTAAGTTTCTAGTGATTGAATTGTAGCAGCATCAGTAGTTGTATTTTCTTTTATTTCAAAAGAATTCAGTCTTAAATAGCTCAAGACACTCGGAGTCACAGTGTGTGGTTAAGAATGTTTCTAAAAGTTTTCTAATTGAATTGTTGACTAAAAGCGCTTCAATGAGGAGTAGCTTATTTATTAGATTGAAAACAAAAAGTAGATAATTTAAGTCTGTTGAAAAATTCAATATCCTCAAAATAAACTGACGAAATTTTGTATATTTATATCTGCTAAACAGATTTGAAAATAAGGTGGTGGTAAGTGATTTTTATTATCATAGATGCTGCATAAAAAGCTCATTGCAACACACTCCTTCATCGATACTTTAGTCAAAATTTGCTGCAGATGTTCTTTCAGCAGGGTATCCCTGAACGAACGTCCTAGTCCCTTTCAAAACTCGCTTCAAATAGCAACCACGTATGGCCCCGAATATATATGGCGGTGCTGTTGGCTGAAATATTGAAAACTAGAACACTAAGTCTTATACCCCGAGTTCGACTCCCCACTCTGTCATGAATATGGCGGCGAGTTGTTATGATCTGCATTAAGGCCAGATCGCGTTAATTGTGGTTGGTCTGCCTCAATTCTTGGTGAACATTACCGACATCGTTATGTACTGCCAGAGCTGAATACTGAATGCTCCGTCGTCGGTCCATGTACATGAATTCTCTATCTCCTATTCTGTCTTTATCTGTCTTCTTAACACTAACCGCCTCCTTTCTAGTTAGGGCAAAATACACTGTATACGTAGGAGTCATCTCCTGATTGTTGGTCCCAAAATATAAAACAAAACTCAAGTAATTTCGATAATTTGTTTGAAACTTCTGAGCAACAACCGTTTACTGAAAATAAATTTAATTTCAAATAAACTTTTGCCTGCAGATGTTTTATTATTTATTTATTTTCTGTATAGTAGATCGTCTTATGGTATGAGAGCTATAAAATCGTTTCCTTTAATTATTTATCTCTCGTGGTTACTTCACTGAGCTCCGTGTACATATTTGCCTTAAGGTGAAAAATTTCAAAACTTATCATTTCTTATTAACCATCCACATATTTAAAATATTCCGATTTCATTTGGTTCCCTTCCAAGGACTTGAAAACATTTATTTACTTTGTATTACACACGTTATTTTTATTTGTGTTACTACTTATTTATTTTGTTGGCGTTTTGAAAAGAATTTAGAAATGAAATAAAGTAAATTGAATTTTTTTATTGCAGTTTGCAAAAATAAAAGTGGAGTTGGAGTGTAAGAAGGTTTGCCAATGAAACATTATTTTATTAGAATTGTAATACAGGGTCTTAAAATCGGCCGCTTTGGATTATTTACAACTTTAATATTGTTGCACGTGCTTTTCTTCTGTTTTTCTTTACATAAAAGAGCAAAATGTTACACTAAAAGATTCAATATTCCTTAAGGTTGATGTTATTTTCTGTGTTTGCCATTCCATAGGATTCAAAGGACTCCCTATTTTACTATTTCTTTTCTACGCCAAGTTGTTTTGTCAACTGCTAACAATTTAAAAATATTTTATATAAAAAAATAATAACTTGTGGTATGTTTGCTTGAGTGTGTAATTGGCGCGAGCTTTTTGAAACATGTGATCTCGATTTTAATGGTCTTGTTTATCTGCTATTTTTATGAGTGTCATTAATCAGGATAACTTTTTTTTTCTGTGACAAACAAGAATTTATTTATTTTTATTTTGCGGCACATTATTGAGGTGCTTAAATAAATATTTCTAGTAGAAAACAGGGGTTTACCATGGAGTAGAACGTATTTTTTATGTGCGGCAGCATCATAAGTTGCATGTGTGTGTGAAGTAACATGGAATTTTGCGATTATAAATATTTTCAAATAAAATCAGACATATTTTGTTTTAACAATTTTCTGAATTATATATCGGCTACTATCAGCGAATTGTCAACATACATTTGTATATAAGTACATATCGCTGTCTCAGCTACAAAAGTTCGTAACTGAGAAAAAGTGCGAAATGGACTTTTTGATTTCTTATCATATAGTTCAAAAATATTCATCATACTCATTTTAAAAATATTATTATTAATTTTTAAATCAGTTACAGCTTTTATTACTTTAGGTGACGATATATAGTATCTACCATTTTTGATTTTATTAACAACTATTTTATTACATGACCACTAATTTAGCCCTGAGCAATGCAAAATACTAATAAAATTTCTAATTACAAGATCAAATGTTAGTGGAGATCATAACCACTTTATCTTTGAAAAAAAAAATTCAGCCGAGACTTCTTCCTATGCAAAGATTTAGTTGGATCGGTGGTCTTAGAAGGCGATCTTGATTAGAAAGACATTAAGCTGAGGGAGAAATATATAGAACTCATGGTACTTTCCGTAATAGAGGCTCATAATCTATATTTTTTTTTTCGTACAAATGCCTCTTCCCGCCTTGATAGAATGCGGGTAAAGGCGGAAGTAAGATGTATTTCTATTAAAAGCACGAGCCAAGCACCAAACTTGATTGTTTATTAAGAAATTTTATTTCTTGACTCAAATTTTTTGTCAATAAATTTATTTTATATCATAATAGCACTTTAGTAAGACTAAGGATTTGGTCTTAATAAAGTCTTAATTTAAAGAACTCATTGTGAGATATACATATATCTGTTAGCGATGTACCACAGTATGTGGCATCTTACGAAAATATATTAGACTGTTGAAAACTGTATAAAGTTTATTATTTAATAATACAATAAAGCTTATGATGTAAAAAATATTAATTCTTTTGAGCAGTATTTTAATACAACAATTTTGTACTTACTTACAAAAAACAGACATGTGCGGTTATACTTGAAAATCACCAAGTTTGTGTTTTTAAATCAAACTCTTGCTGACATAATCATTGATTCAAAATTTAGTTTGACAGTTTCTTGTTATTAAGTCTAGACTTTTCACTGTCTTTCTTAAAAAAAAAAATAAAAACAATAAAAAATAGAGCATAAATAAAACTTTTTAAAGTGTGTCTTCATTTAGAAAACAAATCCTCCACTTCGTTTCCGACTCACATGTGTACAAAAACACAACTTTATTAAATAGTTGTCCTTTTCAAAGTTGCATTAAAATTTTCTAAAGGATTTATTTTTGTAAACAAAAAGTGTGTGTGTGTGTGTGCGTGTACCTCACAGTGTATATGGGAGTGTTGGCTTGGATAAGAGGATTATTGTAATTGTTGTAAATTGACGATTAAGTTTTATTTTCCGAAATAGAATTAAAATTTATTTGTATGCTGGCATGTTTTGTTTAGGATTTTCTAAAATATTTTGATTATATTTTATGTCTGAGCGAACAGCCAAATAAAGATTATTTATATAAGAAAGTAGGGAAAGAAATTAAATAAAATTTAGGTTGTAAACGAAATACTTATGGGAGACATTGAAAAACATGTGGGATAATCAAGTGGCGAGTTTAATGGAAAAACTAACAAAACTTTTTGGGGAACAATATTTTGATTTGCATTAAATTCTAATAGGTGCTCCTTCTTGGAAGTCCTTAAGGCAAAATAATCTATATTTGCTTATGGTTTTCAGACAGTCTTATGATAAGAAAAATTTTAATTTACAGAGTTGTTTCCTATAAATTGAAAATATTATAAAATATTTTATATTGAAACCACAACTAAAGGTATTTTGTCGAAATTAAATTCTGACTATTGAGATAACCAGTTTCTTTTAAGGACCATTTAGAAATTTGTTAGCACACCAATTACCTTTCAAAAGGAAAGCAGTACAACTTCCCAGCCAAAGTTGTACAGCGTTGATTTTTTCCATCAAAGTTTAATCTCGCAAATTAAAACACATTTAGTGTTCTACCTGCCAAAAAAGGAAACCCCAAAAATACATTTACCTTAAAATAAAATTGGAGCTTAAGTTTTAGTTGGATTGCAGTAGCATGAGATGGCAAAGAATGAAAGATGTTATAAAGGACTTTAGTCCTTTAAGAGGTATCTTGTTGTTTGATGTGTTTGGTTTAGTCTAGTTTGTTATTGCAGCTTTATTTGATTATCATTAGGATTATTTACTGTAACCAAATTGTACAGCCTTTTCTAGAAATTTATAGTCAACCACTCTGGCGACCAAACAATCCGATCCCCTGTTTTACGAAAAAAAGGTGATTTAGCAAATCTTGTTAAGGATTTTGTTTCTCCCTCATTTGATTAACCACAGGAAAAGTTTTAGCTGCAAAAGTGTTTTTTGTGCTTTTGTTCAGTTTTTGAATTTTAGCCACGCTGTTGTTGTTGAACTGTTTCAGTTGGTTGTTTCGTTGGCTTTTGAAGCACGTTGTCGAACAGCGTTATCATCCTGTTGAACATTAACTTTTCCTTTGTAGTTTATGACGGTGCTGATGATGGTCATTATTTAAGTAACTTTTTTTCCTAAATCTTTTTTATATTTTCCCACTATGTTTTCTAATTCAAGAAGTTATTTTTCCACAAAATTCTTTTTAGAAAATTAAAAGAGATAATGCATTGGATTTATTTAGTTGAATGTAGCACATGGTTTTTGCACAATGGAAAGCATTCGACATCCTGTATGAAAGCTCTTCTACTTTAAACGAGGATAAAAAATTGGATATATTCCAAAGTCTTTCCTTTGATATCAAACATATTTGCTGTGCTTTAAATTTCATTCAAAAAAGTCTTAAACAAATCACCTTTTAAGCAACCAAAATTGCTGTTTACATCTCTTATATTTATCATCAACAATTGTGTAATTTGTATCATTAATATTCCATATTCATAATAACAAAAGTACTATACAAATATTTAAAGTTATTCCAACTACACCAAAACATTCATTAACCTCATTTGCATAGAGAAAACAAACACACAACAGACAAACACGGTGGCAGTAGACGTCATCATCAGTCACATCAACCACAAATCAGTTGACATATTCCTCAACATTTGAGAAAAACAAATTTAGTTAACCAAAACATAACACGCCTCTATAATTATCTTTAAGAATATTTAACTAAATGAACAGACAACTATTTATGCATAAACTGATGTTATGTTTTACTTAATGAGGTCTACGAGAAGAGGGAGAATGTTGCGAGGAAAACAAAAACAAGAGATACATGAGCATGAAATGATGATGTCCTTTATCTACACATATTTCGTCCTTTGCAAGTTGTGTGAATTTTAGTGAAAGTTTGTTGTGTGGAAATGATAAACGAATAGAAAGTAATCGAATATTCCTAGATTTTTTTCAAAGATAATATAAGAAAATATTGTACTTTTAATAATAATAAAAAGGAGAATATATCAAAATGAAAGGATTTGAAACAAAAAAAAATATATTTTCAACAGGAGTAAACGCATCCTTTAAACTTTCGAGACCTTTAAACAACAGTTAGTCCTATTATTAAGGAAAATTTCAGCCAAAATATATACGATTACTGATTAAAACCATTCTTTAAGTTTCAAAATTGTGCAGATCAATTGGTTTTTGAAAATTATGGTTTTTTTTTGTAGTCCCAAGTTTTTTCTTTAGAGTCAACTAAGAACTATTTTTTATAAGAGATTCTTTTCAACCTCATGGTGCCTTGATTATTTTATTAACAATTTTAAAAGAAGAAAAATCACATCCTTAGAAATTTCAAGATCTTTAGTAATTATTAAAATAATTGTTTTTTATTTTACAGCTCCAAGTATTCTCTTTATAATGAAATAAAAATAATTTTTAACTATGAAATGATTTTTGAGATATTGATCAAATGAATTGAACAGTTTTGGGGAATTCGGTAAACTTTTGAATATGGCTTAACTGGGCAAACATTATCTATTTTTAAAATTTCCGTTGGTATAAAAACTAAATAGAACGAAATAGAGCCTCTGAATAAAATTTATTCAAATCGAAAGGGGTCTTGTTTAATTTCTTGTCCATTTGACATGGAATCACCCATATTATAGATGACTGTGATCGCCGAAATTTCAGTTGTTTGTATAAAAATATATTTAAAAGATTCAATTTGTTTGGCAGAAATAGAAAAAGTTTGCAGTCAATAATAATTCTGTCACTGGTTTCATCTATTACGGATAATTTCAAACTCGAATAATTGACAGGCCTAATAACTTTTTGAATATTTTGTTGTAAAATTAGACTTGTTAAACAGACGTTTGAACTCACAACCAAATGTCAACAGCAGCCATAACAACAACAACCAAAAAAATTCAGTGTGCTTAAGGACGAGAGTGTGTGTTCCTGGGAGTTTGTGTGGCAGCATTTTGGTAAATGCCAAGCATGTGATGTTTTTGTTAGCTACACATCCATACAAGTATTTCCCATGCATGTCTACAATAACACTTAACGACCAAGTATAAACATGAGAAGGTCCTTTTGTCTTTGTAGTTGTTATGCTTTACAACAAGATTTTGCCCTGAATACAAACATAGAATTAATTCATTTACGATTGTGAATAGAATTATTTACACAATTTTGCTACATTTTATTATGTATTGTAAAAGTAATAATTTTATTTTTGAAAGTTTAGTATTATTCGATGCAAACTGCGGAAGAATATGATGTAGTTTTAAGTAGAAGTCTATTTTTTTAAAGGCTAAATTTGTGTCCAAAAAAAGTATTTTTGTATGAAAGTTTGTTTCTTGTGCTAAATGTGTCTTAATAAAAAGTATATTATATAAAAAGATAAGATTTTTTTTATTTGTTATGTTATCAATGATTTTATAGCTTACCAGCTCTGCATTTTCTTCTAACTTTAGCAGCTTTTGTAACTCTGCAACAGTAGTTGTTGTTGCTTTTATTATTTTACAAGTTCTATTTCAAATTCCAAGAAACAAGAACCTCAAGTTGTGTTACTTTTTCACGAAGAACATAAACTTTTAATAGGAGTAACTGTCCCTTCAGGTGGTTAAGTGGGTTATGAGTTGGCATATGGAGGAATGAAACTAGTTGAAGGATCTTAATATTTGCCACAACCCCTAATATAATTCAAATGACACTTATGTTGTGTTACTCCCTGTATGAAGATTTTCATTTGTATGTATTTATTCATAAACGAGAGTTTTTTTTTTTAGTAAATTTGGTTGCATTCAAGGTTGAGGTTTTTCTCTAAGTTAATTTATGTAATTTTTCACTGTCCTACTCTAAGGTTTGTGCAATAAAATGTTATAAATAATCACTGGGTTTTATAATAAAGAAAATAATTTTAAGAAAATATGTTGTTTATGTAAAAGAAGGCATTCATACATTGTACCTATAATGGCAGCTTGGTGCCAAATTGGCGCAACTAACATTTTTATCGATATCTAATTTTCCATGTGAATGAAAATTGAAGAAATCATGTTAATGTTGCAAACAACTAGATATAATTATGCATTTTTAATCTACAATTTGTGAAAGTGACAACGTGTAAAAGTTATTTTGAAATAATTAGAAAGCCTCTGGAACACATTTTGAATTTCGTCACTTAAGATAAGTTGGCTCGAAGCCGTTGATATTTTATATACGCTACTAATGCTAAGAATCATTGTTTTGTGTTTTATTTGCCATAAAACAAATTAATGTTTTGTTTGAGGTTTGCATAACCACATGCCTGCACGGAAACTTTTATATAAAATGTGATAAAATGTTGTTGCAAATGAATTTATGGGTCTGAGTGGTGGTAACTTGATTTATGCGTTTACAAAATCTTGTGTATCAAGTAAATATTTCATAATGTTGTTAAACAAAAATCATTGAGTTATTTAATCTTCATCAATTTGTAATATAATATATATTTAGTAATAAAAAGTTTTAAAAATTATTCATATAAAAATTAACTTCTGTGTAAAAAGTAGTATCGTTTAAATAAGTAGTTCGTTTTTGTAAAAAGTATCTTTTGCAAATTATTATATTTTTGTAAAATATAGGTTTTGTTCAAAATATCATATAATAATCTTTTTGTAATGTTTTGTATTTTAAAAGTTCCGCTTTTGTAAAAGTGCCTATTTCTACAAGGATCTTGTTGCAATATGTAACTATTTGGAAAAAAATGTCGTCTTGTTAAAACTACATCCTTGTAAGAAGTACTTTTTTCTCAAATATAGTTTTTCGCTAAAATTACATTTTCTATCGGAAGTACTTTGTTGTAAAAATTACCATTTTGTCAAAAGCTCTCTTTTGTCAAAAATAGCTTTTTTAAGATTACCTTTATTTTAAAGTACCTTTTTGTCAAAAAAGCCTCTCTGTCATAAGTACCTTCTTTTCAAAAGTATCTTTTTTTCATAAGTACCCTCTGGCCAAAAGCACCATTTTGCAAAACATTAATTATTGGAAAATGTACCTTCTTGTGAAACGTAGCTTTTGTAAAAGTACTTTATCTCTTTTACAATAGTACTCTTTACAAAATACTCATTTTTTATAAAAGAGTACCTCTTCGTAAGATTACTTTATAAAAATAATTTGAAGTAAAAAGTATAAATTTATAAATTTATACTTTATATTTTGTTTAAAAAAAGTGACTCAAATGCACTTTTTTTAAACAAAATATCTGCTTTTAGAAACTGTGTTATTTTAAAGCGCCTTTTTTATAAAGAAAAACTACGTATTAAGATCTGTAAAGAAATTGCAATTTCAGCTGCTGTTTCATGAAGTAGTTAATAAGCAGTTTATGCTGACTTGCATTAATACAAGTACATGGGTGTATTAATTCTTGTCGTGCTTTTTGAATGACGGAGGCATATCACTCACTGCGTCGCTGAACGGTATCACCAACTATTAATATTATAATTCACTAAAGAGCTCAATACAGCGGCCTCCTTCCACAGCAAAATATTCAACGGCGAATTAAAGATTAAAGTGGCTACAAAAAATTGTCTCTCTTATGTTTCTCTATCTGTGCTCTCAACACCTCTGGCTCCTATAATCTTTTTTCATAGTTCCAACACGTTGCGTTGCATGAGTAGCATTCACCACTTGGTGGTTCAAAGTGATAGTTAACTCATACTCAATTGAATAGTAACTAGTTAAATGGTCTGCGAGTCTAAGATTATATATTTTCATTTGATGAAAATATATGCTTTTCGCTTAAATGCTTAAACGGTTTTAAAAATACATAAATTTTTATTACATTGAAAAAAAAATACTCAAAAACTAACAAAAACCAGAGCCTATTTCTGGTTTCAATATTTTTGTCACATTTTATACTTTAAAATAACATTTTTATTGCTTTTACGGCCAAACAAATGTTAGAATAATATTTATTAGCGCGTTTTGTTTTGTGAGTTGAGTTTTTGGTAGCCTTAAATCCTGTCATAAAATTCTCAATATCATGTTATACTTTGATCTTTGATCCCCAAAGCTTACAGAGATTCATTGCTGTTGGCTTGATAAGCCACAAAAAAGCAACACAAAATCATCTGCTTTCTTGTTAGAAATACTTTTATATTCTATTCACAAAATATTTGGCTTTAAAACCCATTTAAATTATTTGTTGTTCATGTTGGTTGGATTGTGGCATATTAACTGCTTGTCCAAAACGTTCGTTCCCTGCACTTGCTCCATATCATTTTATTATGAGCTTTTTCATAAACGATGTCGTTTATCAGGATTTTATGACTGTTAAAAACATGTTAATGTTTAAATCACTGTGGGCATCATAATAGAAGCCAATAAAATGTTTGAAAAGTTTTACGCATTCATTTCAAATTAGAAATCCAAAGGAAGAAAGTTTTTGTGCTTCATTTATATATTTGGAACATTAAATCAAGTTGTTTTATGGCAGAGTAGAATAGTTGTGCCATCGATGCCTACAAATTTAACTGTTTAATAATAGACTTGATTCTTTTGCCAGCCAGTTGTTCAAAAACATTCCTTGTGTTGTTGGTCTTAGTTTTATGTTGCCGCATTTGAAATATTTTGTTGCGGTCCTTGTTAGGCGTAAAGCCTACATGTTTGCAATTGATTGGTGGTTAAAATTATATGCGTAATAGCTTAATATTTTCATTTTCATAATTCGTTTGTTAATATGTTATTACAAATAGAGCTTGCGGCTGCAGTAAATTGGCTTTCAGTTTTAGACAATTAATTCTGCGTTCAGTAGAACTTATCAATTACATTAATTTTAATCCGTCCTTAGAGAAGTTTGTTATTGAAACAATTTCTGTTACCAGATTAAATTCAAAAGCTTTGGAGCCGGCAAATGCACATACAGACAAAATCTGTAACTACAGTTACATGACGGTAAAGTAACTCTTCTAATTAATCCTAAATTGAAGGCATCCCTCTCTCTCTCTCTCCTTTGCCATTGTATAACACACACATACTCGTATACAAATCTCATTACATAGAGTTTGCTATGATTGTTTGCTTTATTACAATTCAACTGGTCAATTTTCGTGTGTCTGTTCATTATGTTAACACTGTCGATAAGTTTTATCCTTTAAATAGTTTACCAACACATAAACACAAACACCTATGAATGGCTTTGTATGTCTGTATGTATATAATAGCTTTTTCACTTCCAATTTACTGCTTTTGTATTTGTTTAGTTAATACAACAAATAAATTTATTCTTACAGGAGAACAAAAAACAAAATTGATTGACTGACACACACGTTTTAGTTGCAAATAATCTGACCTGACACCCCCCCCCCCCAAAAACCCTCAAGATCAAACTTAAAGAAGGCAAATAGTAAAACTAACCCTGCATCAGTTGGCAATTTGCACTTTCACAACCAGAAGGAGTGATTTTACCAAAAATGATACGTTCACTTGTTAGGCGGTGTTATAACCCAAACTTATTTAAACCTAATTCGTATGGACAGGATTTGTTATGTGCTCCACCACAGCTACGGAGCAACGGTTGCTGGCTTGCATGTATGAAGTTGTTACCACCAGTACTCGTTGTCTTCATCCCCCTGGCAGCATGTACTCGTATTTGTATTATATTACATGAACCCACATAAATAGAAATGTTTTTATGGCCTGTGGCTAAATTACGTTATGAAATATTCTTAATTTTGGCAGACATTTCCATGTCCTCGATGAAATATGTTTCGTAGCAATAACAACATTATTGACGGCCATGTGGGCAAATATTGTTTAGGAGGGCTTTTTTTCCAAAAGGTAATTTTGGACTTTTAAACCAACATATTTACGACTTTTACGTATAGTGATGTAAAACAACTTCTTTAATAGGGGCTTCTTAATAAAACCGGTCTTCTCATTCATGATGGTAATTTTTTATTGCAAATTTTATATTTTTAACGGATGTTTTTTATATGGATGCCTACATTTTAAAGAAGGGTATTTATACGAAAGGCATTCCTTACAAATCGGTAGTTTTTATAAAAAGATATATAATCGAAAACTGTAACTTTTGGAACCAGGTTGCATTGTATAAAATAATACAAAATTATATTTAACAATAAAGTTTGTTCCCTAAATTAATTTTTTGCAAAAAGCAATTTTTCCAAATAAAAGCTACACTTTTACATCAAGGTTGATTTCGCAGACAGCGGTAAGGAGCCGAGTATAGAACCCTCCTTCGTCGAAACTCTAGCAAAAATATGTGAAGAAAAAAATTTTTGCGACGAATTCTCTCTATTTTCTATTCGCTTGATTGCAATTGCGGCACAATGCACTGAGAATGTTCGGGTCACTGGTTGTACTAAAATAAATGAATCCGAAACTTTTTTTGCAAAGAGATACTTTTTCAGAAGATGGAACGAAAATTGTTGTCATATAAGGTTATTTTTTGGATAAAAAGTCTTTCATTAGAATAGAAGTACTTTTATGATGAGGATTTAGTTTTAAAAATTTATTACAATAAAATAATAAACAACATAAAAGAAATTTCTTGCATATATAAATCATTTAAAAATATTTATTTCCACTTCTGTCTAAAATATTCCTTCCCGAGGCCTTTAATATTTGCATTATAAACTTTCAAGCTACCACATTAATAAAAGTCATTTGTTAGCTCAAATGTTACCTTATAAACAAAGTCCCAATATTCCTCGATTATGAGTGTGTGTGTGTGAAGGAATATGAGTCTGTGAATTCGACAGGCTACTCTTCTGTCTATTCTGCTTCATCAGTTAACGAGTTAAATTTTCAATTCAACAATACGATTTTTGCAATTTTTTTTATAGGTTTTCGAAAAGTGATTATATCGTTGTGTGTGTGTGTGTTGTTGCTGCATGATGGGATTCATGAATTGGTTTGCGCGTGAGGCTGTATTCGTGTGATTGTATGAAAGTAGAGGTTTTGTTCTACATCAATACTATTACAACTTTCACTTGTATGTACATGAATATGTTTTATTCTCATTCGTTTTACTTTTTTACAGTGGAGTAAAACGTAAACTTTTGTTACAAATTATTCAACGAGTATCACAAGATTGAGAGCAGACATATTTTAATTTTCGTTGTTGTAAGACTGGATGATTTGTTTAATTAAAAACCTTAACATCTTTGAGTTGACAACGTTGAGTCGTAACATGTACTTGGTTTGCGGTTAATTTAGTTAGCATGAAATTTGAAAATTTATTGACTCAAGTCAAATTAATTAAAGAAACATTTGATGAGCAAATAATTACTGGTAACAGTCTTGTTAAATCATTACCAGTACTGCGTGTTCCAAAGCGATTATACAATTTATATGCCGACATGTCAGCCCACTTTTACTTTTCTGTAGTTTTAATATTAAAACCCAATATGATTTTCTTCCCGTGCGAGCCACTGTTCAATCAAATGATACGGAAGTTGTCCTAAACGTACTCGTATTTTCACACTCACTTTCCAAACCAAATTTACACACAGTCCGGCTAGAGTTTTAGCAGTGAGAGGAGAGCGTGTACAAAATAATAAAATATTAAAATGCTTCATTCCCTATGTTGTACTACAATTTGACATGCACATGCATGTTTGGTATCACTGGTTGGATGGACCAAAAGCACGCGTCAAAAACGTGTGGCAGAGGTAGACAATAGCCTTTGAATTGGAGACATTTGCAAACTCATACACAAGTGCAGAAGTAGACGGAAAAGAAAAGGCGCTGTGAATAAGAAAAAGTCCCCCAAAAATTTGTTTAAATACAATAAAAAGGGGCAAAGCAAGTGTGAGTCCTTGGGTTTTGTTTTACATTGTATTTTGAAATTCAATAGAAAACAGATCAATTTCAGTTCAAGTAAATACAACGTCTAGAAATAAGAGAGAAAAATACATCACCCTCAAACGCAGTCCTTTAGGAAATAAATTGCAGATTAAAGAGGGTGTTTGGTTTCTTGCGCGTGTCTTTGATTTTCTTTCAAATATAAAGTAGAAGGATATGTATTGCAAGAAAGCTTTTATTTTTTCATTTGCAATCAATGACAATCAGCTGATTTTCCTGTCAAATATCAATAAGTTCAAAATTAACAATAAATCAGTCCCGTTCTTATTGGTTTTAAGGCACACAAAAAACAACAAAAACAAAAACACTTGACATGATAAATGGGGATTTCTTGGCAGAGATAAGACTTTGCAGGGGATAAATGTATTGGAATGGAGAGCAGTAGTACGTTAAGGAAATAATCCTTAAAGTTCTTCGTTAATGTTTTGAACTAAAAATTTAATTTGTGTTCAATTTGTTTTCAATGTGTTTAAAAACAGGGAAAAATATTTCTTTGCAACAAAATTAGGGTTTTATAAAACTTTTTGCTGACAGATGTTTGGCAGGATAGTTAATTGAAAGTCTCATGCAATCTGTGGTGAGAATAATTCTCTTTTAATTCGTTACGAATAAAAAAGTTCTTTTATTAAAATAAATAGTAGTTAGAGGAGGGAGAACAGCTTGCTGCTATCTTGTAAACTGCCTTAACTCACATCAGCCAAACTTGTATTGTCTGCAAATAGTTTTTATTGCATGTTACAGCATCTAAAAGCGTCTTTAGCGCTTCAATTAAAATTTCAAATATATTTTCGTAACACAATTAAGAATTTATATTTTTAACATTCCAACTATCTGCTGTATAAGGAAAAGCCAAAACTTCGAAAATGTTTCTGTAATTGTTGCGAACATTTAAAACATGAATTTTAACTACTTTAAACAACTACTAAAGAGTTGAATGGAAGAGTTTTTTTAATGGCTTTTAAAACTCATTTTCATTTCTATCTGTATTTGACTTCCTTTAAAACAACAAATTTCTTCACTTTCAAAACTTTCACTTTTTGTTGCTGCTGTTGTTGTTAAAATAATGTCATTAAATATGTCTGCTGTTTATTTAGTGGGTTTTTAGCAAAATGGGTTTTTAGTATGAAAAGGAAAGGAGTTCATTCTTTGGAGTTTATTTTTTGCCAAGAACTAGGATTATTATAATGGCTACCATTTGTTAATGTACATTTTTGAAGGCTGCCTATTTTAGTAAAACGTGCAATTTCGGAAAAATTATTTCTTTAAGGTACACATTTTCCAAAGTAATTTTATGGAATAAGTACTTTTTTTTATGGAAGTACTGTTTTGAATTTATTACTTTTTAAAATACGAATATAACTTTTTTCTGTTAAAAGTAATTTTTTTGTTAAAGGTACTTTTTTGTTAAAGGTACTTATTTGTAAAAACCACATTTTTGAAAATGAAATACTTATTATGTGTGTCTCTTTCAAATATATTTTTTTAAAATAGTTTTGTTGAAAGAACTTTTTGTTAAAGTATTTTTTTAAAACTCTATCTATTTAATTTTTGAAACATAGTTCTTAGTAAAAGTGCTATTTTTTGTCAAAAGTACGTTTTGTCCAGATGACTTCTTTGTTACAAGTACTTTTATTCATTAAAGGTACTTTTTGCAAAAATACTTATTTCTAAGAGCAGCATTTTTGAAAAAGTACTACTTATCATGATTGTCTCTTTGAAATATTTTTTAAATTAGTTTAATTGAAAGAAATTTTTGTTAAAAATTTTTATTAAAATTGTTGTTATAAATGTTTTTTTAAAACAAGGTTTTGTGTAAAAGTACTAATTTTTATCAAAAATACTATTTTTGTATGATTAGTTCTTTGCTGCAAGTACTTTTATTTGTTAAAGATAATTTTTGAAAAAGTTCTCATTTGCTAAAAGTACTTATTTGCAAAAGTACTTATTTATGAAAACTACATTTTTGAAACACTACTGCTTATTATGATCATCTCTTTCAAATAGTTTTAGTTTTTAAAATTTTTTTTAAAGTAAAAAGTACTATTTTGGAAAAAGTACCTAAATTAATAAAATAAAACCAGTTTTTATTCACAGCATCCTTTTAAAACACTATTTGTTATGGATACTTTTTTCAAAATAGTTTTCAAAAATAGTTCAAAGTCAAAAGTACTATTTTGGAAAAAAGTACCTAAATTCTAAATTCTTTTCAATTACGTGAAACACACTATTTGGGAAAAAGTTTTCATTTGCTTAAGATACTGTTCTTTAGTAGGTTCCCGCAGCAGGAAGCCATTCATTGTGGCTGTTTCTCCCCTTCCACTTAACCTCCCCGCCACCATCGCATTCTAATTTTCATTTTTCATATTGTTGTTGCTCATAAAAAATTTTTGTTTAAACAACTGTTGTAGATGATGCTGATATGCTGCTACTTGTTTCATTTGTTCGTTAGTAGTTGCTTGCTGTTCATGTTCTTGTTCTTCTTCTCGTTTCTGCTGATGTTGTTCGTCCTTGTCTTGTTGTGAAAATGCTCTTCCGCCATCTAAACTTTTATTTTCTTTTCGTTTGCTTACTTTTCTCCGTTTTCTAAACATAAGTTTTCTAACGTCTTTGTTTAATTCCTACAAACTTTATATGCGTGTTTGTGTATTTTTTATTGGCAATTTAAGCACAAGAATAAAATTTGTAGTTCTACACCTACAACTCATGCCTGATATGCGGCTGGATTAAACTAGTAGGTGGGTAATGTCTAATGGTTCTTTGCTATTTAGTCTATTCGTTTTTTTATTTGTTTTTATTTTTTTATTAAAGACATGTCTTGAAGATGTGTCTTTAAGATGTCTCTCTAAATGTCTGGTGTTTATGTGTGCATGTGCCAAGAAATTTTTTGCTTCAAGTTCTTATTTTTTATGTCGATTTCTACATTTTCAAATCCATTCACGTTTCTAATATTGTGTCATTTTATGTTTGCTACTGCTCTCTTTATTTGAATATTTTTTGTGATGGGGAAATTTTTATTTAAAAAAATTGTTTATGTTACATTCTATTTTATATGGGCTTATAAAATGGCTTGCAAGATTAAGGGAAGTAGACAAAGGAGGAAAGTTTTATATATTATGATGATCATTTTATAGCAACAACAAAACATGGTTTACATACGAAAAATATTTTAAGACCAAAATGTTTTAGAGTCTAATTAGAACTTTAGAAAAATGTGCGAAATGGTTTTTGAATAAAAATGTAAAAGAAGTAAATTTAAGAGATATAAGATATTGAATGTATATCCTAGAATACATTCTCGATAGTTTGTTTAACTTAATGGCCTGCTTACACGTTCAAAGTGGCTTTAATAACAACAAATTGGTATGATGAATATTTTAACAGAGAGTAATATGTTCTTAAATCTTACTGAACGTTCAAAATAGCCCCATAGTGCTGGATTTAAAGACTTGAATTATTGAATGTGTTTCCTGGAATATATTCTCGATATCTTATTTAACTTTTATGCCCAAAGTAGCTTTAAAAATACCAAAATGGCATAATAAATATTTTAAAAGAGAATAATATGTTCTTGAAGGCTGTTGAACTTTCAAAACAGCCCCATAGTGCTGAAATGAAATATGTGTATTAAATCTACATTAAACAACCTACTTTTGTGTGTACTTCACTCTTCATACTTTCATTTCTTTTAGTCTTCAAGACATTAAAAAAATTTCGTGCAAATAATTCATTCCTGTGTGAATGCTTGTGCGATAGCAAGACAACTGCAACAACGTCCTCGCCTCGGTATAATATGCTCGCTATTATTGGTAATTTTAACCACATTCAGGCAAACTGTCGCTTGCTTTTCTATGCCAACGATGATGATTCAACATCATCAATATTACCTTAAACTTCAGGTACGTGCCTGGACTAAATTTATTACTTTTAACGACCACCAGGGTTCATTGTCACGATGTTTATTTTTACTTGTACGAAAAAAATTTTCCTTTTTATCTTGAGCTGCACTTCTCCGGTTCGTATCCTGTTCTACGTTTCTTAATACACGCTATTGTATCCCTGTACTCATTGATTCATTTGTTTATTTGTTTCCATGTTGTTCCCATGCATTCCAAATTAGGTCTTTCTCTTGCACAGAAATGTTGTCATAAATTTAAATTAAACAAGGAAAGTATATCTTAGCCTGTGCAAAATGTCGGTATATTAATAAAGATGTCATGTCTTTATCTAAAACAACATGACTCTGGAGTATTGAATTTTCTAATGAAATAAATTTCTACAAGATTGAAATGATAATTATGAAAATTATAGAGAGTCACAGGGCGTATGCCATATATTATCGTGAATATGAATAACAACACAACTGCAGTGCGACCGGCAAATATATATTGTAAAAAAGAGGAACACTTACAGTGTCCTGGGCTCAGCACCGGCTACATTCAGGTGCATATAATGTTATATTGTGCTGGTATTTTGTCTTAAAGTTTGTTAGTGAAAAGCTTAAAATGTAGGCCATATACCCGGCCATTGTTGTCGCTACAATTTGATATGTGTGCTTCCGTAGAGCTACAAACTGCAACTGCAACAGTCTTCGCTTGTTTTATTTTTATTTTGAATAAAAATTAAATATTCTTAAATTTCTTTCCGCTTAGCCAAGATTATGATTTATATGTACATACAACATATTCCAATTTTGAGAAACATAACAAACCATGTCCAATTTGCTTACGAGTATCTAAAGCGTAAATGAGCTCATTTTACGGTTCAAAAACTCAACATGCTGCTGTAAGTAGCCAATCTTGTTGCACGAGCCAATGTTACACTCTGTTCCTTGCATAATGATATTATTATAATATTTTATTACTATCATATTAAGGATGGAGTTCTTGTGTCCAGCAACTGATACAGCAGCAGTTAAGAGATAAAAGAAAGAAAACTCTTAAATAGTATCATTTGACTTTAAGAAGTAAACAGGTCATAGACTTTAGATACTAACACAACAAGGCATTGTAAAATCTGAAGTGAAACAGCCCGGCAGTTCTGATAAATATATAAATTAACAGAACCGTGTGATTATTATAGTACAATTATGACAACCTAATGAAAACTTTATTACAAATTGAGATTCTGATTACTGTTACACGACTATTAAATCGTAATTTAAACTTTATTGCAAAATCTTTGAACTGCGAGCTAATAAATTTCCGAACTGCTGAGAATGTACACTCACACTGTTGGAACAAACATTCTTTAATGTTTGAAGAAAAAGTTAGCAGCTGTTGTAAAAGATAACTTTTGTTTGGCAAATACGTTAGGCTGATGCTGATGCTTGTTATGGTTGCATAATACATGGTGCTCCTACAAATTCATATATAATATTATATAAAATAAATATAGTATACTTTGTGGCGTACTGACACTTCCATTTATAATACAATATGAAAATTTACATTTTGTCCACAGAGTTTTAAAAGCACAAATTTATATACAAGACATTAAAAGTAAAACAACACTTGGAGTCGAAGGTATAACATATAAATGAACAACATTGTCAATAGGCTACGCTAAATTTTATTTAACATTTAAGCACAAAATATATGAAAAGTATTGATTTGTTGATTGTTAGTTTAATCTTCATGCTTGTACTTGGTTTTTGTGCTGGAAAAGTTTTGAAGTTCGATTATATAAGATTTAACAAACACTGTATGAGAATTATAAATAATAATAAAAAGAGATTCTATAAAACCAACACAACAGCCGATGGGGGACTAATTATTTTTCTCGATAAATTAGGTCACACTTATCATTTAATAGATGGAGAAATTTCGTGACAATTATAATTAATAAATTTATGGGGCAAAGCCGTGAGCAAGTCTGTTCAAGCAAACAAGACTTTTCAGCAACTCATATTTCAGACGACCAATTTTTTTCTGTCCGTCAAACAAAAATAGTTTCACATTCAACTAAGCCACCTAAACAGTGGTGATAAACACAATATACACATGAGCACTGAAGATGAAAGTGTAGCGACTTTCGAAAACAGCTGTTCTGCTCTGCTGTGTAAGTTGAATAAAACTGATGTTGACTTCCTTTGTGCCTAGGAATATTTATCATCATGTCTTTCTGAGATTACTAAGTTAGAACAATTAGCCTATAAAAATATTAATATAGCAAAATAAAAATGTTCAAAAATATAAAATCACATACAAAAATAGTTTCAATTGCGTGATTAAGGCAGAAGTTATAAAACTATAAACTGAACACGATTCAAAGCTAAAGTCGATTGAAATTCAAAACTTAAGCAGCTTTTAATATATGAAAGCTTTATGGGAACGCAAATATATATTGCAGAAGTCACAAGCAGACTGTTAAGGCTTATAAAAATTATTTTAGATTAAAGTAAAATATAATTAAGAATTGAATCTAAATAATATGTGTCTTTAAACTGTTTAGCTAAATAAAAAAAAACAAAAAAAAAAAAAACTGACAGTCACGTGCTAAACACCGAAATTTTGTGAACACTTTTCCTCTCATCTTTTGCTGCTATACTTTTGTTTCTGTCTCACTGATGGCATAGAAATATTTGTGCACGTATTAACTCCAAAGCCTGATGACTGATTGCATTAAATTGTTTTCGTCATCATCGGTAACTCGCCTGCTCTGACTGTTGGATATGTAGGCTCCTAATTCGCAATGGCCAACCATTTAGTGACCAGAATATATAATTTTTTCTGTTCATTGATTCATTGAACTTAATCCTTGTGGCATTTAGTTCGGGTATTAGTGCTCCATATAAAATTAGTTTAGTTTTATTTTTCATTATTTACCAAGTTTTTGTATTTTTTTGTATTGTGCTTATAATCCTGTTTATTTCTCCACATAAACGTAGTTTGTTAAAGTAAAATGATTAGTTGACTGTTTGTTTGGGTGAATAAAAAACAAAAAAAAAGGTTTCTTTGTTTTTATTGTTAAAGTTATTAGACATCTTATGGGCAGAAATCATTAGTGAAAGGCAAAAGGAAAATAAAAATATATAATTATTTAAACAAATAATGAAAACTTTACTATCGCATATGATATTGATTATTGGTCCTTTTTTAGTTGGATAGTGTGTTCGAGGAGTTTTAAGGCAGCAATTATATTTTGAAAGAGATGTTGGACTAATTTCAAATTAATTCTTTGTTTTTAAATGACAGAATACTGCAACTTTTTATTAAATAGTGTAAAAAATGTAGCCTTATTTTCCAGAAAAGTAATCAACAAGAGTTGAATACGTAGAAGTCTGTTTTACGGAATGAATCACTTTTACTTAAGATGAGGATATTTTCTCCACTTCTATATTGCATTTCCTTTTATAACCCAATTGTTCGAAATAATATATATATATATATATATATATATATATACATATATATATTATAAAACTCTCCAGTTGTACAGCTTGGAAAACTAAATTGATGTCTAATGAAATTCCTTCTCAATATCAGCGTGGTTAAGTTTTGAATTTTAAAAAGCATTGAAACCAGGATATAAGCCCGAGTTTTTCGCAAGATATATTAAGTTTCTCAACCCTATGCAATGAGCTTCCTGCAGGATATGTTGTGAAAATAGTTCTGAACGTGTCGGTACTATGCCTGGTGGAGACACGTACAAAAAGTTTCTGAGTTGTGACTGGACAAAACAGGATATTTTACAAAATCAAAAAATATTGTTCACGAAATTCTCTCAATTAACACAACATCAGAAGATATACTACTTTTAATAGGATGCTTTTTGATTATTCTACTACCGATATTTGTGAAATTTAAATTGGAACTGGTGATAAGGACACTACAACAAGACAAGTACATAAAAGTTAGATGCAGAATATGTCAACGAGTATCTTAATTAAGCCAATTCCTCCAGTGACAACATAAAAGTGTCATTGTACAAGTGATCAGTACCTCACATAGAAAGTTCTGCAACTCGTACTGGATGCTAGACCCTGGACACTAGTCAAATATTGTGCTCGGTGACAGATCCTTCCCTATAGATCAGTTAAAGCTTATACAGAATTACATGAAAGCGCCCATTATCTCGATAAAAAATTTCAATTTACATCACTATCATATATTGCAATATGATAAATGAAATAACATATTTTTTTCAGTGCACACATCAATTCCATATTAAAGAAAAGAAAAAGAGCGAGGAAATAAGTCTTAAAAACAATTTGATTTCATATAAAAACTATTGGTCAATATATGGGAATCATCTGTACAACAACTACAAGAATAAAAAATACATCAAACAAAGGGAAATCCCCTTGTTGACAGCTTTCTCAAGGGACTTTGTGTCTCCAAAGGCAATAAATCCGCCGCCATGACATTTAAATTTGTCTTATTTTTTTTTGTAATTCAGTTTGGACCACAACAACAAAACAAGCCATCAGTTGCGAAAAATATTAAAATATGAAATTATATTTAAACATGAAGAGATTTTCTTTGGGTTTATGATAATCTAAAGTTCTTAAGGATTTCTTTCATTGATAAAAAAATGAGACCAGGATATTAAATAAATCAATAATATTTCATTTTCTTTCTTTTGTTGCAGGATAAATTTAAATACCACCAGAGAATATGAATATAAAGCGCAAGAGATAACAAATAGACTAGAAATTTTTTTATAATTTCATTTTTATTTCTTTTAATACAATTAAGTTCCTGTCAACCTTTAATTATTGTCCAACCTACTGAAGCCTGCAACATGCCGAATTTACATTATGTTGATTACAATCGCAAATACACGGCCCAGGAAACAATACAGGTAAGTGTCGGTTAGCTCTATTCTAATCATAAAGTGTTGCTGTCGTTTTCATAATTTTATGGTTTCCGGCCGCTTTTCTAAGCGGGAATAATGCTTTTTGACCAACCACCAAAATATTTGATGACTTTATTAAGTTGTGGAAAACAAACAACATTTTAATTTTATTGTTGTTATTCTTTTTATGTCATTATTATTTTAGAGTTTCTGCTTTTTAGCAGGCCAATTAGAGCTGTTGCTAATAGAAAGTGAAAAGGAAAACGTTGATATCCTTTATAACGGTCACCCCGTGCTGTGTTAAGCACCATTGTTGTGAATATTTGTTATGACAAGTGGCGGTGTTACTTGAATCATTAAATTAAGAATTTTATTAGCGGAAACTGTTGAACGAAATTAAAGGATTGTATTTACAAGCGAACAACATCGCTTAACTGTGTGCTAGTGTTGGGTGGGAGAAAAGGCATTTTCATATAATTGCTAACAAACGTCAAGACTTGTTGCAATTCTCTCAAAATTAAGCTCTAGACCAAAACGAATTTTTTGTAGAGTTTTCCAAGCAATTTTGTTTAAGATTGTAAGCAGAAACTATTTTCCTCAACCTGCCACTGGCCTTTTGTTATTAAGACGTCGCCAAGTAACTTTTAACTTTTTCCCAACTTTTGGTTTTTTACATTAACTTTTTGTCTTTGAATATTATTTCATTAAATTGCAACATTTTATTATGTAATTTTCGCTTTACACAATGATGCTTGTCTTTATTTCACTCTAAGGAAAAGTGTTTAAGGCTGCCAATTTCTTATATCCTGAGAAGCTTTAAAACTTGCTTGGTCCTCCTTCAGGTCTTGGCGCTTAAAGATAAGAAATGTCTACATTTCTTGTGATGAAGAGGAATTTCCGTTGATTTGGCTGGAGATGCAAAAAAAAAATTAATATATAATAAAACGTATTATTTTCATGCAAAAAAGGAGAATGAAATAATAAAAATTCATTGCCGCCAAACAAAGACGTTGTTAAGAAACATCTGCCAAAGAGCGCTACAGATGCCTGTAGATGCCGGTGTTTTCGATGAACAGTATGTGTGCGTTGGCTTGTTGCTGCTGTTGATTAAGAGGCATTTGTGTGTGTGTGTTTTTGCGTTTGTATTAGAATGTCTATACTAAAGGACTTTTTCTATTGTTATCCTTTGCTTTTGTTAAATGTTGCTGTTATTTAAGATTCTGTTATAATTTTTCCAGTTTTTTGTTTTTTTTTGCTTAAAAAGAAGTGCTAAAGTTGTTGACATTTTTCCCCATGAAATGTTTATGCTTTAAGAATTTTAAGTGACTGTAATTTGTCGCTTTATTTGTGTGAAGAAATTATGTTTCCCCGTCATTGAAAGAATATATTCATCGCATCCCTATAACTCTGTTAAGACTTGTGTGCTCTTAAAGTTAAAAGAAAAAGAAAACTATGAAAAATTTCTGGTTATTTGTTGAGTTTCTTAATTAGTTCTTGATAAGCGGGGTTAAGGAAAGCGATTTCGCTAACAGAGTTCAAATTTCATTTTTGCTGTTGTTGCTTTATTTCAATCTTGAAGTGATAATAAAAGAACAGGGTACTTAATACAAGTAATTAGAGTGAAAAATATATTTTTACTTTGTTTTTTTATGATTTCTACAAGAATAAATTTTAATAGAGAACTGAAAAACTTTTTAATATTGCAAAGAATTAAAAAACAATATTAAATAATGATTTTATTTTAGTTGTTGCTGTTTAAGAATCTGAATTTCTTAATTCTTAAATATAGAAGATTAAAAACACTTTTTTCCTAAAGTAAATTTTATTAATTACTTTCATTTCAATTTTATATTGCATTTGGCTTTAAGAAATAATAGAGCCCGAACGAATGTACTATTTTAGATCGAAAGAATGGGAATATAATTGTGTGAAAGAAGTCGAAGACTAAAATAAGTATAAGGATAAGGAATAAGTATAATTTCGAAACCAATAAAAATTAGGAGTATAAGAAAAATATTTTTATAACAATTAATAATATACCTTCGCTGTGTATTTCTACATTCTATAAACGCCTTTTTAGATCAGCACACTTTAAATATAACACGTAGTTAATAACTCTCAATTTATCTATTTAAAGTTTCAAAATTGCAAAACCGTTACTTTAGCATGAGCACAAATCGTGCGATATATCTGAAACTACTAAACACGAATTTTCTTTGCTTTAACAACTTGAATAGGGCCGTATGGTCAGTATAATATTTAATATTTAATAACGACAAATATGTAACACGAACATACAGTAAGTTTTACGAAAATCCCCATATTTACTTCACAACTCGCAACCATTCATTTTATTTAACAAATCACCTCTCAAACTTAAAAGCCACTTGCTCTTATCTAACCTACAACTTATAATGCACCAGCAGTTGCATGTCAATCATGATGCGACCTTTTGATAAGACTCTAATAAAGCAAGAAATTACAAATTTCATATAAAATTGTTGTTTACATTTCGTTTCATTGCCAAATTGTTTCGCTTCAACTCCAAAAAGAAGAGTAAATCATGCGCCTGCTGCACTCATTGCTCTCGTACAAAGGAAGTTTGCTTGTTCTCTGGGGATTTTTTGCTGTTTCTTCGTATATTTTTAGCCTTTTTTCAAACATCATTTAATTTAGCACGTGTTTTCTTGGTGGCCTTTTCATTTTTTTTATCTTTGGTTTATATGTTTTTTCAAGCTTTAATTTTGTTTTCTTGCATTTCTTTTATTTTATGGTCATGTGTCGAAAAGAAATTTAATTATGCCTTTTATATTGTCAGAGTGTGTAAAGAGTGGAGAAGGAGAGCGAGAGAACTGAAAGTTTTTGGGGGAGTTTGGAGCGTCACCTTCTGTTGTTAATAAAAACGTTTAAGGTTTTTATAAAGAAAAACGGATTTCCGGTAGGAGTTTTAACGGCAAACAGTGTCCTAGACTTGGTACACTGTGCAACAAGTTTAATATTTTTGTTGATGTTATTTTTATCACTTTTAAATAATATAATAGACTTTATCATAAATCAGTAATGATTTCTTTTAAGACATGATAAAATATGCTGCAAAAACATTTTATTTTTAATCAGTCTTAACATGATGTACCAGGCAGTTAATTATATATTCCCAACAATATGGTCCAGGTTACTGAAGCCTGAAGTCACCTGTTCTTTAAAATGAAGAAGTATATATTTTTTTTTATAAAATATTCATTTCATACAGCAACATTATTCCTAAGCTATTAGAAAAATTAAACTAGTCGTCCTTAAGTTATGACTTTTTAAAAATCTTAAGCTTTATATAAAAAATATAACGCTTATCAACCGCTACAAAAGAAATTATTTTTGTTGCACAGTGTCATTTGCCATATTTTTTTATTACATGATTATTTATATATGCTGGTGAGTGTATTTGTGTTGGCATGAAGGACATCAAGCCATAAACATAACATTTTTATGACAGGAGTTTTTGTCAGTTATAATTTTTGTTAAAAAACAGTAACAAATTTAAAACTAACAGACAGCAGCAAATTGAATGGTCTTTCAGTTTAACCTTTAGAGACACAAATTAGCTTGTTGTTATTTTTGTAAGGATTTTAATTATGTTTTATGTCACAGTTTTACCAAAACAGCTGAGCCTTAACTTCATTGTACAAACACCCACAGACTCTTCTTCTTGTTTAACTTAAGTCTTCTTTTTAAAGTGTCTGTCTTTTTATAAAGTCTTAGTTAAACACCAAGAAGTTCAAGATTGTTAGAAACGGCCATTTATCGTTAAATGAGGTGATTCTCAACAATATTTGGCTTTTTATTTTTAATGTATATATTTTTTAACGTTGATGTAAAAAAAGGTTTATGCATAAACTTTAAATACGAATATATGACTTGAAGGTTAAGTTTCTCAATTTACTCTGTCCCATAGTTGGGCGCTCTACTATAATTAGAAGGAGCAAGTTTAAGGGTTAAGTACCCTTAACCTTAACTTTGTAAAACAACATGTTTGATTTTGTTTATTGTGTGTAGCTGTTATCAGGAAAATACAAGACAAAAACAAAATATTGTTGTTTGAACAGGCCGAAGTCCACAGCAGACATTTAACCCAAGGCTACATTAAATCGCCCCCTCTTCATACTGAAACATTAAAAGAAAACCGACAAAAAAGGTCCTTAAAAATTATGAAGGTACGTTTGCTAGTTTCTTCTTTCTTATTTATTGACACAAAACAAATGACATTGTCTTTAGCATAAGTTTTTGCTGCGTTGCAGCGCTACAACAGTCAAGCTTTGCTTTTTATGCTAAAATATTGCATAAAATATTGCCACTACAAATTCTTGTCCAAGTCCTGGCAATTGTTTTTTGCTTCACTTTACATTTTACTTAGCGTTGCATTGTGGAGTTTATAAAGTGGCTGTTGAACAGTTTTGCTTTCGCCGAAGACAATCAACTGAAAGTTTGAGGTGAAAAGAGGCAAAAAAAAAACAACGACATCACTTTATGCTTTTTTATGTCAAGTGCGGGAATTATAACAACTGGAGTTGCTGTGTTAAGTTCAAAGCCATTAATGCTAGTATAAGCGTGTGAG
This sequence comes from Linnaemya vulpina, assembly GCA_963675445.1. Taxonomy (NCBI): domain Eukaryota; kingdom Metazoa; phylum Arthropoda; class Insecta; order Diptera; family Tachinidae; genus Linnaemya; species Linnaemya vulpina. Next base: position 6,617,620 of record OY776276.1, on the reverse strand, counting down.
TGTGTATGTGCAGGAGTGTATGTTTGTTTTAAAAATTAAATTCCTTTATGCGTTTTTAGCCTCAAGGTTCATTGGCTGTATGCTTTTCTTCCTTTTTGTTTATTATTTTGTGTTGATTTGTTTTTCCGTTTGTCTGTTGGTCTGCTTTTTGTTTTTTTTTTATTTATTTCTCTTCCACCTAAAAGCTTTGGGACTTCCATTTTTATTTTACATATCCTTTTATTTTCAACAACAAACCTACTATTTGCTATTTCCTTTTTATTAGTTTTTTTTTATTTTTATATTCATAATTCTGACCCCAAACAGTTCATGACCTTTGTGTTGTTCTGCCTGCGAATGAGTTTTTAATTGAATTTTTATATTTCAATGCAAATGGAAATAGACATGAATATTTTACAAGATGGATAAAAGGAAAGAAGGTTAAAAAAAGTGGAACAGGGGTGTTTTTCAAAACAGCTCTACGTTAGATATTCATATATTTCATATATAAAAAAAATATATATCATGGCCGGGATTAATATCAGATAAAACAAATAATTTTAGCAATTATATGGCACGATGATTGACAATATATTGGACGATATATTGACACATACACACTTCAATGGCAAGTATTCTTACAAAAGATAATTTAAAAAAAAACTATTTGTCATATATACATTTCTACAGAAGTAACTTTGGCACAAACATTTATTTCTATTCAAAAATATTTTGCATTCTTTTGAAATATATACAGAATAAAGGGTTTCGACAAATAAATATTTATAAAAAAATGTTTGTTACATATTTATATACTACGTATATAAAAGTTTATTTAATATACATATTTTACAAAAAAATCTCATGTCCCAAAAGGAATAAAAAATCAATATTTTCATAAATATTTTTCTATAAATGAAATTGCAACAAACATTGTTTAAATATAAAAATATTTTTCCTATAGGGAAAATTTTTCATAAATAAATTTATATAGGGAAAAAATTCTTTTTAAACGGTTTAATAATTTGTATCAAAGTTTGCTTTAAGTACTTATACTGCATTAAGAAACGATCTATAATAAAAAGAAAATATTCGTTAAGTGTAAGTGATTCATGCGCTGCATAAAAAACCACAATGCAGGGATATGTTTGGCATACGCCAGGAGTAGAATTTTTATTAGACGTTGGGATAACCAGTCTAATTATAGCTTAAGCTTACTTATTTTTACAAAGACAGAAATCCAAATCCTAATTTACTAAAGATATTTTTAAACCCAACAAAGACTATCTGCAAGGGTTGATGTATCATAATATTCAAAGCATACCTTGGGGCTTCTAAAAAGTTTCTTTAAGAAATTTTATTGCTTTGAGTAAAATATGTATATGATGTTGCCCATAAAATTAGCTCCCAGCCACTGCCTGAAATAGAATACGACTGAATTAAACCAGAGACAAAAAAACAATTTCAAACTTCTTCTGAAAACATACAATTTACATAATGTTGCCAAGAAAAGTTTAACCAATAAAATTTGTTTTTATATAGTTTTCTTAATATTTTCTTTTTTTCCTTACAAACCCTTTTATGCTTCAACGATTAACTGCACAAATCCCTGTTTAACAAACATCGAAAGACGAACGAATAGCAAACATACTTAACCTTAACCAATAAAAAGCAATAAAATTTATGTTTTCCTTAAAAAATAGAAAAGTTTTGCACCCGTGTAACGAAGAGTGTATCCTTTTCTCCAACTCTTTAGATTATAAATAGAAATTTGTGTGAATCGGTGTTTTTATAATCTTTTGTTTTGTGTTTGCAATAGAAAGAAAATTACTTTTAGGTAAGAAACGAGTTTTAGAACTTCTTCAAATCATTTTTCATGGCGATGTCTTAAATTGCAAGCATTTACTTTAAGCATGTGCTTGAGTTTAATGGCAAATTTATAAACTTTGGAAGAGCATGTAACATAATTTCAAGTGTTTTCCTTGTAATAAATTGCCCACACTTTTAGGGGATTAATTTATTGCTCAGCAATTTGAAAAATTAATTTTGCGAATAAAATAATATAAAAGATTTTATGGGATTTACTTTTTCTAAAAATATTTATATGTTGCTTATGGTTTCCTTCAAAATACTTGTTTCTGCATCAAAATTTTGTTGCTAAAAATCGTTTTATATATAAAACAACACTATAGTCGTTCAGCCTTTCGAAATCAATTTCTGTTATTTTGTGGTTTTATTTATTTCTCCTAAATAAAGCTTCAAAATCAATTGATTTTTCTTAACAACCACAAACAATTTATAACTTTATTTTAGTTTCTCTTATATAAAAAACAAATTGTTTTTTTTTTATAATTTACCAACTGCAATCCAAGCAAATTATTTTTGTCTGCTGTCCTTGCCATTGGCATTTAGCTTTAGTTGTTTTCGATTTTGTTCCATAGAAAAGCATTTATTTCATTGCTACCACTACAACCATATACAGTATACACATACACATCTCATTGTGCCTTGGCCCTATTTAACCCTTCATATTCAACATTGAACCGATAGATTTTCTAATATAATTTTATTACACAAAAACAATGGTCGATATATGAAATTTGCAAGGAAACATGGAAATCAACTACCGTATCCTTCTAAACAAATACAAACAAAACTAACTGGTTGTGTGAATGGGTGGGTGCATCAACAAAAAAACTGTAATCGAAACTGTCACTGGAAAATATTGAAAGTAAAATACTGCAAGAAGCACAAAAAGTCATTTAGTAAATTCAAACGGCGCCTAGAAGCACACTGCAGTAAGTTTTTTTTAGCAAACCATCGATATCATTTAACAACAATTTTCCTTTTGTATTGGTTTCAAGAGGGCTTAGCAAAGTTATGTCGCATTGACATGCCATTTTCAGCACAAACAAAACTGTTAAATTGAATTTGGAGTTTTGAAAAACAGAAACAACAATAAATAAAACCCAAATAAAATTCAACACAATTAATAATAGGCCACAATAGTCGAAAGAAATAAAATAAATACATAACCAATCAAATTATAATGATGGATGTAACAAAAACACCAAACTAATTGCTGATGCCAGTGACAATTTAAATATTAATTGACATAAATTATGCACTTTTAGCCAAGTTTGTTATTACGTAAATAAACAATAAAATAAAATGTCTAACATACTTTTTGGATGAATGGGTAAATAATGGAAAACATCAGATTAAAATTTTTATTTGAGTGAATATAACAGGCGGTGGAATGATTGATTTTTAATAAAAAAAAAATTAAGCAAATAAATCTCATGCACACTTTTAGGGAAATAGGCACATAATCTTGTTATGACAAGGAAATAATATTCCTTAATTAAGTTGAATATTTGAATTACAAAATTAATAATATTAATAGCATTAGTAGAACGTTTTACAGAAGATCTAACAAGATTTACAAATATTTTTCTTTAGAAAACAATTGCCCAAAAATGTTCCTTATGGGAAAAATATTTTCCAAACCATTTTTAATAAAAAACATTATTCCAAGCATTTTTTGATACAGGAAATCGTCCCAAATGTTTTGCTGCAGATAAGAAATCGCCTAAAATATTTTTCTATGGAAAATAAGCAGCACAAGATTTTGCTAAGGAAAATAATCATACCATCTACTTTCCGATAGGAAATAAACTGCCTCAAATAACTTTCAATAGAAACGAAGTAATCCAAAATAGTTTTCTATAGAAAAATATCGATCAAATATTTTACAACAACAAGGCAATTTGCCACTGATCTTCAGAAGAATGAAAAACGTTGGAAATATTTTTTTATAGAAAATATTTGTCAAAATATTTTATTTTTAGAACATCGTTCAAGCTTTTTATATAAAATAATCATATCAAATACTTTTTAATTAAAAAAGCTGTCCTAAATAATTATCTATAGAAAAAAAAATATGTTCTCTTATAATCTGCTTCAGAAAGGAATTTTTCTAACATATTTTTCTAACTCATATCAGATGATATCCGTGTTACAATAACAACAGCAATGAACAGGTATAAAATAAAAACTAAAATTACAAAATTAAGTAAAAATATTTAGAATGCAATAACCACAAAAGACAAACACTTTTGTGTCTTTACAACAACAAAGAATTACAAACCCCGGCAAAACAGTTAGAAATAACAATAAAAGTAACCGTAAATGTAACTGAATATTTTGCAGTACTGAAAACTGAAAGCCCTGAAAAATACAACCAGAACAAATGCAAATGTTTCAACAAGATTTCATAAACAGAAACAAATAAAACCTAAAAAGCGTGTCAGAGCAATAAAAGCAACAACAAATGAATGGCACGATTGTGCAAAATACTCTGAAAAATCATCATGAATAACAACAGCGAAGGAAGTGAGATGTAAAAAATTCCATGTTAAACAAATAAAACGTGGAAAATATTACAAGTTAAAACTGTATGAGGTACTGTTACACAAGAGCCTAATTCTAGGCGCACTTAACAACATTCTGCCGTTAAAGGACGAATTGTTGATTGAAGCAAATGAAGGATGTGTGAGCTGTGACAAGTTTGACTAGAGTGTTTTCAGCATTTTCACAATGACATTCTAGATAAAAGTGTTAAAAGCTGTTGTGGTATTAAATTTGTTGGAAATGTTTACACTCAGTAAACTTGTATGTCTTCTTCTTCTTTTTAAGGAATGCACTTTTTGTACGTGTTAGTTACGTACTGTTTAATTGATTTCAGTTGTTTTAAATATTTTTCTTACCGAAAATGTCAGGAAATAAATAGGTTACGAATATCTAGTAGACGAAATCTCTGGTATTGCAATTAATTTTTTCAAAAGTATCAGCAAGAAATTTTAGGAAAAAGTTATTTTCTACATTTATTTTATTTTTTGTTTTCTTTTTTGGAAAACATTTAATATTTTTTCACTTCTTTTCTTTTAAAAGGGTCAGTTTTGAAGGAGTTATAAAACGGAAATCATTGTTGGAAAATCATCTGAAATAAATTTCTAATGGTTTTCCACTTTCAAATGGCAGATTGTTGGCTTTTTACAAGTGTAAAATATGTTGCACTTTTTTCTACAAAAGAAATCAATATAATTAAAATATTTGATTAAATTATTTGATAAAAGATTTTCTTTACGTTTTTTTATTGTTGGAATAAATAGTTTTGGCCTGATCAAAACTTGGGACATTTTCGAGTTCAATATTTATTATCGTGGCATCATATCCAAGAACATTTTTTTCTTTAAAACAAATTGTTATTACATTTTGTTTTTGGTTTACATGTATTTGCTGTTGTCTCTTTTTATAAGATCCTTTCAAAAAATAGTTTTCCAAAGAAAAACTTTGCTATTACAGTGTTATTATTAGTAATTTTTTTTTCTGCATTATTAGAAATATATTTTTAAACTTATTTTCTTAAAGAATTGGGCACATATTTTGCTCTTTTGTCTCCTAAGGGCAGTAATTTTTAGCTTTTAACATATATTTTGGTACTTTAGTGCTCAATGGTGAATTATCTAGGATATTATTTACTTAAAATACACACCAGACACAATATTCACAATAACAAAGGCGCTTAGTAAAGACAACAGCCTGCTGGCTGAATCAACTAAGCAGTGTCAATGTAACATCTATTATCCGATGAAAGTTATACCGAAATTCCTTCGAACCATTAGATATGAAACTTGTGTTACTATAAATAATTGAATTTCGAATGTATCCTGCCATAATATTTTATCCCTATAAATGGACATATTTTCTAAATTTGACTTCGCTATTGTGACTTAGTCTTTTAAAGACTTATATATTTATCCTAATTCTAAACCCTTTTTATTTTACAATCTGATTAAGCATTTCCAAGGTTAACTGTTAACCTTACGTGATTGTATTTTATATGCCTTTTAATGGGAAATTGATACCCACATGGGTTTTAGTACTGTTAAATTATTTTGCACTTTTGTTATACACATGAGTGAAGCCAAATTTTAATTGTGATGTATACTACTTATGCTTTTATATAAATTTAATTATAGAGCTAATAATATATAGGGTGTTTTTTATGGAGTGATACAAGTTTAAATCACAATAAAACATGGTAATAAATTTTTGGTATCAATGAAACGGTCTTTATAGAATAGAAAATCTTATGACATTAATGTTTTAACATGATTTCGGCGATGTGGCTGCCACGGCTGGCGTGTACAAGCCGCAATCTGGAACACCAATTTTCACAAACAGACCATCATCGAAAAATAAAATATTGAATGTACAAAATAAGTTTGACGAATAGAAACATTATTTTGATTAAAAGTTTCCACAATTTGCACGCGTTGCTCTGGTGTAAGTCGATCTATAAAAAAATGGCAAAGCAAACTAAACAAAATGCAACTGTCATCAGCTGTTAAATGGGTGGTCAAATAAAGCAGTGATGCCAACTCAAATTGTTTCACTTTATAAAAAACACTACAAAAACCATTCATTCTGAATAACGAAACTTTTGAAAATAAACTTTTGGCAACATTTGCTGCACTTACGAATATGTGCTAAGTTTCAAATTTTCCGACACTTTGAACATCCTCTCACACATTAATGTATTTGAAAATATGTGTAAGCGAGTACTGCAGGAATTTTGATGAGTTTTTACGTGTAAAAATTGGGTTTTCACACAAATAATTTTTTTGTTGTTGTTGTGAATTTGCTGTAAGTTTTGCCATTAAAAAACTTACTTGCCTTATACGAAACTAGAGTCTGTATTTGTGTTTTTCATTTGCCCGGCTCTAGCAGACAAATTATTGTTATCAAGATTTTTGAAAATCAAATCCTTTCATTCATAAATCAAATACGTTGGCACATTAAAAAAAAAACTAATTTAAATCCTTGACAATGAGGATTAAGTTGCAAATTCTTCTGTATAAAAATTTATTTTTGTGGTTTTACAAAATCACAACGCTTTCAATCCAACCGTCATTACTTAGCTGGATAAAAACAACAACAGCAGGCGAGACTGACTATTCTGTCACAAAAACCATCAAATGCAAAGTGTGCTGAAACGTTTTTATATTTAACAAAAACGGATATATTTTTGCTTTACACAATAACTGTTTTTTCCTTTCGCCCATTCAAACAAACAGCGGAATAAAAATTTAAATCAAAAAAGAGAATTAAGCAAAAACAAAGTTATTTTGCATAAATTATGAGACAAACGCAGTTTTATATACTCTGTGCTCAAACCGACCAAACTGTTTATAGTTTGAACCCTTTTTCATCCTTTTTGGTGTGGATAAGTGGTGTGTAGCTGCATGTATGCTTGTCTGTAGATGTTGTGTTGTCTCTTAGGAGTGTAAGCGTGCCTGCATTCTGATATGACTCGTGTTTCATTCATGACATTTACATGTGTTGAATGGATGGATAAATCGGTTGGCTGGTTGGTTGGTTGCTTCAAATGTTTGTATAGACTTGGTGGTTCTTTTTTTTCTTGTTGTTTGTTTGTTTGTTTGTCTTCTGTTCCATTTGGTCCCTCATGCGGTGTTAAAAGTCCATGTGAATATGCATATTGAGATTATTTAAAAGAGATAAGTGTCCTTTTTTGTTTACATTTTTCACTACAATATTGGGTGTTGAGCGTGATGATATGATCAAATACAATTTTTTTTCTTTTTAATGAGTCTACAAATATTTTTATTTAAATCTTTATGTGTGTTGTAGTCTTAATGAAAACTTTAGTTTTACTTTTGTGTTTTTTACGTTATACTAAAACATCTATTCATTTTGTTAAGTATTTACAAAAGGGACTTTTAGCTTTTCAATTCTCTGATGAATTGAATATTTAAATTTCGGTCGACCAACAGATTAAACATGTCGTTTGCATAAATTAAGAGACCAAATATATCTTAAAAGGAGCACACATACAACCGACGAATGTTTAACAAATTAAGAAGAAATTTCATTCAAAAAGGAAAATTAATACCTTTTTTCTGCGTGATACAATTTTAAACGCTCAATTAGAGAGGTACTCACAATTTTGTTATCAAATAAATTCTTGTTCTACACTTTAAGTAAAGAAAATGTGTGCCAACGCAAAATTATTAACATAAATCTATAGATTTTCAACAAAAATAATATTAATTCATTCGCCAGCGATAAATTTCCCCCTAGAAATATTTTGCTACCGAAAAATTTCCTACAGATTTATTTTGCTAGCGAAGAATTTCCTAAAGAAATATTTTGTTAGCGAAGAATTTCCCATAGAAATATTGAGCTACCGAAAAATTTCGTAAAAAAATATTGTGCTACCGAAAAAGTTTCTTTGAGAAATATTTTGCTAGAGAAATATTTTCCAGAGAAATGTTTTAGTGGAGAAGAATTTCTTAAAAAAATATTTTGATAATGAAAAATTTCCTAGAACAAATATTTTGCTATCGAAAAAATCCCTCAAGAAAACTTTTGCTAGAGAAAAGTTTCCTAGAGGAATAGTTTGCTCGAGAAAAATTTCTCAGATATATATATATATATATATATATATATGTATATATATATATATATATATATATATATATATATGTATATATATATATATATATATATATATATATATATATATATATATTCCTCTAGTGAAAGCTTTCTGTATAAATATATTTTTTATGAATTACTTCTTATACAGATTTTTATTATAAAAATATTTTTCCAGCACATATTTCTCAAAACACTGAGAAAATTTTATTTGAAAAACTTTTTAACCGCTTAATACTTTTATTCTTGCTAACTTCCACTTAAACCTGCTGCTTTAATTAGCGCCGAATTCCGGAAAACGTTTTAGTTGTTTTCATCAAAATAACAATTTTCGTATAAATTAATTTGTCATGTCAATCACATAACTTCCTTGATTACAATGTTTTATTCAAATTCCAAAGGAAGCACAAAATAAACTCAAATATACGGTTGACCAAATGCATTAACTTCTTTGCGTTCTTCGTACAAACAAAATGTTCCTCTAACTCAAATCATTAGAAAATAAATTTTCCCAAACTATTGCCCCTCATTATTCTCCAGCATTGGAAAGTTTTGTAATATTGTTAAGAATTCCCCTTGTGACGTCATTGTTGTTGAAAAGCAACCTGTTAATCAAAAAGCATGTGTTGTTTTTATGCTCAACATGCCGGAAATATCCTGTTTGCCTTCTGTGAATCTCGTTTACAACCCTAAAAATAAGTTTAACGAACTTTTCTCTTTGGCAAACGAAGGCTAAGGTCAACAAGATTGTTAAATTGGGTTGGTAAATATGTGGGAGTATAAATATATGAATATGTGTGTGCGTGTGTGTGTTTATAAAGTTGAAGGGGAAACAATAACAGAGAATTTTTCCTTTATATTAAAAATCCTGTTGGAATATTGCAGAGCGAGAGAGTGAGCAAGAATGGCAAGTGAAATATTATATCACAAAAATATCCCTTTTCATAAGAATCTTTGGCAAATTTGGCGACAATTTTCAACAAGATGTTCCAGTTGCCGGTAGTCTATGAAGGATTTTACACGTAACGCATACGTTCGCATCAAATTGGATATCTTGAAACGAAAATAACGAATTTTTTTTTAAATAAAATATTAGCGCATATTTTAGTGCAGTACAAAATTAATGAATAAATGAAATATATATATTGAAACAAGTGAAGTGAATTTAAAAATATGTAGGATTCGGTTTAAAGGAAATCTTTTTCAAATTAATAAAGCATACTTAAAGGGTTGTTTATTACTTCAGTAAGTGTTGGGTTGATTTGGCGATAAAATAATAAAAAAAAATATAATTTTTTGTGGCATTTTGATAAAAAATATATCGAATAATATGTATCATAATATATATACAATAATACTAAAACAAAAGCTTACCTTCAGGATCATACAGGAACAAGTTGCCTGCAAATAAAAAAATTAATCATTAAATTAATTTAGCCGCAAAAATCTCCTATAATATCTCAAACTTAATATATGAAATAAATATTTTATATGAAAATAAAATGTGATAACATCAATATATTAATTGAATAATAAAGCACAAAGTACGGCTTTGGCAGTAGCAGTAAGCCTCAATAACACCCAGTAATTGTTATGCAGAATAAGTTAAATTGCAAAGAAAATCTGCAATTTTATATTATTTAATTCAACGCACTGACAGCCTCCTTTAAAAACATAAATCAAAAGAAAAATCTGAATAAATTTGTATCTTTACAAAAGCAAAGCATACTTTCATGGACTGTTTGATGAATCGTTTAAAGCATATTTTCGTGTGTATTTTATTTGCTGAAGAAAGATGATTGTTTTTGACTTACAAAAAGATTGTTTTTCCATTAAAATAGATTAATTTTATGTCAATTCATTTCCAGAAAATTTTGCTTTAGTTAAAATATTAAACAAAACAATTGTACTTGACAGGCTAGTAATTGATAATAATTGAATATATTTTGTTGAAAAAATAGTGCTTGAGACTGCAGCTGAACTGTTTTATGAAAACTGACAGAAGTTGATTTCAAGATTTGCTCTAATTAAATTAGATTCCTTCTGAGAACTAAATTAGCAGACACGTACATACATTTTTAGCGAATAATTTAATATTGAAATACAAGACGAAAAGTGCAACTTAAAGCAGTTACATACTTTTAGGCGAGACAAGTAAATATTTGAGAGTTTAGTTTTATATATAACAGCAGTTTAGAATTTGGTTTGTTTCTTTTGAAATAAATTATCAATATGAGATTTTTAAACGCCAAAGCAAAAGAAGAAGGAGAACTGAACGTTACGATTATTAATCAAAAACTGTGCATTTTCCTTGCTCAACTATGGCAATTTCCTTTCAAACAATGCAATTCTTCTAATTTTTTTTTTATATTTCATAAATAAACATAAACTTAATTAGTGAAGCAGTTGCAATAATATGAGCCTTATTTTTCTTTAAGTAGAAAAAAAGCCTCTGATGTTGTGTTTTCTTCCTTTTTTTCCAAACTAAGAAATAGTAACGTTCAATACTCAAGCATTTTAAAACATGAAGGAATATACGATGTTGTACATTATTTCGTACGAATATTTGAAAGCTATAATAATAAAGCTGAAAGCAAAGATTTTGAAATGTATAAATCAATTCAGGCTTTCTAACTTACTTATTATTTCAAAAAGGACTTTATTAAATTTAGACAACTCAATTTGTATGCTCTTAAAACATGTTAGACAATCTTATATTTCACTCGCAATAATATGATTTTCATTCTATGTGTTTTATCTTACACTTAATTTTCAGTATTTTTTCCAGAATTTTTTCTATTACTCAGGATGATTTCAAAAAAAGGGCAATAACTTCGCTCCAAGCCTTAATTATCTTTCATGACACAAGTTTAATTTCAGTATTTTTTGCGACTCGCTTTTATCATAAAACGCATATCCCTTGAAATATGCACTTAAAAATAACTTATTTGTCTCCTGCAATCATACATCTTTACTTGAAGCGCTAATAATGTGCTACAAAAATTCCGCAAAAATATGAATAGAAGCAGTTCAACGAATACAACAAACACACAATACTTTTGTATATCTAACCACCATAAAAAATGTGCTTAAACGCAAGCAAAAAAAAGAGCAAAAGAAAAACGTCTTTACACCCCTATAAACACCTAAACATATGCTATGAAATTTTTTAACACACAGTTAAGTATGAAATAAAGTGGTTTTTAAAGTAAACACTCCAGAAACGAATAAAAAAACCAAAACAAATAAGAAAATATTATATAAAATAAAACACACATAATTGTACATGGTGAAACAAAAAGTAAAAAAGAGCTCAACATTTTATGTGTCTGTATAGCGACTCCGATATAAATAAACCAAAATACAGGGCTTAAGTAAAAGCAGCCACGTATATTAACTACAACATGCGACATAATAATCGTCATAATGATCAACATGCCTGGTGTATCATAAATGCTAAGCAAGAGACATAACAATGTCTGGTGACGCCATAAAATATGCTTTACAAAAATAAAGCAGAAAGAAAAACGACTTGCATTTCCCGTTTCCGTTTGAAAACGGTTTCCTTTCTTAAAATGAACTGAAAATATAAATTTCTTGAAAAAGAAAACCCAGCACAAAAATAAAACAAACAAACAAATGAAATCGTGAAAAAAATATATATAAAAAAACTGTTAACAATTTAAATAAACTTAAAAACTGTGTAATAATGTATGACTGTATTAAAAAATATAAAACAGTTGGCCTTAAAAATGTGTTTTACTTAGGATAAAAGAAATATTTTTTCATTTATTTGTTCTTGAGACACAAAAGAAGTGGCATTGAAATTCCTTGGTGGCCATTATCAGCAGATGAAACAATATGTTTTTGGCTTCCAAACAAAACAACAACAACATAAAGCACTAATAATTATTATAAAGCACTAATAATAAGCCGAAATATATATAATATAAAATAATGTCACAGACGACCCTCTAGTATGTGGATTACACAAAATGGTTTTCTGTATAAATTATTACTCGGTGTTTTGTTAAACATGTTGTGCTAAACCGAACTGTAGATATAAAACAACCTTAACAATTTACGATTTTCCCTTCTTCGTTAAACTTTCGTAAGAACACTTCTAGTAAATAATGGTATTAAGGAATCGTGATCTTTTCCCATTATAGATTCTTAAAAAGGAGAAGCAAATAAAATAGAAATGTTTTATGTGTGTGTATAAAAATCGAATGAAATCCTTAATATTAACTGGAGTTATTTTTAGGAATCAGCACCGATAAGTATGCAATGGTTTTGTGATCTCTTAATACCAGCAGTGGTAAAAAATACACTTCAAAGTTGTGCATTAAGTGGTTTAATATTGATTTTGTATCGAGCCCCTAAAAATGGGCAACGTTCTAGATTTTAATTTTAATGCAAGTGATTTATTGCATTATTGGAAATAATTCTCAATTGTTTTAAACAAAAATTCATATCTATTTAAAACAAATCTAAGAAAAGGAGTTGTGAAATGGGCAATTTTTGAAAAACCTCGATCTAACAAAAACATTTATATAGACACATGTCATCATGGCACTATATGTTACAGGGAGATCTTTTGCTGCATTGGCAGTTCTAGCATAGAAACATTTTCTTACAGTGAAGATAATCTTGTGTCTTAATTAAATTACACTGAAAAAAATTACAAATGTAAATTTTATCATAGAGATGACATTTATATTAAAATTTATGACACTGATATATAACTGCAAGCATAGATTAGATTATATTATGAATTATATTTCTTATAATAAAAGAGTATAAATGAAAATAATTTAAAAGAAATATGTTTTCTAGAGACATTTTATAGCAGTTTCTATTAAAAATTGTTCATTTTATTCTCGTTTAAAATAATATAAATAGGATATCCTAAATAATATTAATTAGGTTTATACTCTAAATCTTACTTAAACCTATATATATACCTAATCCCTGATATATAGCAACTTCTTTTAGCATTTAACAATCGTTAAAGCTGCTTTCCTTGCGGCAGTAAATGAACTTTTATCAAAATGATAAATTTCCTGTACGAAAACTTTAATACAGTAACAAATTATATATCCAAGTTTTATTTCCCTTAAGACATTTAACCCTCAAAAGCGTGCTTTATTTTATTCAACTTAAAGTCAACCTGCTTTATGGCAGCTTGTTTTATAAATTTTTCTTTTCAATCACCTGCTTACAAAATATTAAAAGTATAAAAGTAATTAATTATACCACCATATGTAATTTATATTCCATTTTTACAATTTAGTTTTACGTGAAATCGTTCCATAATTCTATTAAGTTTACTTTGCATTAGATGAAACTACGTGCCTACTTTTGGGCTTTAGTTGCGGAGTTTACACAAACTGTGTTGAAGAATTACGTGCTAATTTTTTATGATTTCTTGTGTTGCTGCTGCATTGTACCTTCCCTTGTTGTTATAAATGATCACGTCTGTTTGACTTGACTGTCACCTTGTTAGAATTATAGCAGTTGCCTAATTTAGGGCTTTTGTGGTACATTATTTGTAATGAAACAAAAAGGAGAAAAAAAAATATGAGTAACGAAATGGTTCGAGAGTTTGTCCAGACAGTTGTACGCAACTACGTGTTTGTTTTAATATGAAAATAGTTCCGTTTAGTCAGGTAGTTTTGAAAGTTTGCTCGGAGCACAAGAGGTAATTTAAAAAAAGTTTTTATTTCTTCTCCCAAAGGAAGAAGCTGACTGATAACAAACTGAAATCACTGTAGGCCAAGTTGACTAATTGTATTAGGCTGCTTAAGCCTTTTGCTTTTTTCTTTCCAAATATTAATTAAGGAACGTTTTGCGGATCGTGCAGTAAAATTAAATGACATAAACTGCTTTAGCAGTGTTAAAAGTAGCCTGTTGTTATTTAAGATAAACTTTGGCACAATAGAAGAACTTTATAAGTTTTACAGCTTTAATTTGCAAGTATTTAAGGCTTCAGGATTAAAGGTTTAAAGCTTTAAGACTTTATTAATTGCCTCCACAATGAAGTTTATGGCTTCAGAAAATTTCCTTAATTTCTTATTTTCATTTTGTGATTAAAACTCTTAAAGCATGAGTTTGAAATTGACAAAAAGCAATTATATAAAAACGTACTCTAAAACGTACGCTGCGAAATACTTAGATAAGACTTACATTTTTTTTTGAATGCTTTAAAAAATTTAATAAAAGATATTTGAGTATAAAAAAGCTTCAATACAAAAAAATCCAAGACCGGAAATTTGAAGCCGCTGGCAACGTAACAGCCTTAAGAAACTGTGAATATTAAGAAAGTGGAATATATAGAGTGAGAAAAGAAGGGAGAAAAAGGTTTGCAGGGATATTAAAGCCAAGCATGGAATTACGTTTTGGGATAAAATGCAGGAAAGCTACAAAGAACATCTACTTTTGCGGCAGAAGTTATTCCTAATAAAATATTTCTTACAAAAATATGCAACACTTGACACATTTTTTTCGCAATCACCTTAAAGCCTTTAAAAGGGCAACAAGTTCTCAGTAAATAGTTAAAAATCCATTGACTTCTATGGCTGCGTTTCAATCTGCTATTTATTGTTTTGTGAAATTAAATTACTCCCTTCCAATATAAATTCATGCGACTTCATAAATTAAAAGCAGTTGCATACTCTTAGGCTGCTTTTACACACACGCACACACACACACACACTACTGTAACTACTTCATTCACACTCATGTATGTGCTTAACGTTCGGTTCGTGTTCACATACTGAAAAGTCATTTTTTAAACTGACACTTTTCCTCGGAGAAACTATTAACTAAACCCAGACGTTGTAGCAAATATTTTTAGAAATAACTCTTTTCCTCACCGTAACTTCCGTCCCCATTCCCTTCCCTTGTCATATACACACATGAAAACTGTTTAGCAAACGGTTTCATTACTTGGACTATGGTCACGCATGAAACGCATAATTCTTTTAAAATGCTGAGAATTTACTTTTTTCGTTTTCTTTCCCTCTCTTCTTAACGGCCTTCAAGTGTGGCATGAATGATTTTATAACGTCAAGGCACACTTTAAGAAAAGTGTTGAGGGATTTAAAGAAATAATTCTTTTCAAAATATTCTCGATACATTCGGAAGGAGTTTAATAGAAAATATAATTAACAATGTACTTATTTCAACAAGCTTGTAGTGATTTTTGGGGAATTGATTTATGTAGCTCGTTGCATTTTTGCCACAATCACTTGGATGTAACTATTTATTAAAGTAAATTTATGTTCAGTTTTTATTTTATATAAATAATCACATTAGAGTCAAATAGATGCTGCTTAGAATCCTCACTATCAAAGAAAGAATGGCATAGTTTCCGTAGGCTTGGCTTGAGCTGAGCGTTGTGTGCCATTTACGCTCGCTCTTGAGAACAAAATATTATTTTATAAGTTTAAAATTAAAAAAGAGATATTCAAAAGTTTTTAACAATAAAAAAGGGAAATAGATTTTCTTGCAAAAATGTGCAGAATTATATGTAATTTTAAGAGGATAATATATCAGGATAAGCAAACAATTAAATTATCAGGTGAGAGATCAATCCAAATCTAACCCTGTATACGGCACATCTTGTAGAAAAAAAAAAAAAAAAAATAATAATAAATTTGGTCACTATTTCATAATTTTGTTTTTCTTTTTTTGGTTTGTACTCGTCTTTTCGCCCAACCGTCTGTACGCCTTCTTGTTATATAATTGCAATTGAAAAGAGTTTGAAATCAATGGCACTCCATATCGAAATCGATTTGATTTTCCATCATTTACATCACGTGTTAAAGATTTCAAACTCATTAGCCAGTTATCAGTGAAACATATTAATCGTGTCGTGATTCCTTACAAAGGATTTCAAACATATTTTAGCTAATTTATTTCACAAAAACACGTTACTTTTAAACTTTGTGCTTTACGCATGAGACTCTTCGTTTATTTCTAAAACTTTACACACATTTACAAGCCTGACTATTCGCAATACTGTCATGAAAAATATACGCCATTAATATTAAGAATGCGCCAAAGTGTGCCTACACACGAACATGCGAACGATTTAATTCCAACAGATATGAATGATGTATCACTGTTGTAAATCCTTGATGACTTGGCTTTTTGAGGAGAAATGTAAATATCTTTACAAATAAAACATCAATCTTAAGAGATCATGAGTCAGGGGAGGGTAACGGTATTTTTAGTCTTAGAGGTATAAACATGCAGGTGAGAAACAAAAAAAAGATGTTCATTCATGACAAGTTTAAATTTTTAATTGTTATTTGCTGGTTCTTGAACATTAAAATCACTCTCACTTAAAAAATGCTTACCAACCTTGTGTTCTGCTTATTTTGCTTACGGTTTAGCATTTAGAACAATTCTTAAGTACAGGCATGTTTGAATGGGAATTATTTACTGCATACTTTTGGAGTCAAATATAAATACTCAAATACTTAACATATTTTAAGGAATGCTTAAACAAATAATTGTTACTGGCATGGTTTTGTAGGAAATGCTTTATGCGATAGCATGTTTGCTTGTGTAAGATATATTTCATGGCATGCGTATTAATTTCCGGTTGGCTGTACAATGTTTGTGTTCTTCTCAGTTCAATTGTGTGTTTGTCCAATTGTCTGCAATGATTATGTGTTTGGTTTTCAGTGCTTTGTTTTTTAACTTGACTATGTTGTAGAAAAGCGTAGAATTTTATAAGTCTCAGTCATAGTGAAATATTTGCTATTTTAATTGCTCTTACAGGGAACTTTATTAAACAAATTTATTATTTTATATGGGTTTCAATTCAGAAGAAATCATTTTAAATAAAAATTCAGTGCAGTGGATTTACTGCGTATCAAATTGAATCTCATTTTCATTGTGCGTAATTGTACCAGCAATAATAGCGTAACTTAACTACACCCTCCAACACTTCGTTAGATAAAAGTGGAGCACAAAAAGGCCCATAACTAGACTAGGAAATGGAGATGTTTTTTACAAATAACTCAATAAGCCACAAGTTCTAAATTCATTAAAACTTTAAATATATTTCAATAAAGTCTATTATAAATAATTTGTGTTCCAACCATTTAATAGAGTTTAACTGAAACTATTTAATATAAAAAGTTTCTTAACCATAAAAAGAACTACAGAAGAAGTTACGCAAACTTTTTCAAACTCTTGCTCTCAGTCTTTATCTCTCTTCAAAATTCATTTTTACATAAGAAATAGGAAAAAAAACAAGATTGTAAAAAACGCATTGAACTTTCCATTTGCCACTTGAGTGGAACTTTAAATAAAGTTAAAATATATAAACAAATGTAATACAAAGAACTGACAAACAACTTGTCATTGACATGATTATGAACGTGAAGAGAAAAGAGTTCAAGGAAAAGGAGAGTGCATGAGAGGAAACTCTCACAAGATAACGACTAGAGATAGAGGAAGAGGAAAAGGAACAGTAGAAGTCGTACAATAACGTATTTGCAATAAAAATAAAACTAGAAACCAACTTCAATTGTAAAAATCTTGTATGACACAAAACCACTTTTAAATGTTCCAAGTAGAAATAGTACTCACACACACACACGATGGCATTACGAGTTTACAATATCTGTATGTGTGTGTGCAAGTGGAAAGGAATCGAAACCCCAAATCACTAGGAAATCTCAGCAGCAAATAAAAGGAAAAATAGAAAACGTATGCAAGTAGAAGGTACTTGGCTAAGAACAACTAAGGGAATCTAAAATTATTTGCTCTTAAGCACACAGACGCACACGCACAAATAATAGAAAAGAAAATAAAACACTGAAATCTACGTTTTGAAAAATGTATTGCAAACAGAATGTTGGATGGGAAAAATCCAAAGCAAGAACTGATCACACAAGTAAGAGTGCTTTTTAACAAGAATTTTTCCATTTAACCAAGAGTTGGGAAAAGTTTTTGCCCATTATTTAAAAGACCCTGTGAGTGCGATAAAGAGTTTAAAAACCACACAAAATTTCTAAATTGAAATCAAAGTGAAACACATAATAAAAATATATAGAAAAAAATACACACACACAGTTGACACAAAACTTGCCATTCCCTTAAATGTGCTCAAAATTAAACAAGAACTCCTGAAAGTAATTCGTTAGTTGCATTAAAAGCAATTACGTTTGTAAGCTGCCTTGATGTATGCAATAGTTTTTTCAATCACATTTCAAATGCTGCCTTACAGTTTCAGCTGTTTAATATTATATATTTCTGTGTTCCTGTAAAAAATAAAAAGTAAAAATAAATAGATTCTGCTACAGTAAAAGAGGAGCTTTTAAAAAACTAGAGAATTAGGTTAAGTGCTCAAATATATAATTTAACGAATTTGTGACCCTTTTAGATAGCACAGTTTTCCTTGCCAACAGCTGCCTTACTGCTACGAGGGCTGCTATTTGTATTTAGCAAATTACAATAACAAAATCTTTTGCTGATCAAGACACTATCTTTTACAATTCACTACTCATGCCAAATCGCATGCCTGGCTTTCATTATCCGTTCACGCACTGCATCTGTATTTTGTGCCAAAACAACCGCTTGTGGCAAAACAACTAATTTTGGATGGACTTCACGAATTTCAACGGCGCGCCGAATTATGACCATGATTGAATTCACTAAGCTGGCGATATGTTGTGGTGATTTGATTATCCTTAATCGCCATACGAAGAAATGATTTCATCAATATAGTCTTGTTGAGATTATCCACGTCGAAAGTTGTGAGAAGCAAAATTTCCCTTTTTCGACCAAATTGATTTTCTTAGTTCACATTAAACAAAAAAAAATATCACTTGTACTTCAAAAACTAAAAAAACATGTCAAATTTAATTGTGGTCTTGTCAGATTTTCTACTGACATTAGCGTTACATGTTACCAATATATAAATAGTACCCCTAGTATGTATGTTTATGAAGAAATTGTCAGTTTACATTTAACTTTTTCATTAAACTTTAGTTTTTTTTTCAGAGTAACTGAAATATGTGGTCTAGTTTACAAATTAATATTTGTGTCATACGACGGCAGTTTCATAAGTTCTTTAAGATTTGTGTGAATCACACATTTTGCAATTTAATTTTCTTCGGTTTACCATCAGCCGGCTCTTGTAATTGAATTGACTTCCCAAACAATATGATTACGTTAATATTAATTTCTCTTCCTGTCAGTACAAATTTTTTAAGGATGCCTCAAACTCAAAAAAGCGGTTCCTCATGAATTATCTGCATATTTAATTGCTATTCGATTACATAAATTATTTAATTTTAGTTTAATTTTTGAATATATCGGTTTACTATCTACATTAATTATTTGAGGCTTAATATTATTCGATTGATCACACTTACTAAAAATTTAATCGATTAATAATTGAATAAAATATATCATTCAGCCAATCTAACAATGTAAATTTTGTTTAAATTAGCAGCTTAAGAATGATACAAAAAATTGCATATTTTATAATAAAGATTTTGTTGAAAAAGTAACAATAATATAACAAAAAGAATTTCATGCAATAAAAGAGCAAAACTTTAACATAAATTTAAAGCACTTTTGATACTAACCGAAATGAGAAAAAACTTATTTGGAGCAAATTTGTTTTATGTGTAAATTTATAAACGTCACAAGTAACAGCAGCCATTAAGTTCTATACTTTTTTACTCCCCTCAAACTATGCTATAAAATATTGATGGTTTCTATAAGTTGCAAAATGCAACTGACATATTTTCCCAGCTGTTCAAATGAAACTTTTCAAATTGCTTTTTTTCCTCTTCTTTTTAATATATTATAGTTTAATTTGCAGTTTGCTGCACTGCAATTTTTGATAAACACCTCAAGTCATGTCAATCAAAGTTTTTAAACAAATGAAGCCTAAATGTATGCAAGAAAAAAACGACTTTAGCATGTTTAAATAGAGATAAAATATTTTCAATGAAAACGTTTAGTTTGTTGAATGCATGAAATTAACATGTACGTTTATGCTGACATGCTCAAATCGTTTTCAGGGATTTTGGCAAAAATTTAATAAAATTTTTGTTTTCAAATTGTTTCTGCTTGATGGAAGTTTATCGAATGTTGACAGAGCAAATATAATTTCATATATTGAGTCTAAATTAAGTTTTAATAAATTATTATTTTACAGAAATTAAATATTTACTAAACAAAATTTTTGGCATTATATATTACATGCAGAACAAATTGTTGTGTGCAGATATTGAATTATAAAGTGGGGCTTGTTTATTTACATATAAATTTAATAATAAATTTGTTTTAGAGTCTTTAAATTAAATTCTAGGATACGAGATGCAGGGAATATCATTTATATGTTTGTAAGCTTGCTTGAAAATTGTATGCAATTTGTTGGTTTTCTTAAGGCGATATATTCTGATTTTTGGGATCTTTTTAGGAAATCACATTTATGGGTCGGCGTTATTTTGTATGAAATGACTTTTTCCGAGATTTGTTTAGCACTTCCTAGATTAGTTGCTTGGAAACTAAAGCATATTTTTAGGGGTTTCCTACATAATTATTTACTTTTATTTTCATTAAATGCTCTATTTTCTAAGAATGAAAATTTAGTTCTCAATTTTGATTGCCTGCTTTGCGGCTTTTAACATGCAAGTATTTGAAAATATATGCCATAATTAAAATCTATTTTAATAACTTTTTACGCAATTTCTTTTATTTTTATATACTTGGGCTACTTTCTTGCTCTGTAAACAAAAACTTAAAAGAGTAATTAGAATTGGGTCATTAAAACATGCAGCAAATAATAATGAGGGTTATGCAAGCACCAGAGGAAAGTGGAATCAAGCATAAATTTCATATTAATTATAGCCAACCAAGGACTAGGAGAACGTATGAAAGCATAAGTTTCAATTAATTTTATATGCTAAAAAGATATATCGAAGAAGAGAGAAAAAATTAATGAATTATTGATTGTTTTACATTTTTATAATCATAGAGTAATGGGCCACAAAATTGGCTTTTAAATAGAGTGTAAAGAAGCCTATTTTTCAATTCGTTTTGCTTGTTTGGCAGCTGCCGCTTTAACATTTCTCTTTAGTTCTTCTTGCTCCTAAAAGTATGTTTCTTAAAGCACTTTTTCGGTTAAACTACTGCACGAAATTCGCCTGAAACAAGAAGTTTCCAACGTCCTTTGGATTCAAGGTGTTGTGTAAAATGTTCTTGAGCTTAGTAGAATAATTAACACTATTTAATATAAAAACGGATAACCCTTTTCTCATAAATTTTGCAGACAAATTGCCTGCATCTTCATCATGATGGTAAAAATTACTTTATATTCAATATAATTTATGTAACATATTCTCAGGAACATTCCTTTTTGAAATTATACTCATTGTTTATTTATCGTTCATTACTTTTGCTGACCAACGTGAAAAATAATTTGTTAAAGTAATAACCATTGCATACTTACCGGCTTGTGTACGCATTAAAAATAACAATTCCAATCTTTTGAAAGACGACAATACACCAGACCTTAATTTAAAATATGAAAGTCAAACGCAAAATTAACACAAACAACCCTTTTTACAATTTCATTTAACACCACTGAGTGGCAGAAAAAGCAAAATCCTAACGAAAAAATTTAATTTTTTTATTTGGTCAAGGGCTGGGTTACCCAGCCTTGGCACGAGTAAGCAAACAGCAGAACATGAAATGAGAAAAATTATTAAAAGTCTTGCAAAGAAAAATGCCAAAAGGACAAACTACGAAACATATAAACTGCAGGATAGATGGATGGTTTTGTGAGATGGACAGAAAAAGTCATTAACTTTTTAAACTCATAACTACTGCCAAAGTAAATACGTTTTGCTGTACTCTTGCTCTGGCTATTGCCTTTTATATGAGATTTTTCGGCCTCTGAAACAGATGAAGATTTATGAAAACAATTAATTTAATGAAAAGAGAATTGGAAAAACTGCAACAGCAGACGGCTGAAATAATAAAAGTTGCTAAAGAGAAATTTCTTTTCGGTATAATTCAAGGATAAAATAAATTTCGGAATTTAAATTGTTCAAGTGTTGAGTGTATATTTTTTTTTTAATTTAGAATTTTCTGTGGAACCTTAAATGTTCCTCTGATAACTTTTAAGGAAATTAAAAAAAAAAAAATAAACAAAAATAGCCACGGTGCAATAACCAAAATGTTGCCGTTGAAAGTTTTGCCAGGAAAATGTGTGATAAACTCAACCATGAGACCGTAGAAATAAAAGAAATTAATAATTTTGCCACAAAAGCCTTCAATGGCAACCAACAGCAAACACAACTCAACAAACAGTTTGACAAGTCTACGAATTTCTCCATTAACGATTGCGTTTCTAGTGGCACCATCAAACGTAGACCACGCGCCAAAGACAATTTTGAGTGCAGCCAAACGAATAGTAAAGCCATTAACACACGGGACAACAAAACGATAGAAATTACCACAAACAATAATGTTGCAACTGAATGTCAAAACAAAAGCAATCAAAAGCCACTCAAGCAGACAGCAGCTCATATAAGGCGTCAAAGTATTCACTACGCAACAACAAACAAACAATCAACACCATCAGCCATATCAATTAACACTAGCAGCCGTTTTGCAACCGCTCCTTCAAATATGCAAAAATCCTCACGCACTAACAGCAGCTCTACAAAGGAAAAGCCACAAAAACTACGTTTAAACAATAAAACATCAGATCGCAATGCCAACTCTACCTCAAATTCACCCACCCACAGTAGCCACCACAGCTCAACATCGGCTGGCTGTTCAACAACGGCCCAGGGCGGCACTATACGCAAATCTACACACAAGAGATCGAAATACAGTTGCAATGACGCCAACCCAACTAGGAGCCATGAGCCAGGAGTTGGCTTATACCACGATGAGAACTACATGGAGTTTGAGTTTTTCGAAAGAGAAATACCCAACCGCCAAATGCCCCAATTCACCGAACTCTTCAGAGACTTTCCCGTAAGTTATGAGACTACGACACTGGCTTTGCAAGCCTCCACATTGCCCGCCAAGCCTCCTCCATTACCACCTACACCCCCTCCGCTTTCACAGCTGCCCTCTCGTAATTTAAGAAACAATGAAAACACGCAATCCTGTCCTTCCACACCCTTTCGGGGCAAAGTGGTGCTGAGCAAAAAAGAGCGCAAGGAGTTAAGCAAACTTAACAAGCTGCAGGACACAAACTGTTCCAACTCGGCCTCGAATATAAGAGGCTTTGACTCTTCTGAGTCACCAGCCTCCAGTGTACAATCAAGTCCTTACAAAGGACGAGTTACAGAGTTGAAAAACTGTATAGCGCGCATAAACTCCAAGGGACTGTTTGCCTCCCTGCATAGGAACTCGCAGAAGTCCTTAAACAACCATACGCCACAACAACAAGAAGAACAAACCACTTCTTCGTCAAATGAAATCTCTCCACCGCCACCAGCTCCAGAAACTAGTCCGCCGGGTTCCAATGCTTCCAACAACAACGATTCCGATTACACTGAAAAATTTAAAAACTTACCGGTAAGACAAAGAAAAGGTCACACAACGCACATGGATAATTATTGCTTGTTCGATCCCTTGGATTTTGTAAACGAAAAGGCTTTGAGAAGAAGGACGCATGAGTCCTTACAGCTGAATCTACCTTTGGCGCAACAGCAGCAGGGTTTGCGTGATCCTTTATTTAGTTCCAGACAAAATTTGGATTTCAGTGAAGAAGAACTAGTGCCGGAGGTGATTTACGATGAGGAACAGCGAGCTCAGGATGAAGAACTGGAGGTGGAAATGGAAGTGGATGTGCAGCAGCAGCACCAGCAGCAACAAGACCGACAGCAGCGTAATTTTGATCATCACAATTATTTTGTTATAGATCCAGATGACTTTGAAGAGGAGCCCCGTATGGATATAGGAATACCTAACCCTTTTACCAACGAGCAATTGGTACAGGCGAATCTGATTGCTCACACCCAACACACTTACGCCAACAATCCCGAAGAGTTTAAATCCTCCGAGTCGTTGGAAAAGCTATTGAACTGTTTCGAGGGAAAACGCCACTCCATGACCAATAGCCAAGAAAGTAAGGACACCACTACCACCACCACCACAACCTCTACAGCTTTAGTGGAATCATCTTCCTCTACAAATTCGAATACCTCCTCCACCTCCAACACATCTTCCCAGACCACTTTGCAGCGAACAAAAAAACGTCTAACTTTTCTTAGTCTTTCACCTTTTCGTTCGAACAAAACGGACAAGGAGAAACCTGCAAATCAAAGAGCGCAGCCCAAGCAAGAGCGTGCCATGTCGGAGTTGGTTACCTCGGAGCATATGTTCCACTTGCAGCGCATGCTTTTGAGTGCGGACAACGTTTTAAGTGACACACGCCCTATTAATGAGAATATCGAACTAAATTATGTTTTATTTAATCCGGGACCGGTACCGAGTCGTAATATTCAATATAAAATACGCAAACCGCGGCCCTTGTCGACCCATAGTGATGCGGATAGTGGATTTTTAAGTCCCTGCTCGCCGGATGAGTTTTCGGCGATGAAATTCAATCCCGCTCTGTTGGTGTTGCAGCAGTGTGACAGTGTCCAAGGATATATTGAGGTAAGTTGAAACTAATTCCTTGATCTTATTGATAAGAAAGTATAAAGAATTTGGTAAATTATTGATTTGCAGAAAGAGTCCACACTTGTAAGTTCCACTGGTGGATTCAAGCTCCCCGCTTGATATTTATTTGTGTTGTCAAAAATAAATTAATGTTTAGCTTTTTGGTCCACAATGAAGTAAACCGATACACACGGCTCACTTTGAAATTTTAATTTATATATAATATTTTCTTAGCAGCTTTTATCTCTATTCCCTAATGACCTAAGACATAAATGAAAAGAAATATTTGTTCACAATACAATGTTATCAATATATTAACATTTCCTTTATGATCCAACATTATAATCTTAATGGCTGAACTTAAGATTCTAAACCGAACCCAGGATGCAAAGAGAGATTAAACAGAAGAGAGGGGGAATACGACGAGAGCACGTTAGAAGGGTAAAAACACCACATAAGCCATATAAACGCCACAATATGCATAAAAAAACCCCAAAAGGAACGATGTAACAAACCACTAGAAGATTATCTGTAAAACATCTTGTTACCAACACTAAGCGGCTTAAGCAACACTCTCGACAGTAAACAAAACTTTTGATATGAAACACTACTTTAAAGGAGCATCAGTGTTCCACCAAATCCCTCTATTTTTTATCAATAAATTATTATAACCCATGAAAATTGCAGCTTAGTAACATTTAGGATTAGCCTGTAGAAGAAATATAATTTTTCAAATGTTTATTTTCAATAACAACAGCCAACAACTTCAAACAGGACTCAATTGTATCCGTTAAGGGCTGGAAGAAAAACACCATGTGTTTTTTATTTTATTCCTTCATGCTGCCTAAGAAGCAGAAAAGGGGTGGTGATTTGCTGATGATTGCATAAATTTCCAAAGTGAACACCGTCACTTGTTTCTATTTCCTAGTTAATACATCACGACACACAAAGTTGCATTAACACCCTCTTTTTGTTTTCCTTTTCTACACGGCACCAGTGGTAGCAAACACTTGATGTACTTGTCGTGTTCATGCTGGATGTGAACTTGTGTGAGTGCCAATTGTAATTGTGCATTAGGTTTTTGCTCCTTAATTTCATTGGTATTTTATTTTACTTAATTTTTTTTTTTCTTCGCTCGATTCGAATTGTGTAACTTTAGCTCCTGGGAGCAATCAATTCTTGTTTTTCTTCTGTAACTTAAAACAAACCTTTTTAACACTTGCTCTCACTCACACACACACCCAAAGGTAAGCGCGAAACTTGTAAGAATCCAGCCGAAATTTATTCGCACATTTGCTTATTTCATTTATAAACACTTGCTAGACAAGTCAAATAGTGGCAGCAGACAGCCAAATGAAAATGTTAGTAAAAAGCGCTTGTGTAGGTTATTTTTAATAGTAATTTTTTTAGTTGGTCCTTAACGGGAACACTTCCCCTTTTTTCTGTAACTATTTGTCAACGTCACCTCAAGGCAATGCGAAAAATAGAACTTCTTTTCTTCACCAATTATTTATTGATAATAATCTCCTGCTATTAATAATAGTCTCCTGCTATATTCAGGACATTCGAAAGTAGTCACAGAGCAGAGTATCAGAAGAGCATTTTATTTCGGATGGAATAAAAGGCCTTAATTTTAAGAAGCCTTTTCTTGTTGAAATACACTATTTCATTGTATTATTTAAAATAATTATTTCTTAAGGTCCCTCTTTAAAATATATTTAATAATTTTGTTTGATTATTTTTATTTTAATTAATAATATATTAACTATTTGACATACCGTCATTGTACTATTGTAATATGAAATTTATTTGTTGGGTGGTGAAACAATGTCTATATGCATTTCATTGACGCTTTTTACCAAATCGTCAGTAGACTTCAACCACAGTTTTGAAAAGTTTCAAACTTTTCAACTTATTAAAAGACTTATATAAGCCATCTGAGAATTATGTTAATAAATTAACTCTAAAAATTCACAAATGATTTCAAAAAATCACATTATAATAAGTGTAGTAGGCTATGAAACTTATACAAACCAAAACCCAACAAACAACTTTTATTCGATATGACTCTATTTTATTTTTCTACACCTTTATACAATTAGAAATCCTTTGGATAACAATGAATTTATTAATTAATTAATGATATTCGATATTTTCCTAATCATCAGTGACCTGCTTCAGGTAAAAGTTCGTACTAATTTTTCAACATGAACTATTTTAAAAAAATGCATTTTAATTTTTTATGAGGGCCTTTTAAGAAACGATAATTTTTTAATGTAAATTCTAGTTTTTTTTAAGCATTTTCTTAAAATCTTTTTTGAAAGGGTATTTTTTAAAGTTACTTTCCGAAAGGTTCTTTTCAAAATGAACTTTTCAAAGTGTACTTTTCAAAATGTACTTCCGAGAGATTCTTTTTAAAAGGTATTCTCGAAAAATTCTTTTGAGAAGATGTTTTACAATATGTAGTTCCTAAAGTGTATTTTTAAAAAGGTACGTTTTTAGAATAGCTTATTGTTTTAAAAGAGCCTTTTGAAAATCAGGTACTTCTTGAAAGGTACTTAATTTTTAATCTAGTATCTTAAACCGCTAATTCACAAACGATTGTTAAAGTTAATGAATGCTTTAAGGAATCTTTAACCATGCAAAATTCATACTTTAAAGCAACTTTAATTTTAATAATCGTTTATGAATAACAGCGTAAATATTTTTTTCCCTTCAAGACACTGTGTTAAGTAACTTAAGACGAAATGCATAAAAATTTTTTTAAGTTCATTCCTTAAGAATAATACTTAATACTTTTTTTAAAGTACTTTTTAAAAACAATTTTGATGTCCTTTTTTGTAAAGCGAGAGTAGGTCCTGTGAAATATTTTTTTAAAATGTTTTCCACACGAATTGCTATTCTTTTTAAAGAGGTGGAAAAAAAATATATTAATTATTAAATAAAAATGTATAAAATTTAAGGTGCTAAATTGCCCATTCCATTTGGAGTTTTCTTTTTTTGTATTCTTATTTCTTTGAGTGTATTTCAGTTTTACTTAACGGTGTGCTTCATTAGTCTGTCAACAATTTACACAATATTCTCATAGTTTCTTGATGTCGATGAGGTGTATCTTTCGTATTTTGGCTGTTTTTATTTCCAAAACGGAGAAGAAAAAAATTATTACAGCAGATAAATTTGTTTTGTACACCCAATGACTTGTTATGTGTTGACAAAATTTGTAGTTAGTAACGCAGAACCAACAGTTTTCTTAGCTCAGTTCACACGGTGTAGTGGCACATGTGAAAACCTTAAGTCCCTAGAGTTTTAGTTAAAAAACAGAAGCGGAAATAATGCAAGCACAACACAATAGTCTTTAATTCTTTAACCATTTCAAACGTTTTTCAGCACAGATGTGCTTATTTTCTTCTATTTTCCTTTGACTTGACGTGCACCCACTTAAAATAAAATTTTGCTATTTTTTCTATATTGGCGAAAGTTTTCTTTTTGGAAAACTAAAAGACGATGTTAGCGTTTTAAGTTTCAGGACAGGGCTAGAAAGAGAAATAATTGAATTGCAATTTATTTTGATGAAAACTGGCAATTGCCATTTAGTCAAAGCACCACTGCCAACAACACCCACTGGTACTCTAGTACAAACTAATACATTTAAAAAGGAAAAAGCTTTTAAAAGAAAATATCTTTTGTTAGCAATTGATGCTGCTGATGTTGATGATGCACTTCTGCGCTTCTTGCGTATTTGTATGGGTGTGCATTCTTTCAAGAAATTTTCTGATGACGTGTTACTGAAGCCACTGCTGAATTGTTGAATGCTCGTTTATTTTCCTTCTGGTGTTGCTGCATTAGTATTAATGTTGTTGCAAAGTTTAAGTGGTAGTGGGTGTCTCTTGCAATTGACATAAATGTTTATTATTATGTTACCAAAGTGTTAATGATACTAAAGTCTTTCTTCTTGCTTAAATGGTGAGAAAGTGATGGTGATGATGATGATTTTCTTTTTATTTTTTGTGTGAAAAGGATGTCAAAGTATCATATATTACTTTCTTAAAAGTGTTCTTTTCATAGTTTTTGACAGTATTGACTTTCAAGCGTTTGACATCAATGGCGAATTGTTAAAAATGCATAAAATTTCATAAAAAGACTGCAACTAAAGTGATTCTGTTTAAGTATTCTGTTTAAGGTCTTGAAGAATTTCTATTAAATTTAATGCAGATATTTTTGAAAATAACGGTTGCAGCATTCAGTTATTTATTGTAACACGAAAAACATTTTATATATTTCACAGATTTGGGGAAAGTCATAATCAATTTATATATCCAATTCAGGCAGCGGGGCACAGCAGCTGTTTTTGGAAGTCGCTACACTTCCATCATCAGTACTGATGGTTATTTATGTTTACCAACATTTATTTTATGACAATTTTTTACACAAATTTGATGTAAAATTTCTAAATATGAGCTACATTAGTTCTAAACTCACATTAACACAAATCAACTCCTTGTGTTACCTTCACATTCTTTATGCCATATTGTCTGAATTTTAGCTTGATATTTTCTTCAACTTGTTTTACAATAGAAATTTCTATGCAGAAATAAAAATAAATTTACTATAATTTTTCCATCAGTTCGCCGGGAAGTGATATTTTTACAAACTCTTTTACACAGAGTGTAATTTTTAATTATCACCGAACTTGCAATAAAGTGTGGCGCTTAAAAAGCTGAATACTGATTTGGAATTCCTTTTTGTGTAAGAAAAAGATTTCTTTGAAAAATGTTCATTATATTTGAATAAATTTTAATTCTTCGAAAAACTCCTTTTCTACCTGAGGGAACATTTAATTTTAGTTCCTTTTATGAACTGGAAAAAAATATTTTATTGAAAATGAAAGAAGTCAATATCACCCTAAACATTTTAATCTCATCACACAATTTGATTCTTTAAAAAAACAAGAGAATATTTAATGATATTATCGAAGAAGAACAGAATATTTAATTAATTTTATTATAAAAAAAAGTAGTAAAAAGAATTGAAATAAAAAGATGTGCAAGTTTAGAAAAAAGTTTCAGGAATAGTTGATAAGGCAGAACTGGTATCTTGCAAGGACCTCCAACGTCTACAGACTTTTGCAATATCACAATTTATTTCTATGTATTTATACCGAAGTTCTTAATGTTTTTCGATGATCAAGACCCCACTAGAGCTTAGAGAGTTGAAAATTTAAGAAACTTTTAAGCAAAACATTTATTTTCTTCCAAAATACTCCATTCCAAAAAGTTGAAACAAATACAATTTTCATATAATTCTCTCCACAACTCACCGCAGTGCTGGCGGCCATATATTTAATACATTTGTTGTGTACGCTTCTCCTGGAAACCAGCATCATTTTCATGAAATGAAAAAACAAAAATTTTTTAAATGATATCCAAAATTAAAAATCCATCAGAAAAATGAAATTAAATCTGCCTGTGGGGAAAAATAATCATATTGAATGAACATCAGTTGTACAGGAATATGAGGAAAGAAAATCAGCTTCAATGAATGACAATTTTTTTTTTAAATAATAATAATAGACACTGATATGCGATACATACTGGCCAGTAGGAAGATGGGAGGCAGTGAAAAATAACACAAAAACATGTTTAAACATGAATGCAATTAATGTTGGGAGATAATTTTATTATAATGAGTTTATAAACTGCGTACAATAATGAACATAAGGTAAAAAAATGCACATAATTTGTAGCGGTAGTGGTAGTAATATCAAGCCTACTTTAAGGCTGTTAAGCATAATTATAAATAGCACATAAAGAGTCGGTGATGATAAAAATATGCAATGAAATCTGTGAGAAGAAATAACGCAATTTCATTTTAATCATTGTTATTAAAGTTGTATTTAATTAAAGAGAAAATGAGATAAAGTTAATTCAGTATATATAAGGGGATTGAAGCCTTGTTGCTTGTAAAAATTTTGTGCGACAAATAAACGAGGTTTGGCGCATCGACTGATGACTTCAAAAAATCTGTGAACAAAATGTTTGATTGTTTTTAGTTTTAAATATTCTGGTTTCTGGCGTGACAATTATTGCTTGGACTTAATTTATTGCTGATTTTTAATCTACTATTCGCTAATGCATTTCCAATATTTTCCGCCTGTTTGAATGCAGGGCGGAGTTCTTAATTGTCACGTGCTGTACACACCGCAACACGATCTGGTTATTAACAAAAATAATTGCAATTGCAAAACAACAAAACAGTTTGTCGTGTTGTTAAGCACTTTTTTACAATCAACTACAGCCTGAAAGGACTCTGCCCGAAACTAGCACCAACAGAAGCGTGCAAATTTTAGATTAATTCCCAACATTAAAAACCCTCAATCAAACATTTGCAAATGCAGTTAATTCTTATGCCGGATAAGGGAATGCTACGAAACTCATTTTTCACCAACATAAAAATCTAGTTTATCCCATGAAGGCACAGTGAATGTTATTATACGCAATTGGTGTATATCCTGCAACTGCATGTACTACTGGATGTCGATTTGATAATCGAGTGTAAGAAGTCTAAAGTAAAACGGTAAGAGGGTTGAATTCAACTTCTGCCATTTCAACATGAAAATAAAAATGTTGGTTTTAATTTCCAGAAAACGCCTTAAATGTCTTCCAAAAATGTTTATGACAATTGCGTTATTTGGAAAACTAACTGCATGGCGAGTTTTTTTGGGCTTGAACCCCTTAAAGCAAGTAAATGATACACGCGTTTACACAAAATACTTTAATTTTCCTGTTTATGTTTTTTTATTTTATTTTGGTAGAGGCAAAATAATAGCTCAGCTGGGTGTTTGTTAATCTATTTACGACCAGTGGACTCATATATGAGACCGATAGTATGGCATGTTGAGTAGAACTATTTTATTATTGATGTAACTCCAATTTTTTCAACTCTTAGAACTTCTTGAGAAATTTAATAGTTATCGGGATGAGCTTAATTATTACTAGTGAAAGAATTCGAATTCTTTTTATATTTAAAAGTTGTTACTCTGGATGCATTTTCAGTTCCTGCCAGATAGCCGTGGTCGCAAATGGGTTAATTACAAGTGTAATAACAGAAACTGTCCCTTTTTTCTAAAGTATAAAATATGTCAAACTCATTAGCTTTTTATGTGTTACAAAAATTTGTTTTTGTTTTTATTTTGTTGTTTTTGTTTTTTTTTAATACTTTTAAAAGCAGTGCATTTTCCTCGCCACGAGTTATTTACGTGTGTGCGTGAGTGTGCTTTACTGTGGCATACGGTAATCTTGGCGATTATTGTCGTGTGACTTTATGATTTATGGCCTTAATAAAATGTTTTGCTCAGTGTACTGTAATGGCCTGTAGTCCTTGTAGTGTTTCTTCAAATTAGTTATATTACAAAAGGTTTGCTTGCGTTTTACTCCAAGACTCAGTTGATATTTAAAGGTTCAGTGCACATTATTTAAGCAGAACTTTTTTTATTTTGGATTTTGTATGTTCATAATGTGTTTTAAACATGATATTATGATTGAACATAAAAACACTAGAGCAGCTAATAAATAGCTTTCCCACCTCTATGCGTTTGCTGACCCGAGATCTTTGTTGGAAACAAGTTTAGAGCACAACATTTAAGACCATAATATTTTATTTTTTTATCGTAGTTAATCAAAAACGCACTTTAATGCGTATTTTAGTGCTTCTCCTTTTATATTTTACCTTAAGAGTTCATTTTCATTATTAAGAAAGAATACGAGAATTATATGTCAATAGTTAATGTTGTCATACCGAAAAGTGTTGTGTTCTTAAAACTTTAAATTTACAACAATTAATTCTTTCTGACAGGCCGTGGGTACCCTTAATAGCCGTGAATATAAGAAGAGGCTATAAGAAATTGTATATTTCTATAAACAAAATGTATTACAAAAGTGTTTTTTATTAATATATACTTGACGTGACGTTGACAAATGGTTACAGAATAGGGCGTGACATATCTTTCTTATTCCATTTAAAATATTTTTCCATCATATGATATCTGACACTTACTATTGAAAATATTAGTTTTTAAAATAATTGTAAATTAATTAAAAAAAAAGTTTTGCAAATAGAAACATCAAAAATAAATTGAAGAACTATATTTTAGATTTCATATTAAAAAACTTCAACAAGGAATCAAGGAACAAATAGCAGAAACAGGCTAAACAAACATAATCAATGAGAAAAGTAAACAGGATAACAAAGAAATAAAAATATCCTGTAAAAACGAGCATGAAACTCTGTAAAATTGAAAGCAACTTGCATGTGTATGGCAGCATAAATAAACATAAAACTGGGTTTTTAGGTTTTCTAGGGATGATTTTAGTTTTAGTAAAAGGAAAATTTATGATGTGGGTGAAGAATAGTTTGAGAAATATGACACCTTGTTTTTGTTGAATTTTTACTTCCTTCATGGAAGTAAGAAAATGAATTGATTGGAGATGTAATAATTTGTGTTTTTATTTTCTGGATAATGTTGGGGAAAAGAAACATTAATTGGGCACAAATTAAGCAAAGCAAACATAAATAAAAATTTCAGTAAATATTCTAGTGAAGAAAGAAATTATATCTTGTATATTTTTGCTCCATGGAGATATTTTTTTCCGTACTAATTAAGACAACCATATTTATTTAAGACTATGGAAATAATATATTTAAAATTCAAATTGCTGCAGGAGCTACTGAAAAGTGCTAACAAGATGCTTCACAATCCCCAAAGTATGCAAGGAAAATTAATTTTATTGCCAAGCCTTAAGGTAGACTCTATATTTAAACACTTTTATATATAAGTATTTAATGCTTTACATTAAAACACAAATACGAGCATTTCCTTGCTTAACAATTTGATTTATGACTATTTTTTATAAACAATAAAAAACTAAATCATAAATGCGCTTTATAGCTGTCATGTTATATATCAAGAGTTTGTTGCATTAATGCTGGCATTGTGAGCCAAAATTTGTCTTCTGCTGCACTATCGAAAAGGAATGAAAGGAGAAAAACTGCAAGCAGCATAAAGTAATAATTTTAAATGCAAACGCTAACGAAGCGTAAATAAAAACTTGAACAACTTAAAAATGTTCACTGTGTGCTAATCTGTAGTACGGCAGTCGCTTTTGCAAGTCGCTCATGCATTTTATTTGTTTAAAATTACGCACTCTGTTGGGGACGATAAGCGAGATGTTTGAAAAGTGTTTGTTACTACAAAAAAAAAAAAAATAACTGTTATTTAAAAGCAAGTTTTTAAGAAATTTTGAAGCTTTTCATTCAATTGTCTGTCATTTTTGTTTAATTTTCAAAATCTTATGTTTGTATTAAATCTTGTTGTGCAAATTTCAAGAAAATAACTCTTTCGACTCGAAGTAAAAGAAAAAAAAGGTAGAAGAAACTTAAGCATTTTGTTTTGTCTATCTAATAGGGAAAGAGTTGCTGCTTTAATGCAAAATTTATGTTTGTGTTTATGTTCTCAGTTTCAAGTGTGAGAAATTGCAAATTTGATTCTTTTGATATACAATAACTTTTAATAACAACAAAATATTTGTTTGTTTGCAAAATGTTTACTTAAGACAGAGCAAACTTCAACTCAGTTGTGCTGAGACTTAGAATATTAAATTTATGTGTTCATATGAGTACTCATACTTTTAGATTGAAACAAAGAGCTGCATATTTGCTTTTAAAGTTTGATGGGAGAATTTGCCAAAATTTTCAAATTAAATCCACAGTGTTTATATTAACAAAAAGGAGGACACTTTAAGGCCTAATTAAAATACATATTTTCCCATAATTAAGCGTTAAATATTTGGTTGTTCTCGCTCCACAACTAGTGCCTAATGCTACGTTAATATATTGCAAACATGCAATTTAAATTGTGGCTTTTCTTCTTGTCGGTACAGTCAGGACTTTTGAGCTTCTTGGTGAGAGGTGTTGAAACATTCGGGGGGTAAAGCAAGAGCCAAGAAATGAAAATTCGAGGGGACTATTAACATTTTTCATTGGATTTTTTGTTTGTAGTGTTGTTACATAATATAAAGACATGCATGAGCAAGACTCGTAATGTAAAAGTGCATGACTTTTCGCAGGTGACATTAAAAAGAAGTTATTGAAAAACCCCATACTAAAATACCCATAGTGTGAAACAGAACATATGTAGAGTCTTAAAAAGTATATTTATATTTAATACTTATTTATCTCCTTTAACTTGGCATGTCTAAAACAAAAACACATCGTCTATTTAATGACAGCTTTTCACAAATCGCTTTATAAACTAACTAATTAATTAACCATCAACCTGTTAAAAAAATACACAAGTCTTAGTCCTAAACTAACACAATTTGTCTGCAACAATGCTACGAGTGGCAGCATATCAAAATATAGTATGTATTTAAAGAAAAAAAAAAAAAAAACAAGAACAACAACAATATGAATGTCATATGCAAACTATTCAAATTCAACACAAACAATGACGGTGGTACGTAAGAAAAAAATTATAAACTCATCAAAACAAATGGTTTCCAAAACAAAGAAACAAATTGCAAATACAACGCACAGTGGGCACGTGGTATTCAAAATGTAAAACTGATTATTCCTAGAGTTGGATTAATGATGTCTACTCGTATGGCCACGATAGAAGACTAGAAAAAATAGTCTGGGTCAGTTGAAATTTTTTTTAAAAACAACTATTATTTTTCACGATTAAATCTTATATTTTACAATAAACTTTTCTAAAAGTTAAGCTGTCTCAAGAGTGCGGTAAGTATATCTTTTTTTAAATTAAGTACACAAAAATTGCTTTAAGTACAGATCATTAAGTTGATGCTTCCATTACCTGAGTTCCTAAAGTTGCACCGATTTCATTTATTTTCAGTATCTAAATATAACGATTTTCTCACTTAACATTTAAAGCACATCTGGTGTTTAAAGAGACTTTAAAAATCTTATATTTAATTCGATATTTTTTTTTCTGATTAAATATTTTTTAACTGGGGGCGACACTAAGCATACGATGTAGTAACCATCGGCCAGAGTTCCTATCTAAAAAATTTCATGGCGGTGCTGTTTTGCGAATTATAATTTAAAACTCTTTAACTTCGTGCTGATTGTTGCTTTTCCCCAAAATGTCATTAAAAATTATTATGACCTCGATATTTGTGGAGACTTTTTACTAAAACGGAAGTTTGAAACAACATGTTTAGGGCTTTTAAGAAATGCTGGTTAAAAGTTCCCACATGATCTGAATTCGACCCAATGAAACAGGCATAAGAACTAGTTAAGATTCCTTAATTAATCACTTAGTATTTTTTAGTAGCATTTGAGAAAAAGGAATCATTTCGAAATTAGTATTAAAAATTTATAAAAATTCATGCCATTTGTGCCACTGTGCTCAGCAGAAATTATTAATATCCCTTTTGCCATTCCATTATTTAAAGGACTTTCCTCTCTCTTGTGCCTTTTTCGCTTAGAAGACTTTAGAATAATTACATTTCCTGTCTATGAACGTTTCATATTGTGAAGGGTGGAAGAGAAATTAAAGATGAAAAAATTTTAACATAATTTAAATAAAACGTGTCGAATATCTGTAGCAGTCATATTATAGCCGTAAGCAGTTGCTTATGTGTGTGTGTGTGTGTGTGTTCAGATACAGCAAAGATGCATTAATAAAAACAGCAAACTATCAGGCTATTAGTTGTTATAAATCGTTGTTGTTGTTGGGCCTTAAGCAAACAGTGGATCTAAATATTCTCAATAATTTAATAGAACAATTTTGTTCTCCTTTTAATTTTTCATATGATTTCTATCCAACAGTTGTAAAATGTTTCACACTTCCATACAAGTGATAAACAAAAAGGGTGGTTATTGAAACGGAGCCCAGCAAACAACAGCAAAGCAGAATGTCAAGGCCTGTTAAAGTTTGAGTTTGCCAGATAATGACTCAATTATTGATTGTCCTTGTTAGTGGTTTCCAAATGTTAGCTGGGCTAACGCTTGCAATTGGAAGATATAAATTTCCTTCCACAGTGCTCATGCTTTTAATGTATTTTTGCCGGTTTGCTTCTTGTAAACGTGCAAGTATCTGCTACAATTTGTGTATTAAATTTAAGTTGAGTGGTGATGATGGTGTGATGATTCAACTGGTCTAACTGTCGAATATGATGATGTTGCTGTTGCTGATGATTTTTGCTATCTAAGCTGAATGTAACAAAACGAGAAAAATCACAAGAATCTACCACTACTTTGCTAAAATTCTATTACTTTTACTCCACATTTTAGCAATTGTGTAGTCTTGTAGTCTATTTGTTTAGTTGATGGATTTTTGTGTGTGTGTGTGTGTTTTATTTTTGTTTTTTGTTCAGTTGAATATCCGTATAACTCCCTGTACTTTGTTTGGAATTTTTAATTTGATTTCACTCAACGGAAAACAATTTTTAAAATGTGTCTGTAACAAACACAAGTGGTTTGCTGGCAATTTGTGTTTAGCAGCTTCCTGGTCTTTCGCTACAACTCCCCTCCTCTGAGGCATATCGCATACACCCACAGCATTAAGAGAATATGAACAAGAAAATGAACAAAAAAGACAATATTTCTAGTCATAACAACATAAATGTTTCCATGTAAATTGTATGCACATAAATAAATGCAAAAGTTTTTAAATTAAAAATTTGCTTTAAAAGCTTAGCATACATTTGGGGGCTATTCAATCTCAGAGAATTATAGTTGATTATTTGGCCATTTATAAATACTGTACAAAACATATTTATTTAACTTGCGTACGAGTGATTTTATAAGTATAACATGCATCTCTAAATGACATCAGGGGCAATCCTTATAATATTTTTGAAAAATTAAAATTTGAGTTAAAATATGTTTGTTGGAAGAAAAAAATAAATGCTTTAATATTTCTTTGTCCACCAGTAATAAGTTACTCCAAATGCAGTGCTTTAATACAATATTCTAACAATAGGCTGCAATATAATTCTTTTGTTGTTATACCTGGAAATAGGCTATGAAAATTATGTGATTGTTTTATTGTCCATACAATTTTATACCAGTCCTGTGAGTTGAATATAAAACGTATTATCCCTTCGTGGATAAAATTTTTTAAATCACATTATTTTCTATGAACTATAATCTTCTGCTTTAGTTTGTGAATAACGAGATATATTTAAATTATATAATATTTCTTTCGCCTACTCGCACACCTACTTATCTTTGGAAAGTTGACCTGAAATATACTTCAAATTATTTATTTGTTGTGCATTTTCACCAATAAAAATGTGTTTAAATATGTTGTTTAATTATTGTATTATAAAACAAAAATAACTTTATTCGCCTAGAATTAGGCTTTAAGTTACCTCTGCTAGTCTGATCGTCACTGATTAGTCTTCATTTGTTTAGGATATCTTGTTTGAAATTTATTTCTTTATCTAAGATTATCAGCTAAAATTTATTATCATTTCCTAGATTTATCTAAGAAAAATATAATAAAATTTGGTACCATTTAAAGAAATTTCAAATACTTTAATCGTATTCTCTTTCAACTCTATTTAAAAAAAAAAATGTTGTTTATTTTTCATTTTTATGGTAAAAAATTGCTTTCATTTAATATGCTTTCGAAAAAAAGCAACATCCTGTTAAAAATAAAAAGACAAATGTGTCGACAAGTGTGCTTGTGCAGTGCCTCTCCGCTCGCTTGCTATTTTTCAGTTTTATTTCCCAAAGTTTACCAGCGAAATGAAAAAAAAAATGTAAAATCCAACAACTCAGGTAAATAATTGCAGTTATTTACAAGTCCCAAATGGCTGTCTATGTAATAACGCAATTATTTATGTTGCTAGTCTTTAGGGAAATATGATGCTGTTTGGCGTCGGCAAATATACTCGTACTGCTGAATTCAGCACTATTAATTGCAGTTTATGAAAATGAAAATTAAAAAAAAAAATACACATAAAGCACACTGAAAAATAAATATGAGTCATAGTGCTCCAGAGAGTTATGTTTTTATAGGTAAGAATTTGAAATAAGTTTTTAAAAGCCTCTGAAAGTAGGCAACATTATTTTTTAATTTGTTTTCCAATAGAGATTTCATGACACAGACAAAAGTGCTTAAAGCTTTTGCAGAATCAATCCAAATAATATTTTGTAGTGCATGTGTTAGTTAAAAAAAAAGCAGATTCATTAATTTTTAGCATACTTTTGGGAGCCAATAAGGTTTACAGCATACTTGTGGGATATATATGTTGTCACCTTTTTACAAAGACTTTTAAGTACTTTAAACCTAACGAACCTGCTCAGCTTTTAAGTTAATGCGTATGAGTTTTTATATATTCTCATCATCGTTCTAAATTTTGAAGGAACATCAAAAGACACTGGTTCTCTTTCCAAAATATGCAAAAATTTAAGAATTTAGAAAAATTATTTGTGCTTTACATGTCTACCTTTTGACCAGTACATATTTCATGTATATTGGCAGACGACTATATAATTAAAATTTCACCACAAACATATTGGTGGAGTATTCACATAAGAACTTTATTTGAATGCTCTCTAGTTTTCCTTACTTTCAAGAAATTAACTAATTACAAGAAAGTTTCCACGAAGATAATGGTTTCCGTTTTGCTTACAAAGACTTTTAAGTACTTTAAACTTAACGAACCTACTCAGTCTTTAAGTTAAGGCGTATAGGTTTTTATATATTCTCATCGTTATTCTAAATTTTAAAAGAACATTAAAAGATACTTGTTCTTTTTCCAAAAATTTAAGAATTTAGAAAATTTTTTGTGCTTTACATGCCTACTTGGAAAAACCTTTTGACCAGTTCATATTTCACGAATATTGGCAAACGAATAGATAATACGTGGCGTATTTACATAAAAACTTTATTTGAATGCTCTCTAGTATTATTTACTTTCAAGAAATTAACTAATTACAAGAAAGTTTCCACGAAGATAATGGTTTCCTTTAAAAATAAATTTCTTAACATACATTTAGGATTAAAATTGCACATAGAAATTTTTAGACCGTCTAAATATTTGTGTTTAAAATCTGAATTTCTTACTGAAAACAAATGAAATTTTTTAAATATTTTTTGGTAAAAAAATCACATCATTCTTTTTTATCAGTTCTACAAGTCATTGTTTGTAACTTCCGTTAGAGCACAAAATTAAAAAACCAGCATATCAGCCTTAATTAGCTTAAGAAGTGACTTGTATACAACCTGCTGACAAGTAACTAAAACAATTTTAACAACAACGTAGACACACACACACACACACACACACACATACCCGCCAACCTGCACGCCACCCAACCACCAGCCACAGTACAATTATTGCAATAATTTTCTTAATTTTTTTTTAGCATGACAGGCAACAATCATCAATATCATGGAAATCCATCATGTCAAATTGTTATTTGATGCATGACTTTCCATAAAAACAAGACATCAACATCATTCATCTTATTAAAAAAAAAAGAAAAAAAGAATTAAAGAAGCTTAAGATTTCATATTCCCTGAAATTGAAGTGAAAATTTAACAGTAAATTTCTAAATGTTTCGTACTATTTAAAGCCAACTTTGTGTATGTGGGGGAGTAGGGTATAAAAATAAATCCCCAACCGGAAGCAGGTGGTCATTGTTAACGGATCTGAAGTTTAATGAACGAACGAAGGAGCGAACGCTTGTAAAAATAACACACACAAACAAGATGGATGCTCTGTATAATGCCTTAAGTTATGCTTCTGTATTTTTCATGTAATAAATGCGCTTTTTTTTCTAATTTAATTTATTATTTAGTTTGACTCTCATAATTTTAATGTAAAAGGTAATACCTCTCGTGGCACTAGAAATGTTTCGTCAATGTTTCGAAAAAAAAGAACAGTATCAGATCATCATTTACAAACAGCCAACTTAATAAGACCCGGGGGATAATTTCGTTTTTAGTAGTGTAGTTTTTCATATTTCCAGATATTTCTTTAGGAGGGTGGTTAGTGAAAGTTGAAGACATAAATAAATAAAATTTATTTATTAAGACATTTCATTGTTATTATTTAAATGAAACAACAAACCAACAATAACACGTTTGTTTTTAAAAGTAAATCGTAAAAGAGATTCGATGCCACATATAAAACGCGGCAAGGCTGTAACGTGTAGATTAGAAACCACTGAGTATTAATGACATCGTTTGTAACTATCATTTATGAAAGTGAGTCTTAAAGCATCCTCATTCGTCGCTATTGAAGGAAACTAAATTTTATCATCTGCCGTCTTAACAAAATCCACATTGTCCAGCAGTTCGTGCGTAATACACTGCCTACCTACAGGCCATACTCTTAAAAAATGACTTGAGTCTCATATTAATAATTGTCGTATTCTGTATGCAGCAATTATTTACTTGAGCAAGTGATGCGATGAAGTTGAAAGCCTGATGGTTTGCAATAAAAATTTAATTTATCCATTCATATTTAAATAATTATCCTATACTTAAAAGAATCAATATAACTTTTTAAACTTAATAGTATGTACGATGTGAAATTTCCCTAGCCACCCTCGTTTGTTTTACTTACGCCAGCCACTTAATCGTGTTGCTTTTCCTCTAAGTCACGTTCAAGGCGTTCGTTCGTTGTCATGGCTTCATTCCTACAAAAAAAAAAAACTTTTCTTGGGTGCAGTGATTTGTTTGCCATGTGGTTTTTTTCTCTCTCTATAATTTAAAAGATTTTTTTCTAGTATTTTCCACTACTTTATTGTTTAGTCTAGTTGTTGTACTATTCCCAGTAATCCTGTGTATATATATATTTCTGCCATTTTATGATTTGTCAACTCAGCGGAAATCATGCAAAGTATAACATCCCAAGTAACACACACCAACAAAAATAGGAAAACTATGAAAAAAATATATATTCAGAGTATAAACAATTTCTGCATGGCACGCAAAAGTAAAACAACAAAAAAAAACAAAATTGAAAAATTGCCTTTGCATGTTGTGTCACCAGAAGTCATTCAAACGAACAGAACGAGAATGGATGTTAGTGAAGTAGTAGCAACTACTTTTACACAAACACACACACACACACATCGAAGAAAAAAAGGTAATACCAAATTCCTGTGCCGTCATGTTTATGCATGTGAAGAAACAGGTTATAAAAAATTTATAATTTAATGTATTTTGTGTGGTTGTTAGAATTA
The DNA here is from genome assembly GCA_963675445.1 of Linnaemya vulpina. NCBI lineage: Eukaryota > Metazoa > Arthropoda > Insecta > Diptera > Tachinidae > Linnaemya > Linnaemya vulpina. Next base: position 6,575,233 of record OY776276.1, on the reverse strand, counting down.
TTAGTACTGTTGTTGTTATTGCCGTTGTTGAGATTGTATGTTTCATTTTTTTCTCTTTGAAATAAAAAAAGAAAAATATAAACTATTCATCATAGAAATGTTAGACATCTTAAGGATTTTGTAACCATAAATACCACAAAACAAAAACATTGAGAAAAAAGAACTAGTTTGAAAAAATGTATAGACAAGAAAGCAGTTTGTGGAAATGAAAGCCTGAAATTATGCAGCAGAAAAGGCTTTTTAAAGTAGCCTGCGTTTATGACAGTGAGTGCATGCATATTTTGAACATTATAAATTATTGTTTATAAATATATTTAATAATCGATCTTTTTTTATTATTATCTATTGTTTTAAATTAAGAAATTAATTTTAAAAAAATTTAATTTTCACAAAACATTTATTATTATTAGTTGAGATTTTTGTGCTTTTAAGATTCATATTGATATTTAGATTACTGTTTGTGACATTATATTTGAATATAATTAGACATGACCAGTATTTGAAGAATCAAGAAAATGCAACGCTGCTTCGGAACTCTCTACAGCTCCATCATCAGTACTTTTGCAGTTTCTTTTGGTCCATTTGGCTTCTGTTGAAAGAATGAATATCATATTTTTATAGTTTTTGGAATGATTTAATTAAACAAAGTAATTAATGGCACTGATTTTGTGCATAAATTTTTGTAGTTGCATCTATAATAAGACACAATAATAATTTTGTCGCCTTCATATAATTTTTAATATTTGATGGCAAAACCTGAAACATCGTCCTGAAGTTATAATCAACCAATCAGACGATATATTTTAGAAAATATTTGGGAAAATGTATTCGTATAATTTAATATTCTACGGTGGAGCCAAATAACGCTGAAATAAACTGTACTGTTTTTTTAGCTCTGTTTCTTGTTGCTTGGTGTAGCTTGAACATTATTAGCAATCTAACAAAAAACATATACATATAAAATATAAGCAGAAATAAAATCAATTTCCAAACTTAACGAACCAAAAAATTTGCTATTTTCCTTTCCAAAAAGAAAAACCAATTTATTTGGTTTCCTGATTTTTTTTCTTTTACTTCTACACGTATTTGCAAATGGATAATTCTTAATTTAAAACATAACTCGGTCATAAATCTTGTTTTAAACTTCGCCCCTTCAGTTTCAATTTTTTTTTTGCTGTTACCAAAAGCTTTCGACACAAGCTGCACTATAAAAAAGGTTATAATCTGTTTGACTGAAGCAAAAAATAAATGTTTCTTCTTATTTCGCATTTTGTGGAGACAAAATGATAAATGAATTTTAGCATTTTTTTTTAAATTTCATAGAAAATAAATAATTTTTCATTTTTGTTAACAGAAGAGAACAAAACCCACAAGAACAGAAAGGAAGAAATCATACCTTGTTAATATGATGACACATCAGAAAAGCAAACAAAATGAATGATTTGCCGGAAGTTGAAAAAAAGAAAGATAACAAATCTAAAGTTTAGCAGAAAAAGAAAGTAAATGATTAGAAAAATTTAAACTAACCAGCACAGGATTATATATATTTTGGCTTGAAAACAAAAATCTATATATAATTGAGACATATGATGCTGAAGGTAAATACTTTGGGAAAGAAAAATAATATTAAATATTTAATAATACAAGACTTTTCCTTAGCCTTTTATTTAAAAAAAACTTCATGCCCATAAAACCCTTTTTTAATAAATAACTTTTTGGTTTTTAAATTAAAAGCGACACCCTTCTATTTATCTAAGTATTTTATAATTGTTTCGTTTTCCATTTTAAATGACGTTTTAACAACATTCTCGATGTGTTATCAAACAACCACCATAGAAATGCAACTTTTGTATGAGTATTTGTCGAAACCACGTGTCTTTTTGTTGTTGAAAATAAATATGTTTGCATATCCAAAAGGGGCGCCTTATTTACGAACAGGGAAACAAGCACCCTTTATTTGCTTAGTTAACGAAAAATCCCGTCTCAATTGCAGAGTTTTTTTTTGAGTTTTAATAAGAAAAGGGGTGTTAAATCTATTTGATTGAGTATTAAAATTACAAATTGATGATAAATTGATAATGTACGAGCACATCTAAGTGTTTTAGACGTGTGAGGTGTTTTTAATAAACCTAAAAGTATGCAAAGCATTTTGTATTCGCTGAATTTATTTTATACAAAACAATGTATTCAGGGAAATGTTCCATATTGAAATAATTTTGAAACTTAATTGCCTAGTGAAAGTACAATTGTTTGCTGGAAATAACAATAAGACCAACCGCTCCAAGAGGTAGCGATCTTCTGAAGTGTTTTAGATTTATTTAGCAGTTTTATTTAATTGTTTTTTGCAACCACAACATCCAATAGAGATCGTTACTACAAGAAAATCTTTTGAATATTTGGTTGCAATTGACCGGGAAGCAATTTTGCTCCAACATTATAAAGGGTGTTTTTATTAGAGTGATACAAGTTTAAATCATAATAAAACATAGTACTTAGTTTTTGATATCAATGAAATGATCTTTATTGGATAGAAAATTTTATAACATTAATGTTTAAATACGATTTCGTCCATGAGGCCGCCACAGCTGGCGCGTACAAGGCGCAATCTGGAACACCAATTTTCGCAAATGGGCCAATGACTCTGCCAGCCCATAAAGCTTACCAAACAGTAATATCCTGTGGACGTAATGGTGTTTCGACAAAGGCTTGTGGATTCTCCTCACTCCAAAGGCGATAATTCTGTTTATTCACGTACCCATTCAACCAAAAATGGGATTCATCGGAAAATAAAATATCGAATGGACGAAGTGCACGATAAGTTTTGATTAAAAATTTCCACAATTTTCACGCGTTGCTCTGGTGTAAGTCGATCCATAATGTAACAAACAAAAAGCAACTATCAGCTGTTAAATGGGTGGTCAAATAAAGCACTAATGCCAACTCAAAGTTGTATCACTCTATAAAGAACACCCTTTAGTATAACAGCGACCTATCAAACTCAAAATTTAGCAATACCGACGAGAAATGGTCCTCTCAATTGACTTACAATTTTATACGATACCATTGAACAAGTATATCTTGCGTGGCCACTTGCAATCTCTGGAATGTGCTGATCAAAAATATTGACATATAAAATATGTGGCTTGATCAAATTAAGTTTCTCAGTCTAGTTTATCAGCACATTCCAGAGATTGAAAGTGGCCACGCAAGAAATACTTGTGCAATAGTTTCGTACAAAATTGTATTGGTTTTTTAAATAAAAAAGGTTTTTAATTAAAATTGCATGTTGTTCCGATTTACACCCTCCTCGTGTTTTCAGTTTTTATGGCACAACTCTTCTTGGCCCAAGTCTGCAGCATCATTTCAAATGTCAGCATACAAAAAACAAATATTATCCGTCTAAAATACCAACTGAATTATAACTGGAATAACTACAGGATGACTTGCCTAAAAACAAAATTTTCCTTAGAGAAGCTGATTAGAAGCCATAAACGAATTAATAATTTTATGGTCCTACTAAAAAGATTAATAAAACTAAAAGCGAAATAAATATGTTGTCCAAAATTTGGAAAAAGTTTTCCTTTTTTTTTATAAAAATACACTCCAATTATATGAGTCTCATTTATATATACAACTGATTTTCATTATGAAAACTCTAGCCAATAGTAATTTAAGCTGTTTAATTTATTTGACCTGTAAAGTAAATCTAAGAGTTTGTTTTAGACTAAAAGAATAATAAAAAGTATTTATTTAAGTAGCCCTCTGGCAAAAGTTAAAGTTTTTAAACTGTTAATCTTTTCTCTTTTATGCAAAATATATTTCTATTTGTATGCTTTTCTACGTTGTTTTATTTAGTTATTTTTTTTTTCATTTTATTTTCATAATCTCTCTTCCATGAACAACACATCTTTGTGGCATAATTTTAGGTGTTTAAGGAAATTAAGCCACAACATTCGAGTTTTTACTGTTCTTCTCGTTTACAGCTAAAAACTCAACTAAAAGTTGTTACATTAAGCTGAAACTTTGACGATTAGTTTTTGTAATTATAAGCTGAACTGTAGACAAATTTCACAGAAATTAAGCAGAGGAAATTCACAAGTTTCACTGAGGAAAGGGAAGTATAAGTTCCATGTTTAGTTTTTCATTTTTACTTCTAGTTTAGAATTTTTCATTTTATTAAGTTGGGACAAATATAATATAATAGTTAAGAAAAAAAAACTACAAAAATTTTCATTTTATTTTGGGGCAAAAAGGAAAGCATTAAAAAGGCTTATTATTCATAGGATTTGATCCCTTTTGGGTTTAACAAACAAATATGTATGAATAAATGCAATTGTGTAAGAGTGTGTGTTTGGCAGTGTGTGTGTTTCATATCAACTATTCCTTTGAACAGAGTTTAATGAGTGTAAAAAAGCTAATTTGGAAAAATTTTCTGCTTCACATGCTCCCCACACACGCACACACATTTGCATGTGGGTGTGTGTAACTCGGCGTTAAAGTTGTTGCTAGACTTTTTGTACATTTTAACTGAATAATGGCCTCGTTTTTGAACTGTTGAGCATAATTTTTTTATTTCAATTCTACTATTATCATGCGAGTACTTCTATTAAAAGTATTGCTGTCTTCGTTTTTTTTTTGGGGGCACTAAATAAATTTCCCTGTTTCATATGTGATGAATTTCGTTTTAGCATGTCCTTGTTGCCGGATACCCAACTGGGGATTAATTTGCATTATAATTTTTGTTTGTCAAAAATTTTTGGGTTTCATTACAATTTCATTTTCAGTTTTAACGGTGTGTGTGTGTGTGTGTGAGTGTGTGCTTGTGAAAAGCATTAAGATTAAATAACTTGTAAACGTTGCTGGTTTTTTGGTCTAATATGGGGTTGTTTGCCATGCTGGCAGTTGTCATGGTGTTTAATTAATATAATTTTGCCAACTTGAAAGATATCTTAGGTTTTGTAATAGAACATTTTGTGAGAGGAAAAACATGTCTTATATAAAGGAAGTTGTAGAAAAGCAATTATCCTGCGAACAAGTCTTAACGTTTTAATAACCTTTATAAATTGTAAAATGATTCAGAGGTTTCTTTAAGAATATATTTAAATCAAAACGTAATATTTGGGGTCAAGATCGATTCTTAGCTTTATATATAATTCCGAAATTTCGAATAATAACAAAAAGAGTCGTAAATAAATAATTCAAACAAATTTCTCTTTGCAGGTAATACAACTTTATCAAATTTTAAATGGAGTAAGTAATTTAGAAAAATTTTTTGGTGCAACCTCTTCACGTTAATATTTTATTAATATTTATTATTTAGATTTTCAGTTTTCTTAATTTTCATACATACAGGGTTAATTTACCCACAACAGCAACGAACAACTAAAAACTTTTAATCATAAAATCGTCCAAATAACTCAAAAAATGTATGGCCTTTTATCAATAAAAATATTAGAAATTGCAGATACTCAACCTACAACAAATAGCATGAGGATACAAAATGAAATCTTAAAAAATAAATTGATGCATTTGATGCAGGAATTTAATGTTTTATTGCACCTGCCTGATCTATCAAAATGATATTGAAGTTTGGTTTAATTTCTTTTAAGTTTATGCTTCTCTTACAAATCAGCTTTCATTTCCATTTCGCCCTGTATATAATCTTTGAAACTACCAGCAGCATATGTTGCTCCAACTATTGCAAAAAATAAATCTCCTATTATAATAATGTATGTCTTTTTATCCCTGCCGCTTTATATTTAAGACTCTATACAACTACAAAATCTAAGCCAATGGCAAAAATCATCTCTGCTATTCCTGTTTCCTCTTTTTCTGTGCCAGAAATATTATTGTTGGAACTATTAGCATGCCAGAGGAAAAAAAGGGGAAGAATACAATAATCTTTTGTAAAAAGAAGCAGGAAAATTAAGTAAAAAAAAAACTAAGAATATAAGAATTTTGAAAAAGAAATTTATGTTTTGGGGGTAAAATGGAATACAAAAGATTTTTTTTCTGTGAAATAAGAAGGAAATTTGAATGTAAGCGAAGTGCAGAAAATGTTAAATACATATTTTTAACATCTCGTATTATATGGCAAAATAATATCTCCTTTATCATTAAATAATATCTCCATAGCATACTTTTAGGAATATAAACATATATATATAAAGTTAAGTTATGTAACAGTTTGGGAAAACTTAGTTGCATTTAACAAACTTTGCATATTTTCCGGCTGCATGATTTAAAACTGCTAATTAATTTTTAAACGCAAAACTAGAGATTTCCAGCAAACGTTTTTCTAACGCTGCCATAATATTCTTGAAACTGGGGTTTAACAAAAATTTAAACACATCTTTAGCAACGTTGTTCTTATTTTAATTCTTATTTTTTTGGTTTAAATATCATAAGCAAAAGATAAACACCAGAAGTTCTTCCTTTAAGCAAAACTTCCGTCCATCTTCATCTAGATGCGTGCTAAAATATAATTTCCCCAGATAATTGTTTTGTTTGTTTGTTTGGCTATAAGAGCAGCAGCAACTAAGAAAAGCAAAATAAATTAAATAAAAACTTTCTCTAAACATTTAATAATAATGCCTGGAAAGATGCTGCATAAATGTTGTTCAACTGTGGGACAACATTTGAAAGTGTTTGTAAATATTATGGAAACGAAGAATAAAACTGACAAAAACTTTCGCATATAGATAAAATGATTCTCAGAAGTTGGTTACAATGGCGCAGCAATTGTTTAATTAGTCTTTAAATGCTTGAGGGAGGGAGTTATTTTGTGGAATAAAAATGTGCAACTTTTCAAAGATCCACTTGTAGAGGAAGAATTTCATTGAGACAGTAAAATATTTTTTAATTGAATAATTGTAAAGCTAAGCAGGCCGTGTAAATCACTCTCTCGTGTGAGATAATATTTAAACTCAAATTTAAGAGAAAAACAAAACATTACCCGGAAGTTTTCACCCCGCCCTCTTATTACCCACTGTAATAAAAGTCCTAACATTTTCACAATACTTTTTATAAATTTACAGGTTGTGTGCGAAACACAACGAGATTGTGTTTTTGGTCTGGGTTTTTTTTTGACTATTTAGAAAAATGGTTAGAAAAGTAAAAGATATATCCATGAGTTGTCGAATACATACAGACTCATAATTCCATTTGAACGACAGAAGTAAAATTTTTTCGTATATATTTTAACGAAGACCGCTTAATCCAGAAAGCTTTTTTCCATATGGGCTGTACTTAAAACAAGTTAAGATATTAATTATTGAAAATTTCTGTCTGCCGAATTTCTGTATTTAAAAATGTTGCTCCAGTTTCAAGTCATTAAAAATAAACTGCGGAACATATTTAACTTACACAAGCACTGGCTGTCATTTAAATACTTTGCATTCCTTTTAGCAGCTCAAGTTCTGTTGGAAATATCAAATGAAACAAGTACTTAAAGTCAACTGCTTTGCATTTAACTCAAATTTTTTTTTATGAATTTTTTCTTGCCAACTAATTATTTGTTGACATTCTAAGAGTTTTTGGCAAGAATATTTAAAACAAAACAACAACACACACAAAAATATTGAATACAAAACAAACACAGACAATACGTTTGTTTTCATGAAAACAAAATTTTGCAAAAAGAAAAAATAAATATGATTTTACTCTTAACATTAAGATATCCTGAGACCTGATATACAAACACAAGTGTTCTTAATGGCAAATGATAATGTTACACATTAACACAAACAAACAACAACATAATAAGCTTTTAAATAAATAAGCAGGGCAGCAAAGAAAAATAGAACAAACAGAAATGAAAACATATTAAAAATGTTTGTGTTGATGTTTTTTAATTCATGCTGCATTCATTCCATACAGGGGGCTGCCCCTAAATATATGCTTTATTTGTTTTAATGCGCTTGTTTTTTCTTCTCTCAGCATTGATGTTGATATTGTATCATTATGGGTTTCAGCTGTTATTTGATAATATGAAGTGCTTTTGCTGTTAAAAAATATACAAGCAATTCTATATTGTTTTAATAAAATCAACAAAACAGAAGGCTGCAGAGTTGCAAAATTTTCGGAACATGAGAGTTTATTACAAAATGTATATATATATTTTAATAGACTTTTAAGCCCTTATACGTGCCTGCTCATGCAAAAACAGCTTATGGGTTTTTATGTTAAACAGAAAAATATTCAAGAGCCAGAGCAGATGAATGTGTGGGGAAGAAGGTGGGGAAGAAGGTGGGGAAAATATGAAAAACACGTAACACATGCGAGCACTTGTAATCCACAGGAATTTTCCATCATCGTAGCATTAATTGTAATTTTATACTTAAAAAATGAAATGTATGTATTTGGTTTTTTTTTTTCAAAGTTATCAATTAACAAAGTTTGCATTGAGCATTTTGTTTTTGTTTGTAATTTCTTTATGCCTGAATTATGGCAACAGGTTTTAAAAGGTTAAGAGGGCTTGAATTCGTAGTCAGGCTTTTATTGGATTTTCAGCCCTAAAGTAGGCATCACTTGTTGGAATATGTTGTTTATTTTACACACAACTACAAAAAATTTTGTGAAAAAGATAGTAAATGGTTTTAGAATCGAAGAGTCCTGCCGTTTTCGTTATAATTACCCGCATCTATTTTTAAATGCTTTAAATCAATTTATTATTATTTAAAGAAAAGGCGTCATTATTTGCGTGGAGACTGCCGAAGACTTGTTGACAAATACGCTCCCACAAAGAGTTTTAAAAGCACGCAGTAGGCAGCTGCGTAGAATATTGAATTCAGTGCTCTGGCAGGATACTGTGATAACTTTCAGGTAACAATTTATTATGGGGAGAAACTATTTTTAACACAATTTATTGGCACAATAGAAAAACTATTTCTTATAAAAAAATATTTAATAAAACACTTAGCGCCCTAACGTATGCAAATATGTCAAAATATTTTTTTTTGTCTTCCAACCCTTTTCTGCCATTATCTATTCACCTGTCACCAAGGAAATGGAGAAATCCAATTTAAAATAAAAATCACATAGTTTTCTCTCCAATAATTCGATAAGCCTGTAAATATGCCAAGTATTTTAATAAAAATATATCAAAATCTCAAATTTTAAAAGGAATTCCACCAGAAAAAACCTAAAAACCAAAATCTAATAACAATCTCATTTACATATCGAATACAAAAAAAATTCCAATAAAGCAATCGCAAAAGAAAAAATAAAGGACAAAAGACAGGATAACACACACACACACAGACACAAGAGAGGCACACACACACAGTGGTAAAACTAAATAGGACACCTTTGAACAACAATGAAACTGAAATCCTTGACAGCCACTTGAACATGTCAGGTCAATTTGACACAAGGATAACAAGCCAGAAGAGTAAATAGAAAAAAATGAATTGCACAAAAAGCAAATATTAAATAAATTAAAGGAAATGGATAAGGATTATTTAAGTAGAAGAGAACTACTACAAATAAAAAAAGGTAACTGGAGAAGGGAAAAGCATTTTATCACGTTTATTTTCTAATATGTCGTGCCCAAAAATATTTAATATAGAATTTAATATTTGCGAAAGAACTTGTTGAAAATTTTAAATAAAATTAAATGGAGCTCCACATTTCTTCCTCAAACTTTCAAAATATCCTACCGCTTGCAGCATCCTGTAACAAATACATACTTTTCAATTAGTTGCAAAATTGTTGTTTATCCAATCCGGCACAGCGCTGCTTTACAAATTCATTTAGTTTTATATAAATCACAAGCATTCTCGTTGTGCATACTTTTAGTTGGTTTTCCATTTTTATTTACTTTTTCTTATATTTGCAACTTCATTTGCATTCGGTTTTTCTTTTAGCATTTTCCAAAGTCTCATTTAGTTGCGGCATTTTCCTTTCCTTTTTATTTTTTGGTGGCCCACATATATTTTTGTGCAAATATCTTCGTTAAACTCAACAGGAGAGTGCCACAATGTTAGCCTAGCAGCACAGAAGTATGCAATATTTTATGAAATGTGAATTAAATTGTTGCAGAAGGGGGGGGGGGGGGGGACAACAATTAAACTAAATGGAAAAGTAGAATCAGTGATATGACAAAATGACTATTTGACAGAAAGTTACTCAGATTTAGAAGGGTAAAATTCATATATATATATATATATATATATATATATATATACATATATATATATATATATATTCTTGGCAGAGTATTGAGAAAATTTCACCAGCAGCAGGTATTTGCTATACAAAACTGTCCCTTGTGAAGAGCAGTTACTGTACGATGTATTCGTTATTAGTGTAGATGTTGTTAACATGAGTGGAGAATTGAAATTATAAACCGCACCGCAAAAACCTCATAACTTACAATCATAATTGTAAAAATAAAGGGTTAAATAATAAAAGGGAATATTTAATGACTATAATTTATGAAATAATTTCATGAAAATAAAGTTTCATTTTCCATAATTATTATAAGTATGGGCAACGTTCTATTGCTGATAAAGCAAGTAGCGAAGTTACAGTCGACTTGATTTTTTCTGAGGCAGACGATTTTACTCGCAGATGTCAACGATGCTTTACGTAACCAGGTACGGACTATTAGTAATATAGTAAACCTACTGTATTAAGTTATGTGATCATGTCTCGCAGATCAGTCCCTGATAACTGTGAGAGGTTGGCCAGTATATGTCTGCCTAAGAATTTTTGTCTTGAGAGATTTCGAGCTGGACTTTCACAATGAAACTGGAAAACTGTCTGTTCCCTATTCCTGTTTTTTATAGATTGATACAAGTTTAAATCATAATAAAACATAGTAATATATTTTTGATATCAATGAAATGATCTTTATTAGATACAAAATTTTATGACATTAATGTTTAGATATGATTTCGGCCATGTGGCCGTTACGGCTGGCGCGTACAAGGCGCAATCTGAAACACCGATTTTCACCAACAGTAACATTCTGACCATTATCGTTTTTGAAGACATATGGGCCAATGACTCTGCCAGCCCATTTTCTGTGGATGTAATGGTGTTTGGACAAAAGCTTGTGGTTTCTCCTCACTCCAAATGCGACAAATCTGTTTATTTACGTACCCATTCAACCAAAAATGGGCTGCAACGGAAAATAAAATTTTGCATGGACGAAGTGCATGATAAGTTTGACGAACAGAACCATTAATTAGGTTAAAAATTTCCGCAATTTGCACGCGTTGCTCTAGTGTAAGTCGATCCATAATAAAATGTCAAAGCAAATTAAACAAAAATCAACCATCAGCTTGTTGAATGGATGGACAAATAAAACAGTGATGCCAACTCAAAGTTGTATCACTCTATAAAAAATACCCTATACGATAGAACTCCTTATAGGATAAGCCCACCCTGAAGATTTTTAAGTCTTCCTCTGCTACATCCACGAGTCACGATATATGCCTATTTCTGTCTACAAGCTGTAAATGTGCATGTTACACCTTCTATCGTCAGTCTTTTGTGGGTATGTCTCGAGGATGCATTTCTTGATGGCCTACCGATATGGTTTTGGAGGTGCGTATAGTAGAGTCAGTACTGGGCAGTTCATCCGCCGTTCAAAGCCTGGCAAGTCGCTGTGTTAAGCGACCCAGATGAGTGTAACATCAGCAGGAGCCAACATTAGGAATCATATGGAAGCAGTCAATATCGTATAAAAGCAATCAAACACATCATGAACTCAAGTGAAACATACTGCAATTCCAAAGCGAAAAATTTATTTAAACAACCTCTTCAAGTGATTAATATTCCCTAATTATTGCAGTATCCTTTCCCCCTTCATCTTATTGTCATATAAAACAGATTGAACTCATTTTCACCTCAACTCTCTGCTTAAATGCAAAATATAAATCTTGCAGTTAATGGTTAATATGTCACTTGTATTTATGACAAAATACTTGTTTGTTCATTATTTATTTTGCGCTCACTCTCTGACATTCGCGTTTCATTTTCCAGCTCATTTGCTGGCTTCCATAGTTTTTATACTTTTTCGATTTCTTCTTTACAGATTTAATTAATATTTAATTGGTTTTATTTACAACATCAACGACGTAACCATAAAACCTCGTTTGACTAACCACATGAATAGGAAAAATAAACAATTTGTTTTTCCCTTTTTAAGAAGAATGAAGTATATTTTTATGATAGAAGTGAAAATAAAAAAAAACTGCCACATGATATACGACTGTATCATGACCTCGTCAACAAGAAACTCATAATTAGTGTCTGCATAAGAAGATTAAAATACACTGGCATAGTGAGCCACACTTTTGTGGGTGTAAGCCCCTGCACACAACTCCCTCTGACAGTTTGGTTCTGTTTTTAGTATCTCTGCCATGTAGGAACAGTATGCTGCTGGTGAAAGAAAACAAATGTTACGTGTACTTAAAGACAACGAAACAAAAGAGGAGTTATAAATATTACATGGAGCATAAAAAATATTAACGCGCGTACACTGTCAACACTTGCAATATGAAGTCACGTTTTAGGGTTGTCACAGAAGTTTTATGTTTCAATACAAAATTATTAAAACCTTCACTTAATAAAGTCTTGAAAGGAGAAATATTTGATCTGACAAATTGCCTATTTAGTACAATTAACCCTGCATGGTTACTGTTCTTTATTATATAACTCTTTTATATTTTCTCAAACTCGTACAGAATTTGAAGAGATAAAACCAGTTTTAATATCATATTTTTATTATTTTTTAATTACTTAACTAAAAATATTTTTATAATATGAAATTTATTTGTTGGGTGGTTAAGCAATGTCTATATGCATTTCATTGGCGGTTTTTACCAAATCGTCAATAGACTTCAACCACAGTTTTGAAAAGTTTCAAGCTTCTCTTCTAACTTATTAAAAGACTTTTATAAACCATCTGAGAATTATGTTAATAAATTAACTCTAAAAATTCACAAATGATTTCAAAAAATCACATTATAATAAGTGTAGTAGGCTATGAAACTTATACAAACCAAAACCCAACAAATAACTTTTATTCGATATCAATCTATTTTATTAACTATTTGACATATGACAGTATGTCAAATAGTTAATTTATTAAAAATATTTTTGTTTATTTTTGACTTAAAAAAACTGTTCCGCTAAAACTATCTTTATAATTTATTTGTCAATACAAAAAAGAGTAAGCACAAATGAAGAGTAACCCTTTGGGGTTAAAAAATCAAGTTGGAAAAATTCCATTTTAGCAGTACAAAATGTTGTAACTGCTTCCTCTAATTGGTAGCAACTTTATACGGCACACCCTAACATAACTTCACTTTATGTGACTACTCCAAGTATTCGTATTTAGTTACTTGTATTAAAAATATTGTTGACATTTTGGTTTAAATAAATACATGCTTGTTGCTTCCGTATGTGATCAGTCAATTTAGTTGATGTTTCACAAATTTTTAACACACTCATTAATATTTTTCAGGCTCATGTTTGGGAGAGAAAAATGTAATTAATTTTAATTTAAAAATATTCTGTAGAAAAAATTCAACAACACAAAAGGCGCGAATGTAAATAATATATATTTTTTTTTTGTTTGTCGTCTTTTTTGCACAAATTCTCCATTGACTTTGAACTTGACGTAATTTATGAGCATGAGGCATCGTTAAAGTTGCAGCTGAATGAAGCAATACCTCACATGGAGGACATTAAATTGAGTTCATTGTCTAACAGAAAGAAGAGAAAAAGAAAATTTGCTAAACTTACTAGTCTAGTAGAACATTTCTTTTGCAATCCTTTTCATTTACAGTTCCTTGAACTTTTTTTCTTTTGGTTGTCTTTTTGTAGTGCAAGCAAATTAAATGGATTGTGTGCCCTGTTCTTTTTAAGTCTATTTTCAATTGTTTGAAAGTACTGACGCCTCGCACAATTGACACCTTGTCTAGTAGTTTGTTGTGCTGTTTTCTTGTACTTTTTTTTCTGTCGCATTCTAAATTTAAACAGGCCGTGCATTTAATTTACTTGACATTTGAAAATGATTCACTGTGCATCAATTTTTTTTTTCGTTTTGGTTACACTGGCAGCTTCACGTGGCAAATGTAGCATTTGTAAACACTTTATTTCATAAATACTACAAAAAAATATTTATTTTATTTTATTTTTTTTGATATGCTGGTAGTCAACAAATTTTTCCATTGTTGTAAACTGTCATCTTCCCTAAATTCAGCCATCAATCTTTAGCTTTCCCTTTTGGTGGTTGCTGTTAAATTATCATCATCGTTTAGCTTTTTTTCTCTTGTTTCTTAAAATAATATTTAGAATGCCTTCTTAACCAACTTAGCATAAACACTTAGATTTGAAAATGCTTAAATATATATTTCAAACTAAACTCACTTGTCTATAAACACATTCCGTTTTCCTCTATTTGCTGGCAACTTTTGCGAGTCGACTGTAACCAACCCTCCCTATTACAAAAAAAACAAAAAACAAAAAAGTCTCTTTACGAAGTGCTCCCTATTCGAAATTGTTAAAAATAAAACTTAAAGAAAATCACAACAAAATCTGAAAATGAAATATACCATCACGATAGCGCTACACCAGACGCTGGAAGGCCAAGCAGTAGATCGATCAAAATGCTGTAACGGATACCAACTGAAAGCCTTGACCATGCCCGATTGTATATTGTGAAGATTCTAATCTAAAATATATAGACCATTTTACATTTTCAAATCAGTACATATATTTGGGAAGTGTCGTTTAGACCTCTTTAACTTTAATTTCGAGCTGATTCTTTTTTCCCAAAATGTTATTAAAAAATTCAAAATGATCAGGGGTTTTAAAAGAGTGATTGAGGGGTTTTAGTTAGTTCCTGTCCACAAGCCACTGGGGCTAATGCAGATCATCAGGAAACCTTAATTCAATATTTCTTACAATAACTAAATATATTATTTCACACTTTCACTTTAACAAGTGAGAAGTCTAAATAAATGTCATAACACGAACTCACTGATCACTTCTACTTTTGTATTTTCTAACGTTTCAATTGATCACTTTGAATTTTTTAAAAATATTTTGGAAAAAAGAATCAGCACAAAATTAAAACTAAATAGATTCTTTATCTGATACAGCATCGCCTTCTTAGTTGAAATATCTCTTCATTCTATATTATAGAATATATAACTACCTGTCAACGTCATGTCATATTGTTTAGAATTTATTTTACTCCTTTTTTACAAAAATCTCTTACCATATTGTATCTAATGCCTTAAAGAGTAGCCACAGGCTGCCAAATATAATTGTACATCACAAGGATTTGTCTTGATTTGACTTTGAAAAATAGTGGAGAACCAAAATATCCTCAGGGCTTAATAACAATCTGACTCTTAAGTTAGTTACAAGGGATTTACCCAATTCAAATTATTATAGCGTGAATTGAGAAATAATTATAAAAAAGGCAGAAATTTCAAAGAATTTAATGATCTACAATAAAATTTAATATATTTTGTTAAGGGCATTGTGTAACTTAATCTACAAATAGCTACTTTATTTGCTGCACTGTAGGCATGTCCTTTTTGTTGCATTTAAATAACTCCTGATTCTGAGAAATTCCGGAAACTTTAGCTCAGTCACCAGTACCGTAGTGTACAGGGTGCACTTCGGACTACTCTTAATTGTTGTCTAAGATATTATATCGAGGCTTCGGTGTATGTTTGCTTACCACTTATACTTTGTCCCTCATTTTCTGCCGTATATTTTTGAACAGCAACAAAAAATATTAAGTTAAAATCTAAAATGTATTCAATGCTATTTCTAGCTTCTCACAGCCAACAGAAAATAATACCAAGAGAAAATTGTAGAGTATGAAATACTTTTGTTGTTTTGACTTTCATTTAGTTCAATGTTGTGCTTGTCAACCGTCAACTCAGTAAAAAAAATTTTGTTATTTTTTTTTCCAAGTCTTAGTAGATCAACAAAAGAAAAACAAGAAAAAAAACATAATTAAAGCCAAAAACAATAAACTCTTAAAAACTAGAAAGAAAAATTATCATAAACTATCAACAACTCGCCTGCCGCTGTTAAAGCTAACAATGCCACAAAATGTGGCGGCGAGGCAAACGAGACAGAAAACTATTTTAGTGCTGTGTGAGGTCCTTTTAGTCCTATTACTTTCACACCTTTATGAATCCCAACAAGCCTCCAATTTCTGCTGCTTGGTAAACTTTTTGTTTGGTGTTTTAATTTATTTTTCTCATTTTGGCCACTCTTCGTTCGCCTTTGACTAGTTTGTCGTGGTTTTAATTTGTGTTTTTTGTTTGTTTGTTGTTTTTTTAGACCGTGGCCAGGTGAGAGAGTTGTTTGAAATAGGAAATGGAAATTTGTTGGCAATTTTAAACACAATTAATGAAAGCACAAACTCTAACACACATTAACCAGGCAAGTCTGCAAAGTTTTTGTTTTTAGTGGGTGCACATGGTTTCAGGACGAAAAGTTTTTAAAATTTATATCCTCATATGCTGGATGATAAAAAAAGCGGTGTTTGCTTAGGCAACTCACGTTGAGAATAAAAAAAATTGAATAAAAAAGTTTTAAAGCGACTTGAGTCTACTTATAAATTTGGACTTAGATAAACGTTTAAAGATTTCTTTTGAAAAATGTGCTCTCGAACAATTTTCTTTTAAGGAAAGCACTTTATCCGGGCTGGTCTTTTAAAAAGTATGTTTTAAAAAATAGTTTTAAACAAGATAAACTTCGAATAAGCTGCCCTTTAGAAAAAAATTTTGAAATATAAAACAGCGATATCTGTGGAAGGATTAAAGCATGACCAACATTTAACATAACATAATTTCAGTTTTCATCTATATCTAAATAGCAAACCAGGCATGTTCACATTTGCCAATTATTTGAACGAAAAAATGTAACCACTTAAAACTAAAGAAATATATATTGATTAAGATGCCTATTTATCAAGTGAAACAGTTTCAATTATAATTAATAGAAAGTGTCATAGAGTCCAATATTATTGCAAACTGCTTGAACCGAAAAACAGTAGTCTAAGTTAAAAGGTGTTTGATTAGTATTTAGTGGTCACACTTTTTTGCACAAATATGTTGTAGATATCAACATATTTCAAGTCTAGAAGTGGTAACAGAATTGTAACTTATTACCGGTTGAGGTAAAAATAACATTTTATAGATCAAATATCTTGTATTCCAATTGTTAATAAATAGCACAGACACCCTCCAATTAGTGTGGTCATGCTCCAGTTAGCCAACAACATCCTATTAGATTTCATATTTCCTATAGTTTTTCTCAATCGCCGTAAATATGTTTTATTATTACAAGTTCTCTGAACGAATATGTTTCGAACAATTTTGTTTTTTATAATTTATAGTTGTTTAAAAACTTTCAAAATGTGATTAGAAAGAAATGAGTTAACTTAAGGTACCATTTTAATTTCCATAGTTTCGTTTTCCCATTTACTGCTCTAATTGCAAAAGTATTAAGCAGAGGATGTTTTAATATGTGTCTGGTCTGAAATTTCTAAATTTCTTTAACGTTTCTATGTAATTTGTATTGTTTTATGTGCTCCCCAAGCCCCAAACTTTGTTGCTTTCCTAAACAAAACTTATTGTTTTGCTTAACACAAAAATTGTTATTGTTTGTATTGAAATTTGAATAAGACAAAACCTTTTTGTTTGTTACTGGAAAAACAGTCTAAAGTTTATTTTATTTTCTTTTAAGCTTTTGTTCTATTTTATGGAAGACTGGGTAATTGGAAAATGTACTTTATAATGGGGATTAAAGAAGAATTATATAAAAGCTTTTTTCCTTTTTGTTGCAAATATAATGTGACGAGTTGTATTTAAGTCTTTAAGATTTAACATAAATAAATAAAATTTAGAACACTTTGAATATTCTTGTTTTTAAAAATATTTAATAGATTTTTTTCCATTTAATCCACTTTGGCCAAGTGTTGCAGTTAATCTGTTTTAGAGTATTTGAGTTTGATGATGAGAACGCACTATTTGTGACAGTGCATTTGTGCTGTCATTTATAAACATACAGTTGTGTACAGCAATGCATGTTGCATTTAGTGCACACTGTTGTGTGTGCTTGTAATGGCTTAACGCTGGTATTACAGTTCCATATATTATTTTTATCAAGCAGACTTTTGTTTTTGGATTTCTTGTCCAGGTTGTTACCCTTAACCCTTTACTGCCTGTTTTAAATATTCAAGCACACATTTTCAAAACATAAATCTTCCTTAACACATATTCTTTCGTTACAAACACCATGTGCCTAAACTATAAATTATGACCCACTAACAGGCACATGTTGTTTGTCTTCAAGTTTATTTTCAAAATAAATCTGATATTTATTAAAATTTTTGTTACAAGTTTTTTGTTTATTTTTGCCACAAAACAAAATATATTTCGTATGAAAATAAATAGCTCGTAATTTTATGACTCTTAAAACCATAAATTTCGTTTTTGATCTCCAACTGAAATACATGCAATACGTTTTGGTGTCAAAGCAAAACAATATATATAAAAAAAAAATTTTTTTTGTTAAAAATAACTTAGGGGAGTCTTTCGTTTGAATATTACAAAACTGTTTTGAATGAATGCTCAGAGTTCTTAAAGTGCACCTTCTCTGGCTGATAATGATGGCTGGTTGCTGTTGCATTTACTGTAAAATAAATTGGCGTTTAGTCTGTAAATGATCGCTAAGGAGTGATAAACTTTCGGCCGGATCTATTTATTTTATTTTCTTTTATTTTTTTCTCAAACTTTTCGATATTTATTTGTGTGTAAAGTTCTCCACTATTTTCGTTTGTAAACAAAGCAAATAAATACACGCACGCAGTATAAGGGAAACATATTGGAAAATATTTATTTTTTCTAATGTGTGGAAATTTAAGTTCATTTAGTTGTTGATTTTTGTTGTTGTTTTGTTTTAATGAATTAATTGCTTTTGGCGGCTGTGGAAGAGGAGGTGAATGTGGCGCGGCTATCGCTGTATTTATGTTTCCAACACAATGTGCGTGTGCTTAGTCTATAAATATTTTTGGAAACAAAAATAATAACAAAATAAAATTGAATTAAATTGAATTGAATTAACAAACAAACAAAAAATATATAAAAAATATATCATGTGCTATATCGAGTGTGCGTGTGTAGAATTTAGCAAAAGAAGTTCCTATAATTAAAGTGCATTAAAATGGGTTACAACGGCCCTACTACAACGTGAAGCAACATTTTCAAAATCAAGCTAAAAATTATCTAAAATTAAACATTTAAATGGATACACATAACCAACAAAAAATGGGGTTCTTAAATAACAAAATAATGTGTATGTGAAGTTAATTTAATTGTTATTAAAATTGTTGAGAGAAGGTCTCGTTAGAAAAAATTATTTGAATACAATGACTGGCGGAATGGGAATGAAACTATAGAAAATCCTAACAAAAATATTAAAATGCAATAAAAACAATAATTAAAACCACATAAAAGTCATGAAAAATTTAAAAACTTTTAAATTCAACGGAATGAATTTATGTTGAAGAACCGCCCATCAACACATGAGCTGTCGTTTCCCCTACGAAATCTATTTACCAGTAAAAGGAAACTGAAGGAACTATTTGCCATCTGACAATAATACTGCGAGTTTCCTATAATTTATTTTGTAGATTTCTTAACCGTTGTAAAAACTTCTGAGAAAAAAAAGGCAAATTTAATAGTTACATTTTAAAATAATAAGAAACTAGACTAGAATGGCACAATATAGTTTTCAGGCATTGTGGGAATCAGTTACGCAAAATAAGTGGTTCTTACAAGCGAAGTTGAGGCCTTTTCATCTTGTTGTTGCCTGTATTTTACATAAAATGTTTTAATTCTTTAATCCAAAAGTAACCTTTGATAAGTACCTTTTATCAGTACCTAACAAGAAAGTACCTGTTGAGAAAATTGCTTTAGAACACAGTATTCTTTTAAAAAAGTAGGTTTTAAAAAGTAACGTTTGAAAAACCACTTTAAACAAGCACCATGTAAAGAAGTACCTTTTCAAAAAGTACCATATGGTATCATATCTATCAAGAAAAGCTACATATAAAAAGGAACTTTTAATAAAATTACCGTATAAAGAAGTATCTTAAAAAAAAGTATTAAATAAAAAAGTACCTTTTAAAAACTACCTTTTGAGAAAGTAGCTTTAGAGGACAGTGCTATTTTCAAAGAGTTCGTTTTAAACAGTCAAGTTGAAGAAACAATTGAAAAAAAGTACCATGTCTGCACTTTTTAAGTACTTCTTGATTACTTCTTAAGTACTTTAAGATGAAAAGGTAACTGTCAAAAAAAGTTACATAAAATAGTATCTTTAAAAAAAACTATCATATAAGGAAGTACCTTTTAAAAAGAGTATCATATAAAAAAACCTTTTAAAAAGGGTTCCATTTAAAAAAGAACCTTTTACAAAAATACCTTTTAAGAGGGTATCTTTTAAAAAATGATTTTATAAAGAAGTACATTTGAAAAAAGCATTCTACAAAAAAGTACCTTTTAAAAAATGTTCCATACAAAAAAAAATTTTACAAAAATACCTTTAAGTAGAGTAGCTCTTAGTAAATGATTTTATAAAAAAGTACCTTTGAAAAAGAGTATTATATAAAAAGTACCATTGAAAAAGAGTTCCATATAAAAAAAAACCCTTTTACAAAAATACCTTTTAAAAGAATATCTTTTAAAAAATGATTTTATTAAGAATTACATTTGAAAAAAAGGATGCTTTAAAAAAAAGTACCTTTTAAAAAGTGTACTATAAAAACAAAAAATACCTTTTAAGAGACTAACTTTAAAAAAAAAAATTTATAAGGAAGTACCTTTGAAAAAGAGTTCCGTATAAGAGAGAACATTTTACAAAAATGCCATTTAAAAAAAGCTTTTTAAAAAGTATCAAAGTGTCTGCCGAAAAAGTACCGAGAGAGGAAAGTTGTAATTTCGATCCAATATATTGAAATATATTATATAAGACGGCTGATGTTTTTGTGAATATACTCCATATATACAAAGAATATATTTTAACTTTACTTGAACAATAAATATTCTCAATTGCACATTCAATGTGACAAAATCTCCTAAAATTTAATTCAATTGCAAATTTACTTTTCAAAACGAAAAAAAAGTACTTTCAAGGAAAGCACTTTAAAGAAAATTTAAATCAATGAATTAAAATTCCTAAACAGCAGAAAAGTTTCGCGGTGTACGGAAATCAATATAGCAGCAGCTATTTAAATACTATATCTTCTTAAAGCTCTGATATATCAGCGAGAACAGGCGGTAACCAGTTTCAACACAAACTCTCCTAATTAACAACAACTCTAATGATTGTCTTTTGTGTAGTCATGCTTCATTTAACATGTTGTCTATCTGACGCCTGGTATTCGTATTCATAATGACGAGCGCCTTGTCGCAGATGCTTGCTTCCCTTTTTTTCTCTGCAACTTTTCAATTTTTACATGTGGCCAAAATGTTTGTATTTGTGTAGGTATCCTGTGTGTTAAGCGGAATAAGAAAAACTACCAACATCATCATCGTTGTGTCATCATCGTTTTCACGGTTCATTGAATACTGCTGTAGTGATTTTCTTGTCTCAATTTTTGTGCGGAAGGATGGTGTTTTTCATATCTGAACAGATGTGATCAATTGCTTAAATCAATTATCTGATAATTGGATTTTTAGTGGTCAAGAGCAAAGAGTGGTTGGAGAGCAAAGCAGAGATAAAATCAAATGTTAAAAAGAGATATTGAACAGGAGGGTAAAGTTTATGCAAAAATATCATATTTAATTATGTATTTCTTGAATAGTTTTCATTTGATGAATTGAAGAAAAAATTTCGACAGCTAAATAATTTGAAATAGTTCCATCAAAGCAACTTAAATTCCTGCATAATTCATAATTTAAAGAATTTTTCATTTGTCTATTTGTAACCTAAATTAACTTCAGTATAAATTAAAACTTTTTGCTGGAATTCTTGCACAAATATTTCAACGAAATTCCAAAGCGTACGTACTTTTTGGTTCTACGAAAATGTTGAAACTTGTTTATTAATAAATTCTTGCACTCAGATCCTGAATTCCATAAACATGTTGTGTTTCTTTGATTTCAAGGAATTCCTTAACTTTTGTTTTCCCACTCTCACTCTCGCTCTCTGTTTTAGTAGCCTTTGCTTGGCTTATTTATTCAAAAGCTTTCTCAATTATTAAAATTTATTTAACCTAAAAGTATGCAAAATATTTTATAACACTGACAATAAAACAAAACATTTTTAGTTACAAGAGCCATTTGATTTGGGGCAACCAGAATGAATTATGGATCGCAGTTTATATTCATGTTTACAAATGGCATTAATTTAATTAGTTTACCTTTTAGCCCCATGCACAGAAATAAGCCAAAACAAAAAGAGAATGAGTTATTTAATTTTCTTTTCTTTCGTTTTTCTTATTGTTTAAGTTGTGGAACTTCTCATGCAATTTTGCTTAGCAGTGCTGAAGTTCTTATGATTGTGGCCAAGAGCTGTTTTCCTACCAAAACTTTCCTGTACAGCAGATGTTAATGTTTTGTGCTAGCAAGACCTTTACAGAATCCTTGAAATCGCTTGAAGCCAGAATCCTTTAAATGAAAAGGAGTTAAATACGCCAAAAGGCTCATTAGTTTTATTTTGCTGTGTTTGTTGGTATGCGCCTGTTTTAATAATTATAAAACATGTTTTTCTTTTTTCTCAAGCCCAGAAAAATCTTCAAGCTAAATTTCGCTTTTTTCCTATGGCACCATCAACAACCAGGAAAACTTTTGTGACGCAGCTAAAAAGAATTAAGGCGCATTATTAGACCGGAGGGTTAGAAATTACAACACATCTGGAAAAGTCTTGCTGTATATTTAATTACAACAGCATGGAATAGAGAAAATGACAACAATCTTGCATTTATGTACAGCATTTCTTTTTCCTTATTTTTAACTACAGAAAAGCTTTTCTTATGATTAACTTTTGCTGCAGAGATATTGTTTCTTTGATTGCTGATTTTTGCAGAATTCTTGGCATTGACTGACATTTAAGTATTATCAAGTTGTGACCCCTGCTAGAAAAGCAAAAAGGCTGATGGAAATTGTTTTTGATTAAAACAAAACACTATTAGCTAGTGTTAGCCAGAGAGGGGTTTATTACAGATGTCGTATAGAACATAGAAATTATTTTGATGCGCCTTTTTTGCTATTATGAAAGGATTATAAAACGAAGCTCTTTCTTTACTACAGAATATTAGAGGCTCAATGTTCGCGTAGTTTGCATTTGCAACCGATTTTCATAAGAAATTTAGTATCTGCCTTAAAGTTTTTCATTGTCAATTACAAGGATATGATATTATATGGAACGATGAAAAGTATTAAAAATAAAACCAAGCCTAAAAGTATGTGTGCATTAAAGATTTCAGGCTTTCCCTCAATATATGCTAACTTTTTCTATAGAAACGATTACTTATTTCTTATTTGTTGCCACAATGAACTTCTCATTTAGTTAAAAAATATTTGTAATGGTGTTACGTATTTTAATTTATATTTAACATGTTCGACTTATATTATTTGCGTATAAAAAGATATTATAATATAATTATAATTGCAATAACAATACATCTTACGACAACTTGCTCATTTTTGATATGTAAATGTCAAAACTGTCAAATGCCATTCATTTCTTTGTACAAAAATTCGACAAAAAAAATCAATCAATTAGAAAATAAAATATTTATCTTCATCTAGAAATAGAAAATGATTTACAAAAGGTTGTTATTATATCTTGAGGGGAAAATCATTGAACTTTGATTATTTTATGTTTGACACTTGTAAGAGCTCTTTTGTTTATTTATTTATTTCCTAACTTTTTTCTTCATTCTCTAAAAATATCAAACACACATTGAGGAAATTTAATTCGTAATAGGAAAAAACAGTTTTAACTTGAATAATGGAAATGGCTTCAATAATATGAACTAATATGACTATAGAAATAAAAGCAAAAACATCATTCAATTTATAAATATATACATATTTTAAGAAAGTTTAATGTATCTCGAGTCAATATGACAAACGGGTGTGTTGATTTCCTCTATTCAGCCATTTCTGATGACATCTCATCATTTATAAATGTGGCCCACTTGTAACATCAAAGTTGTTAGAAAGAATTACAGCGTCTTTAATTCGAAATGAGGTCGAAAACATTACCCAAATGGAAAACAAAATATATTTACCTGGCAAAAAAAAAAAATAATAATAATAATAAAAATGAAAAGAAAATATTTTCCCCTCTCTACCATCAACATTTCATATGACGATCGAATAAATGGGCAAAAGGTAAAGACTACACGGTTGCCATGTCTTTACAATAAAAATTCAATTTTTTTTCATAGATATTTGATATTCCACAGAGTATTTTCTAAATTTGTATTTATAAATGTTTGCTGAAGAGTGTTCAAAGTAAAGCTATCAAAATTAACTACCAACATGTTTTAAAACAAGTTGCCAAAATGGCACAGCAAAACTTCCATTTCACATCTTTGGCAAAAGTACTGAATAGACAGATAGACAAACAGCCAGATACGAGTACATGTATGCAGGCATTTGCATGTGTGTGTGTATATGTGTGAGACTAATATAAAACTGTATAACACGTCAAAATTGTTGTGTGTGCACCTTTTAAGCAAATTGATTTTGGCAGGCACTTTGAATTCTAAAAAATTTTATTTATGCATGAAATATTGAAATATAGAGAGACGTAAATACCTGGAAGAGCGCAGTGAAATAAATTACAATACTTTTAACAACAAGAAATAATAACTCTTGCCAAATAAGCAACAGTAATACACAATTGAAAGGAATTTGAATAAATTTGTTTAAACCTTTACGCAGGCAATAAAATTTAATATTATTAATTTTCAAAGCTTTTTAAAGGAGTATTCACTTTAAGCGAGACACGCGCTTGTAAATGATTTAGTTTCAAAGTCAGTAAAAACTTTTTAAATCAGCTTTCTCAGTTCTTTAATAGACCCGTCAGGTTTTCGAAACAGCTCGACTATTTGGAATGAACCCAAACAAACTATTATTCAGTATGAATGATAAGCCAACATCTTAGAACTCTATTACAAAAGCAGACGATGACTGATGGTGAAAGTATAGCGGCTTTCGAAAACAGATGCTCTGCTCTGCTCTGCTGCTTATGTTTAATAATTAAATTAGGAATGACTTTGCCTTGTAATATTTACCGTGGTTTTCGGAATTAAAAACACGATACGACAAATTTTAATTAAAATTAATAAAGCACAAAATAGTTCGATAGTCCCAACTAAATATTTAATGACAAGAGCTCTTCATAAAATTATATTATATTATAACGAATAAGTTCATTCAAAATTTCCAAAATAGCTTTAAAAAATTGTCACTGGCATAAATTTACAACATTCTTTACTACAACTCAGTCAGAAATTAATATTGGCGAAAGCTCTTCTTAAATAATTACATAAAATTTTAATTTATTTCTTCCCCCTTTTCACAACAAATGGAGTGTTTTTGGCATAAATCCTATTTTCCAAAAGGTGAACGAGCAACTACGCACACAGCAACAACTATAAAAATAACAATTTCAACTTTTATCTTTTTCCTAACGCTGCAACGTATTAAAAAATATTATGAGCAGCATAAAATTTTATCATCCAGCTATCGTTAGCGAACAGGCGCTCAACAACATTTAACCGCAATAAAAATAAATATTTGTTAATGTATATTTTTTAAACACCTAAAAGTATGTCACAAACATTAAAGGCCTTTCCTTCATCAATCTGTCTAAAGAAGCAAGAAAAGAGGAAATAAAAAGGATATTTTTCCTACACTTGGAAAATATTTATAATGGCAAAATGAAGAACAACCCTTTTCAGTTTCTTAACACACAGCAAGTCTAGCATAAGTGATAAGACATTTTGCCAACACATACTTTAAGGCGTAAACGGAAAACGCCTGGCAAGCTAATTGAAAAGCCAAGAAAAGCCAGCCTTGCAAGAAATGTTACAGAGGAAAGAAGGGGGTGTTTTTCTAAACTTCTTGTAGTATTTTGTTTAGATGGCCAATGCTTCTTGCATAATTGCTTAGCTGTTTAAATAGTTATTTACCCTTGTCAACGGAAAAGAATTACGTTTGAGAAGCATTTATCAAGCAAAACAGCTTCAAATAGCTAAAATTATACTTTAGATTTCACGAACTAACGACTTGTTTTGTTGTATGCAGGCAACTACTTTCGAAAGATTGCTTTTTGGCTCCTTCGTTTTCTATTTGTTAAATCAGCATAAAATCTTCCTGCACCAGAGGTGAAGTGAAGACGAGGCTCTGATTTCTTTAATGATGTTAATGGCATTAAACGGTTATATTAAGTCTGTAAGAAGGTGTTGGAAGAGGGTGTGTTTCCTTAGTTTAATACTATTAGAAATTAAATTTAATAAATAAGCATTTCGTTACAACTTGATAAATAAATTGCTAAGAGAAGTAATTTTATTGCTAAGTTATTTGAAAGGGGACATAATGGCTGGTTGTTGATTGTTATGGCAACAGGAAAATTGTGTGTAAATAAGTGCTGAAGAGGAGGATGTTGTTACAATAAATATAGAACAGGTTACACCTTAACAATGTAATTGAAAATTGCAAGTACTTTTGGATCTCCAGCAACAGTGGGGAACAATCGAAATATTTTGCAAACGAAAAAGCGAATTTATATAAATTAAATTTTATAATTTTATACAATATTAAATGTGTAGTTCCTGTTTGAGTTCTTGTTAAATGTTAAGGACACTTTTATTATAAAGTTTTGCGTTATCTTGTTTCTCTTAAGGAAAATAACGAACTCTAGTGCCAATTTTGTAATCAAAAATTTTTCTTCTCATAGAAAAATTCAATAGCAACATGTATAAGCCAAATTATATAAATCTATCACATATTTTTTATAGATAATAAAGTCAGCTAAATTAATGAAGTCCTTTAGGATGTCACAATTTGTAATTAATATAAGTATCGATGATGGGACTACAGTGGCTTCCAAAAACAGCAAATATTTCTTCCGCTATGACTTGATGTTCTATTTTGGTTGCTTTTAAGGCCGCTTCAGGACTATAGAATATAAATAAAATATGTGGAAAATAAAACACTTTAAAACTTCAAACAATTAGCTAACTTTTAACTATATAAACAAAAATTTTTAAAAAGCGAGAGAAGAAATGATGAAAATTTTTTTAAGATCATGAGAGGTACAGCGATATTAAGTGATACTATTGTCACGCCAGTCACAATGACTTGTCACACAAGTCACATATATTAATATTATTTTAATATTAATACATACTTTAATATCATTATAGTGTTGCTTAATGGTTTTCTTTCCGGAATAATAATACTAGAAACTAATGAAATTTAATGTGGCTTACCTTCATGCTGAAAAGTAAAGAAAAAAAGTTGTATTATAAACAAACGAATTATTTATGATTAAAATGAATTACATAATAAAATTATTTTTAGCTACAAGAAATATTTAAAATATATAATTTCAGTTGTGCTTGCGTATGCAAGAGATAATTAAATAACGGTATTTAAAGATTTAAATTGTTTAATTAAATGTAAGAAAATATTTTTAATGGCAACGATATCAATCTTTTCCATAATGCATTTCAAAATATTTAAGCAAAAAAAGAATATGTGTCGGTGCCCTAAATGGTGCCTACATTACGGATTTTATAATAATTAGTTTTTAAAGCCTATTTTAAGGCTCAACTGTGTTGTTCAGAGAACCAACACAACAGATTTAATTTATATGAAAGCTGGATTGAAAAACAACCAAAAACATGCTGGGTCGCTGTGTCAGTTACCAAGGATCCTGTGACAATATAGCAGACTATGCCAAGGTAAAGTTGAATAAATTCAGCCTGCAGAAAATAATCTTTTGAAAATTCATACACTAACAAAAGAAATGGACAAAACTTGAAAATTATATATAAAAAGAAACGCCTTTCAATAGAAGTCTATAAATAAATTGAATTTTAAAAATTATATGAAAACTTTATAAAATTATACAAAGGTTTTTAAATATTTGCAGTAGAATTAAAAAAAATCTTTCTAATTTATTTTATTTTATAGAAATTTTTCTTAATATATGCAGTAGTATTTTGAAAATTTCTTAATTTATTTTATTGTGTTTAATGAGTACGATAAAACTTGGGTCTTTATTTATCTTCAACAGTTATAACTTTAATTTAAAATATTTAACATAATCCCCTGCAAGGACACTAATTTGTTGAAATATTTCCTGTCTGCATCATAAACCTTATCACTTTCTCCATAAATATCTTTTCCCTTAAAGAAAATATTCGAGTTATTTTGGGCCAACAGTTAAAAAGGATTAAAGTTTCTATGAAGGAACAACAAAACATTTTCTAGCACATAAAAACTCACTTGACCTTAAATAAAATGGTCAAAATCAACTTCGAGTTTATAAACATGTACGATGTTTTTCTGAAGCAAGAAAATAAAGAAAATTAACTCGACTTTATCAATATAATTAAGATGTTTGCTTGCAAAAGGTTCTAGAGGCCATTGAAACTAATAACTACTTCATGCCACACTCCTCATGAAAACGCTTTCAACAGCACAGCATATATTTTGTATTCAGTTATCCAACTTTCAAGAAAGTTTTAATATTGAAAAGGATTCTTGCTCAACAACTAATTGTTTAGTTTGTTGGCAAAACTATTACAACAGTTTTGGAGAATTTCATAAGATTTCCTTTTCCATTAGTTTTGTTATATGAAAACGTTTTCTTGTTTTCTAATTTTCCCTTTTTCTTAACGGCACAAAATATTTGTATAATATTTTGCATATGGTGCTTTGGCAAACAAAACTTGTGTTGTTGCTTCCATGTTGTTCTAAATTAGAGACTTTGCTAATGAGTTTCTAATAGCTGGCAGAGAACTAGAAAAGCCAAAGGACAGCAGTGGGAGCAAACATGCTCGTATATGAGACTGTAGTGAATATTTGATACATTCAAAAGGCAATTAAATTTCATTTTGGCTAAAATGGATTTCTCTAAAAATAATTAAGACTTTAAATACATAAAAGCTTTCAGAATCTTTAGAGTTGCTTCTTCATTTTCTCTTTGCAGATCTACACCGATTGGGCCAACTACTATCTGGAGCGCAGTAAATCGAAAAAGAAAGTAACTGATCTCTCGGCCGATTGTCGTGAT
Source organism: Linnaemya vulpina (assembly GCA_963675445.1). Classification (NCBI taxonomy): domain Eukaryota; kingdom Metazoa; phylum Arthropoda; class Insecta; order Diptera; family Tachinidae; genus Linnaemya; species Linnaemya vulpina. The sequence goes on along the minus strand of OY776276.1, from coordinate 6,545,923 downwards.
GGCCTTCTACTGGCCGAAGTAATAGAGGCTGTAACATCGTTTAAGGTGCCTGATTTGCATAAGAAGCCCAAGAATCAACAACAAATGGTAAGTTTTCCTTCATCCCTTTTCCCTTTAAACAATTAAACTCATTTATAATTTTTCCACTGCCGCGGTATAAAAACTTTGCTTTGTTTACAGCAAACACACACACACACACACACATACATAATATATAGAAGGAAAAAGATTAACAAAGAATCAGGAAAAAGATTTTAAATTTAATTAAAAATACCGTGGAAAAACTTTAGCACATGTACGCGAGTTAAGAAAAGTCATTAATAATTTTTCTATGAAAAGCTAAAGGAAACAAGGGACGTGAGGAGAAGTGTGCACAAGAAGAAGAAGAATAAATAAATAAAATAATATTCGACAGAAATATTTCAAATACCCCTACAAAAAGCTATTAAGTTCAGTTTGAAAAATGAGCAGGAAATTTTGTTCATTCAGCTGAATGTATTTGAAATTAATTTCAGCTTCTAGTCAATATAAAAACATTTTTTTAGAAAATATTTCGATTTTATTTAACTGAATTATTTAAACTTTTGCTTAAGATAAGCTGCGTTAGACTTAGGACTTTAAATTCAGGCTTGAGTATGTGCATTTTATATAGTGTTCAGCGTTATTTATTGTTTTATATTAGCATTTAATTAAGAGCTGTTGTTTCCTGAAGAAAGTTCAAGAATTATTTTGCTTTGAGTTTAATGCAAAGCAGACTTTTATTCAGCGCGGCTGAATAGGATGTCCTTGGGTTCAATAGCGTAAAAAATCAATGGCACGTATCTTTGTTGCGATTATATACAATTCAGCTATTCAGTTCTTTTTAATATTATTTTTAATTACCTCAAAAGAGCTGAATTGTGTTCAATTTGATTTACTTATTATACGGCCTAGGAAATTATATGCTTATTTTGCTTTAAAATTTTGCTGAATTGGAAAATCCTTTGCTGAATTTTCCAACATGTACAGTTTTTTATATATAATAGTATTATTCTCAATAACATAATTTAATTTCGCTATTCATATGTGCTGAATTGGAAATCAACGAGCTTTCATAAAAGTTTGAATGTCAATATGTGAAATAAACTTAAAAAAAATATAGCTGAATTCGCTTTTAAGATAAAACACACATATATTTTTCCATTCTTCCCAAGAGATATATAAATATAAATTTTTTATATTCGCTACAACCCATAAAATGTTATCCCCACATTCAGCTGAAGAAAATTAGCCTGTATTTATAATATTTTTTTGAATTGATATCGTAAAAATAAATATTCCTGCTGAATAGCATAATATGATATAAAACCAAATGACTTTAGCTCAACTCTAATTCGTTGTTGCTCAACAAAATGGCATCTGTTTTCATTTTCTATTTTAAAAATGTTGATTATGCCACCTTTAAGCGTAAAATATAGTAAAAGAAAATAGTACAACAAAACAACCAGTGAGTCAACCCGGTAAATTTTTAATTTCTTCCACGAAAAACTCTTTAATTGTTTTTCTTCATTTACAGAAAAAACTTGCGCACAACAAACACACTCACACACACACACACACACACACATTCATTCAAAGTAAATCCATACGTAACGTGAAAATATAAATTCTTTTTTCGTGGCAAACGTTTTCATTTACACTCACGCGACAATAAGTAGACGACGTCATCGGTTGATATTTGTTCACTTCTGCAGTCAGACTATATGAAGGCATTTTATTTGTCATTCTCATGCAGGCATTTTTTTCTGAATCTTTATTTTCCAACTACTGGTGTTGACAATAATGATAATAATGGGCATGATGAGCTGGATGATGATGTTGATGATTTCATATGATGATGTTGAATGTGCTTCAAAGCTCTTGACGTATTTTATAAGAATTTAATTTTTTTCCTCTCTATTTTATGCCAACTCCTTTGTTTCGAGTCAGTCAGCCACTTCTTCAGAAAAGTCCTTTTTTTGTCCTGGTTTTAGTTAAACATAAAAATGGCGTCACACAATGACGGCGGAAAAAAGAATATTAAAGCAAAACAATTGTATAGAAAATTTACTCAGTGTAGGACGACGAGCAAATGATCATCAAACAGGGTTAAGTTATTTTTTTATCCTTATTTTGTGTTCAAGTTTAGTTTTTGCTGCTTTTTGTTTATTATCCGAAAGTGCAAATGACTGCGGTTGCCTTGGCAATCAGAGGATATTGTATTTCTGTGGCTGCCTATTTTTTATTTTGGAATTTAATTGAGTTGACTGTTATAAATCATGTCGGTGGAAGGTGCATTCATTGTTTGTAGTTGATGAAATGTTTTCGTTAATTGATTCATTATTTTCGAAATATCGAATGCAAATAATATAAATCAGAAAATCGTAACGAATTTGGCAGGGCGGTGGAAGCCTGTTACTGTAAATTTTTTTATTTTTTGGAATTATTTTTGAATTGTCGTTTGTATATTGAAATGAATATAGATAAAGATTTTCTTATTTGCCGCGAAGTATGATTTGGACAACAGGCAAAGCACTTTGTTGTACTGTATGTCCTGTTTTATTTACCTAAACTCCTCTCTTAAAGCCAAGTGCTCACACTGCATGTCCTGCGGCTGACAAAATGGCAATTTTTTTCTTCCTTGTTTTTGTGGTGTTTTATCCCAACCAGTCAGTCATCCTTGAAAACAACATTTTAATCTAATTCCCTTCCAAGCTTAAAGTTATCTCGAAAAAAGGCTTCTGGAAATAAACACTAAACAACAAGTTTTTTTTTTTGTTTTAAATATATAAGAGTTGTGGCTGTGAAGGACAGTGCAAGTCCTTAAAAATGGGAAAAGGAAAATTTTAGAAAAAGCAAAATAAAAACCACTTTTTTAACGCCCCACTTCTTATCGCTTTCTAACGTAGGAACGACACAACGAACATCGAAGAGGAAGAAGAAAAAACGAGTTTGAGCTCTAGACTTAAATCAACATTTGAATAGCATGACAGAAAACATTTTACTGCGTTTTCCTTTTTTGTTTGTGTCCTTTCTGCTAAATAAGAGAGTGATTTTTTGTGTTCTGAATTTTTTTTCGCTCTTTTTATATTTGAACAAAATAAAGTTGACTTTGAACACTTTTACGTTTCGCTGATTTTTTCGTTAACGTAAAAGTTTATTTTTTATCGCTTTCTTCGAGAGCAGGAATAAAAATGTTTTTAGCCACAAGTACCAACAAGAAGTAGGAGCAATTTATTTCCAGCAAACTCTTTTTGTACGGATTTTTACTCGCAACTTTTTAACTTGTTTTTGAGTTACAAAAAAAAAAAAGAGAGCAGAGAAGTTTGAAGTAGTTTTGTTACTATCGACTCATTCATTAGAAAACTGTTGCAAGTTTGTGATTTTATTTAAGTTGTTAAAAAAGTTTTTTTTTCTTTTGTAACGAATAAAACCAAATCCAGCCGTCTTTATTTGCATTTTTATTTAAAAGCATGTCGTTATTTGAGTTGTCATAATAAGTTTTATGCATTTGGAATATATAATACTTTTATAATATATTTTATGTCATTATCAAATTTTTATTAAGCCATAAGATTTTCAATTTTGTATTAAAAAGATTTGATTAATCTGTTGTTTAACCAATTTAGTCCTGGTGACTTTTACTTTTGCTTTGCATTAAACATCCGACTATATTTCAAAGTACATTCGATTTTGTTATTTTCCAAAAATTTTTCATTTAAATTTGCTTTTTAAGTTAAGATTTCCATGGGAACTAATAATTTAAATAGGCTTCCTTTAATGCGACAAATGTTCATGTTACAAAATAGAAATTGTTCTGATTTCATTACTCGTTTAGTTAAATGCTTTCCAATAAATTTCGTTTTTATGCAGCCAGTAAAAACCCAATCAATATTCCATCTGTATTTCCCCGTATTAATATCATGTTAGTAAAAATGTTTGCTGTTCTTTTTTCCCCATTTAAAATTAGTTCTCTTCACTAAGCAAAAAGAATACAAATAAAAAACTGCTTAGTAAGTAGTATCAGGCTAAAACTTTTTTCTCTACCAATTTCGCAAGAAAAAAACTTGGTTTTAAGGATAGACTAGACTTGTCTGTTACGTGAGAAACATTGAATCGTAGACATAAACGAAAACTATTCAAACACGTACGAAAATATACTGCAGTATAAAGCAAAAATTAGGAATATTTCCTATTTTCATCGCAAGCAAACACAATATAAAATAACAGAAGCAACGCTTATTTAATTCCCTAAAAAATTTTTGTTTATTATCCTCTTCGCTGGCAGGCTCAAGTTCATTGTCAAAAATATACTCAATAATACACAGGCAGGCATGTACATGCATGCATGGAACTATGTACAGATTTTATAGCGCCTAAAGCTATGCACTAGAAAAGTGTACGAGAAAATTAACTTTAAATATTTTAGTATATGTTGAATGCGAACAGTATTAGGTTTTCGTTAACGTTTTGCATACCAAATAAGTTTGCGCTTGACTCGATTATCACCAGGAAGTATGAACAAATTGTTTGGAGTTCGCTCTCACACATACTAACGATATATATATATATATATATATATATATACTTTTTTTTCCGTTTCACAATTATGCAAATGTGTTAGACATTTTATATAGTTGGATTTGAAGTCACTAGTAATTAAAGCGACAATAGTTGAGGTACTTTTCAGAAGACTTTTCCTCCCAGCCGTTTAATTGTTTTTTTTTAGAGTTTCTACGAAAAGTCACTATTAGCAGACGACTTTGTAATCATACCTTTTGTGGAAATTCCACATGACTTGAGATGCGAGAAAATGCTTTTAATCTATCTATATAATTTTTATTAAGCTGCCTTTGTTTCCATGTCGCTTAACGTTATAATTGTGTTTAGACAATGTTAAGCTTATTTAATACTTTAGCTTTTAGCAGTTTCTCTATGCTTCTTGTGAAGGCTACGTGCCTCAACACTTTTACGTAATTCAACAAAATTTTCACAGAATTCCTGCTACGTGTGCGAACAAAACGAAAACGTGTCAAAAGATGTCACTGTTTTTTGAGCGAAAAAGTGTTCGAATTTTTTTTTTTTGGAAATGTTAGCTGATAGAAAACGCCAACACGTAACAAAATAACAAGTTTTTAATTCTATTTTCATAATTTTCCTTAAAACAAATAAAACAAGACGTTTAAACTTTATAAAATGAACAAACAAAAATGAAATAAAAAATTATTAAATATTTGCTCAACAATTCCATTTTCCTTAGCCCAACAAACGAATGCCTGGTAAGAGGAAAAATTGATGGAAGAAACAATCTAACTTACTTTTTCACTTGAACAATATCAAACAATAGAATTTTCCTACTCCCTTTTATTTCCTGAAGATTTGTAGCGCTCCTCTTTGTTCTAGTAAATTATTACGAATATTTCATATTTATTTTCTACTTCTACATTCTAAATTGTTTAAAGTACTTTAACAATAGTTAAAACAAAACAATGAAATAATAGCAACAACAAAGAAGTTACAGATACAGAAAGAAGATAACAATAATTTGATATAAGAAAAAAAAAAAACATCTACCAGTTTCCCCCTTCTTTTCAGAGGATAACATTTTCCCTTAAACTTGCGGTAATTGTTGCGATCTTTAACTGAATAAAGGATGTTCGGTGCTTAAGCAAACAACAGTTAAAGGAAAGTTGCTTTAAAAAATTTAGTAAATTTTAATAAATTTCACAGCAACTTTTTTGCAACAATTCAGCTAAATTTTTGCAAACTCTTATTTATTAAAACCATGATTATAAAATGAATAAAAAACATGTGCCAGTGAAACAAATTGTAGTTTATAAAATTCAATTAAAACTTTTTTTAAAGCAATTAGGCTAAAGCAGTTAAACTACAGGACATACAATATTTCAACTGTGATTTTATATAATTATTTAGTGAAGCTGAATGCAAAATAAATTCAATTAAGCAGTCAACAATCAGTTGTGAAATTATTTTAAATGTTGATTATTTAAACAAGTACCAATTAAAGTTCAAAAGTTTTCATTAATAAAGTCCATATAGTTAAAGGGTGTTTGCTTAAGTCCGGTACAAATTGTCAGTGTCAACTGTCAAACTAACAGTCATGATTTCTCTTTAATTTTAATTATGTGCTGACACTCTTTTCCCAAAAATCTTCAAAGTGATCGATTGAGGGGTTTTAGCCAGTTCCTATGTGCATTTCACTGGGGCTAATGCAGATCATCAGGCAACCTTTACCCAACATTTCTTAGAACAACTAAAGATATTTATATCAAACTTCCACTTTAATTAGTGAGTCATAACAAGAACTCGCTGATCACTTGTCCTTTGTTATTATCTTACATTTTTATTGTACAACTGGTTGACTTTTTTCCAACTCTAATTGTAAGACTATCTAATCTTTTTGAGACTATCTAATCTTTTGTAAGACTATCTAATCTTTTTGAGACAGGAGTTTGAAGGATATCCCTGTACCTTGTCAGTCATCTAAATTCATAGATTTGTCGGTCGTAGAAATCGGGGCTCCACTATGTATCCTGCACCGGCTGCATCTCAAAATGTGGTTTGAGTATCAATTGTCTAGAGATTTGATTATTTCCTGTGTAGCCCCCCGAAGTCTTAAATTATATAGCGATGCTTCAAGACTTGATTCCAAGTCGTACGTCCAGAATGCCCTTCTTCAAGAACAGCATTCGAAACCACATGCCATAAATTATTTCTAAATTTTTTTTTTAAATTTGTGTTATTTTCTTTCAGCCAAAATTCTACAGAAAAAAAACCCTATAAGAATTCACTTTGATATTAATTCTTCACACTTCTCTGCGAAATTATGAATGAGGCTTGATTAAGTTCAAAATTTGTGCATAACTCGCGAAATACTTAATATTTAAAAGTTTTTGATTATTTTTTGCGTGCCACTTAAGCCACAACGATTTAAATGGGTGTCAGTTGCACCTGTTATTTTATGGCACAGCAATATCGCGGCAACAAAATAAACCCTGTTCATTTATGCCACTTGGCATACAAAGAGCAAAAACACAAAAGGAAATAAAGCGCCATCGTTTAATATTTCCGTTGGCAAGATTTATGTTGAAAACGTTTGCATTTTATTGGAAACCAACAAAATTATAAATACTTGAATGCATATTTTACATACTGATGTTATTCGTCTATATACAGCCGCCAAAAATGTGCCCAACGAACAAGAATTGTTCGCAAATAGTACCACCCCGAAAAGTCTAACCAAACTATTTCCGTTTCCGTTCGATGCATAAGCGAGTGCATTTAAGAATAATTACCAACCAGTGCATAATTTATGCATACTTAACGAGGAAAAATCGCAAAGAAAAAGTGAGAGATGAAGAGTGGTAGAGAGGGAGGGAGGGAGGCTTAAAAGGATACTTAACATGTTACAGGGCCAGGACGTTTGCCTAATGAACAAGAGCATGCCGTGCAGCACCAAACTTTGCTTACAATTCTTAGGGAATAGTTAAAATTGATGGAGGATTTTATTTTTCCCATTATGATAAAAGAGCTTTTGAAAAGCACCCGAATATATCGCATATCTGGCGAAAGTTGTGTACGTGCCTTTTCAATCTTTCCCTTCGGTCTCTTTCGCTTGACTTAAATAACAAATGACTGAAGATTAACAATTGCTTAGGGAGTCGTTTTTTTTCTGTTGTTGTTATTTCGTAACAAGTGACTTGTGCGCCGCAAAAGTCACCAGTAACAACTGCAACGGGCGCACAAGTTCATGTCATTTGTTTGAGTAGTAAAATGGCTTAATTCGCTTGACAAACTCTACCACAAACAAATCAGCACACAAATACACCAACAAACTTATAATTAACAATCACAGTCAGTGTTCCCCAGTTTAGGGGACTCGTTATTAAAGCGGGGATTTATTTTTGCAACTGGGTATGGACAATTTTGAATTGGGTAGCAGAGATTATTCGGGGATAAGATGTTGCTGCTGTGTTTTGTTTTTCTTATTATTTTCACTTATTTTTTTGCAGCGCATAATCAGATTTCAGAAATTTGATGCTGAAAAGTTTATAATTTTTTAAACTTTATGTAGATTTAGGCTGAATATAATATTTATTTTGAATGGAATTTTTATTTCGAGACAAATACTCTTCGCGTACTCTGCGCTTAAGCAAATTTTTAATATATTGCAAAATTATTGCACACAGAATTTGGTCGAAAATATGTCTCCTCTAATGAGCCGCATTGTCATTTCGAATGTTGCAACATCTGTGGATCGGAAAAGGATCTGGTGATTACAGAGAAGATTGAGCTTCCACAGTGCTGTCAGTGTGCAGTGCGTAGTGATTGAATCAAAATCAGGCTTTTTTTTTTAAATAGTGCTGACCACTTCAGCCCTGCGTAGAGTATCAACATAAGCCGGATATTATTGAAAAGTGTCTCAAACATTTCACTTTCACAATTTGCTTTGTGGAGAACAACAACGATGCTCTGATACCGATATAAAAGTTTTTACATAAAAAAAATTTTTTTGCTTTATTTTCTATTCGTGGTTAAAATGGCAGTGCTGAAAAACTATGTAGGGAATTTCATTTACGCCACTAAAAATTTGTTTACGATATTATACGATAAATAAAACATTTTAAATTTCTTCTTCTACATGTTTAAACATTTGAAATCATACATTTCAAATTCTTACAGATTATTTATATATTAAGTACTTTCGGGAATGAGTTCTAAAGATCTGGGAATTCAAAGTTAAACTGAAAACTCTTATGTCGATTTCTTTTCTAGAAAATAGTGCAACATTTTTTATACTTTTTAACGGAAAATTGCAACATTTTGCCATTTTAAAACAAGGAATTTATTCGGAATGAGTCCAACATCCCTCACAAAAAATTTATTCTGTTTTAAAACTGTTCCAAATCGCCGCTTTTTAGAAAATTATTGAAAAATTGTTGCATGTTTTCGAGAAAAGAAAACGCCATTAGTGCCAATAATGATGTCTGTAAATATTGGGGTTTTCTGGGATGAAGCGTAGAAAATTGGTAGTTATATTGAAAATCAAACTGAAAACTCTTAACGACAATAATCGATGACTGGGAGTCAAGGAAAAGATCTGAAAAAACTGCAAACAAAAATTTTGCGACAACTTTTTTATATTTTGTTTTTTTTTTTTGCAAAACTACAACAGTCGGCGAAATATTTTCACATCTTCTAATTCCACACAAAGAAGGAAAATAATATGAAAATTATTTCTTAACTACAGCTCTTTCAACAAAAATGTCGGCGCTATGAAAGTAAATATTCAATTGACGATTTGTGAGTTAGAAACATTTCACATCATTTTGCACAGAAATCACTTAAAGCTGCTTAAAATTTTGCATTTTGTCTTATACCAGCTGAAAAAGTGGGTCAGTAAGAAAACAATTAATTTTAGAACAAATTTTCTAATTAAGTAATTTACTGTGATTGTTAGGGCAGACTGTGGGTCGTTAGAGAAATTTTTTGGCCTTCGAATAATAGAATAGACTCATATTTTCCGCCACAGAAGGAAATCAATGTAAAGTTTTTCGATAAGAAAGCGCATTTGAATCTTATTTGCGGAATTATTTTTAAAGAAAACAAGTCTTAATGGGTTATAAATATTTTCATTAATAAATAACATTCAACATCTGCCTCATTCTCTGACAAAATTGAGAAATAAACATTTCGTTTAAAAAATATTTCAACGAAAATCATTTCCAATTCTACGAAACTAAATACTGCAAATAAAAATCCTATTATATAATATTTTTAATTCTATTTAACAATACCAAACTCAGTAAATCTCTGCCGAATTAACTTTTCATTTTCATGTGTTTCAAATATTTAACGAAATTTCATATAGAATTTTTGAAATAAATGTAATTAGGCTTAGCTAAATGACAATTTCGTGGACATAATTGATATTTAATTATTTATTAGACAAAACTTTTATCTAAAAATTTATAATTTTCGCCAAAAGCATTTGTCTGCATGTATGAGGAATATTAAATTGGAAAACTGCAAACTAATAACCTGTCATTTTGTGCCCTTATTGCTTTTCCATATTGTGTTTTCGGAACATTTAAAACTAAATTTCCATTTAGTAAATTGTGTATTTTGAAAACAAAAATATTATAAAATTTATATATAAAATTTGAATGTGTGTATTCCTGCTGTAACATTTTCAATTAAATATACATTTCAAAAACAAACTGTTGACTCGTTGTGTGTTGCCGTTGCCATTGCTGTTGCTTTTGCTGCTGCAAACGTTTGCCAATATGGAATATACACGCCCTCTTTTAATATCTAGAAGGAAAAAAATGTTCCTTTTAAACAAATAATAATCATGCTACAAACAACATGCTATTTACAACAAATACATTTTATAGTAGTCGTATTTGTACATTCAAGAACAACTTGTGCAACTAACACGTGTCGTAGGTAGAAACATGTATGAAACATTGAAACATGCAGTAGAGTAAAAATGCTTTAGGGCTAAGCATATGCACATGGCCAAGCGAACATTTTCTATTAGGCCACTGAGAGTAAGTAAAATTAATGGAAAAGAAAAAACAGGGATAACAGGTAGTTTCAAAATTAAAACAGGGCCTAACTATAACACAGAGTTAGACTTGTCAATAGTACATACAGCGAATGCACATGTCTCATAGTAGATTGTATTAAAGCGCTTAAGGACTTTGATTATACTTCTTATATGGACCACAGCGAAATCTTCGCTGGGCTATTTATTTGTTTAAGTGAGTCTTTATCAAAAACATATTAAACCGACAAAAACATTGAAACACATTTTCACATTTAAAAGACTCTTTTTTCATACAAAACGACTACCAACTATTTTGCACAGACAACAGCTACAAATACTTAAACGAAATACACCCACAAGAAGGTTAAATAAGAACAACTGAACTTACAACGTTCTTTAGCAAACACACACACTCACACACTTATTTATATACATTTGCAAAATTCATATACGGATAGCGATAGTGGGAAAAAGTAAGAGATTGTGTATCGTTATTTTTTATATTTCATTTATTGTCTATATCCTTGCAACATACTCATACCAGCACATGCAATTTCTGTTGGTATTTTCTAAAAGGATTTCTCTATTGTCACGGTGACATATCCATGTACCATATAAAAACTCACTCACTCATATATTTCCGGGGATTTTCATTTGTAATTAAAGCTTTAGCTGCAACAGAAAATAAAACCAAACAAATAAACAACAACATTTTAGCTTTTCCAAGTCGTTGTTGTTTCCGTTTGTTGTCTTACCAATTTTTTGACAATGTTTAAAATGTTTAGCAAATGTATCAGTAGAAAAGGATTTATACGCTACGTGTGTGTTTTTATGTGAAACTGTGAATGACAAGTTAAATATTTCTGCTCAGCGGCAAAAACAAACAAAAAATATGTTTGAAAATTAAATTTTTCCTATTACAAATAAATTCGAAAAAAAAACTCCACACATTCATTCGCATTAACAAGAATGGGAAAGGAAAAAAAAAACTCATGGCGAAAGGCAATATATATCAGGGATATCTGCACAGAAATATTTTCATTTAGATTCGTAGTGGGATTGTATGGATTTTTCCGGCTTTTGTTTATTTATTTATTTTCGTTTGGCAGATAATAAAAACGAATTCATTGAAATGTTGAAGGCCTCAATATTTGTACAGAACAATGAATTAGAGAAAATGAAATAAAAGAAGATAATTAAGTTGTACAGACTCCATCCAAATAGATGAAATTTCAAGGACCCAAACAAATGATTCACTTAACGCTTGACTTGATATTTAATTTAGTTTAATAGCCTTCTCAGATTTCAAGATGCTTCGCAGATTTCAAATAATTTAATACAATTGAAGTTTAAAACATGTTTGTTATTTCAATTTCGTTTTAGCTGAATATAAAATCTTTTTAGTGCTGCCTTAAAATCTGTGCGAGTCAGATGAATTGAATTCCACGATATCTGTTTCCAAATCCACTGATCTAAGTTTCCAAGTGGAGAACTCCATGTCAAATCGGCTCAGTGTTAGACATGACTCCTTCTAACTGGGATGAGCTTCAGCCAGAAACACTCTTTTATTATATTTAATATTTCTAGCAACGGAAAAAAATTCAAAAGTTGTTGTTCAAAATATTTCGGCGAATTTGAGCAGTTTATTTCTTCAGTATTTCAAACAACATCTCATAAAAAAAGTATATATAAGTTATAAATAAGTTTAAGGGAAATATTTGGAGCTAATAAATATAAAACGACTATTTTTGGAAATTAATATCCGCAAAATTTTGAAACTGAATTTATTTATATACTGATTTTTATAATAACACCAGTTTCATTCTAATCTTTGCTTCAACATTCGGAGTAGCTGCTATTTTATAACGGTTTTTGTTCTTCTGAAAACTTTTTGAAAGTTGTGTTACTATATTTTGCATTTCAGGCGACGACATGTATGTCACTTAGTTTGATGAAATCCTAAATCAGCGTTCATTTTTACACATTAATGGAATATTTCTTGCTTGACACTTTTGGTACAAATAAGCCGATCTGCTGCAAATTTAATTAACCAAAAATCTGTATTAATTTTTTTAATTTCGAAATTAATAAATTTCGTATGAAAGTTGCTGAATTTATCTAAACGCAATGCTGGAGATGTAGTGTTTAGTAATAATGCAAATTAATATTGATAATCACCAGTTCGCAACATTTTAACAAAATTCATAATAAAAAAATATTTGAAATAAGATATTCAAAGAAGCGATAAGTTAAAATGAAATGCCCTACGATGTTTGAAGAAAACATAGAAAAACTTTATTTTGAGTATTTAAAGTTCATTTTCCAGCTTAAAGCCAAACTATATTTTATTTAATTGTCGTCTATTTTGACCACTTGAATTTCACAGCACGTTTATATGGATAATTGGATTTCTAAATATTAAATTTCCATTTTCCTTGCGACTATTTTTAGCATTTATTAATGTGTGTGTGTGTGTAACAATTTTCCACTGACTGACCCCGGGGTCGGCTGCTATCAATTTCAACTGTCATAGATCAATATCATTTGCTGTCTACTCTGCTAAACAATTCAGCGCAATCACGATCTGTTTTTTATATATTTTTTGTGTGCAATTTCCTTGAAATTGATATTCATTTTGTCTGGAAATGGACAACAATTATTATGATTTGCATGAAGCAGAAATGTTTTGGCAACATCATTTTCGTTTTGAACCGAAAATAACAAACAATAGCTACTAAAAGCCATATGCCAAAGTGACTTTGAATTGAATTAAATGAAAAAATAAATATCAAACTAATGGCTGGATTTTGTTTGCTTGTTTTTTTTTTTTTTTTTTTTTTTTTTTGGGTCGATGAGTTTGCAGTTTTGTCATACCGCATGCTTCTTTGTGGCTTATTGGCTAGTGTCTGCGAACTTTCCTAAGCCTAGAGACATAGACTCGTAGTTAAGGCAATACAATTTTCTTCTGGGCTGCGTTTAGAAATTTATTTCTTATCTCATTTGTAAGTTAAATAATTGTCATAAATATAGTGTAACCTAGTTAAGCGCAACTGGCAACAAACTGCCGGCCGCTGCTGTTCATGCAACAAAAATATCTCAGCATCTTGCATTGGCTTGTTTTTTGGTCTTAAATGGTGTTAATAAAGTGCACGTTTTTGCAATTAAAATTTATTTACAGAAACTATCAGCCAGTTAAGCTTACTGGCGGCTGCCAGACATGCCGACCGTTTTGGTGTCATAGAAAATATAAAATTGAAATAGCCAGATAAGAATATGTATGTGTGTGTGTAAGAATATATGCATGTTTGTAAATCGGCTTTAAAATGTTTAAATGACATTTAGAAAATGAAATTAAAAGTTGTCAAATACTGTAATGAAATTTGGATTAAGGATTTGTGTGCATCTCAATGACTGTCCTTCGTTTGGTGTTGTGATGATGATGTGTTTAGGCCAGAGGTTCTATATAATTTAAGGACAGTTGTTATCTGCATGCTTTTAAGTAGTAAAAAGCTGTGCAAAGATATTTCAAAGAAATCATTTATTTCTAAGATTAATCATGTGTTTCTTTCACCAATCGTTTGCTTATAATCTGTCAAGTATAATTTTGAGAAGCTTTACATAGCAAGTGTTATAATCTCTCCCTAAATCTATCAGATGCACAATATATTCATATGCCATTCGCAATTAATTTTAGGGCAAAATATAATTCAAGAGATATAAATAACTTTTTATTGTACCAGATATTTCCAATTTTCAATTTACTTTACAATGTCTACAATTATAAAACGAAACGCTATAGAAGATTTTAGTATTGCATTTGAGCCGACTTTGCAACTTTTAGCCTAAAAACTTAGGAAAATTATTTTCAATTTCGTATATCTACACAAAATAACCTTTCCAATCATATAAATTTTATTAATATTGGTGCACGATAAAATACTTAAAACTGTAAAATACTTAAAACACTCTGTATGGCGTATTGATATATATATATATATATATATATATATATATATTAATATTTTAATATTTATATTGTCGTAAATGTCGCTTTTTTGTCAAACCTGAATAGTTCGTGTGATGGGTAAGACGATTTTTCAAAATGGAAATGATTTTTGTAAAACAATAACCTTTCCGATTTTGGAGAAAAATTTATGTCACTAAAAACAACATATACCAAAATGGCGTATTGTTTATTAAATATATAATTTAACATAAAAATATTCATATTGTGTTGTATCTTCGACGCAAAAATTGTTAAGCATTCTAGGCAAGAAACATTTGCACGCCACTGTGTTCTAAAGTACAATATCGCTGGTAATAGTAGCACCATCTTATAAGTAACACTGTTGGTTATACTAAAAACAAAAACAATGGAAAAATTCTGTCTTCCTATGAACTGCTTGTTTAAAAAATAATTTAATTAGTTTATAAAATAAAAGCCAAACAAAAACATTTCCCCATCTTTACAGCTTTAAATGGTTGTTTAACAAAGAAAACATAAATTTTCTTAAAAGCTTCTTGTGTTTGCTGAGTGTAACAACAATATTTAAAAATTGAAAAACAACTCAATTATGTTGCTCTTTTCACTAAAAGTAGTGTTGGGATAACTAAATTTATAACAGTTTATTCAGGCAAACAAAACATTTTCATTAGGGACGCTCACAGTCTGCTGGTAAATATTTATAGATATTTTTTTTTTTGTTATATATTTTTCTTATATATAAATGCAATCGATTTTTGTAAGAGCAATTTTTTTGATTTATAACATTATTAGTGAGATTTAATTTCAGATTGAAAGCAGTTTCCAACCTACTCTAACCCTTTAGGAGTTTGCAGTACTCTTGTGGTTTTTTTCTTCTTTGCAAAGGCAAATAATTTTCTAATACTTTCTTTACACACTAAATTTTGGCTCAAGTGAAAATATTTATATGTATATATACATGTGCTTATACATATAAATAAGATTTCCATTTTTCCGACTTGAGTAAACATCCACTTGTGTCGAAGAACACTGCTCATATTGTATGTACGAGTACGTGTAAATATCTAAGAGTAAATGCAAACAACATGTGGCAAGTAAAAGATTATTTATTATTGCTGGCAAAAGTCTAGTTGTAGTAAATAAATATGTACAAAAATATTTAATTGTTTTACATATTCTTGTTAAAACAACTCCTTTAAAAGATCATTTAGTCAAGCATACATTTAATTGCTAAGAAATTATTTATTTAAATACATGTTGTAACAATTGTATTTAAAAAAATGTTTTGAGCAACTTTTATTTGTTGAGTAAACTTTTCAAAAATTACATTATATAAGTTTAATGAATAAACAATATGTTTTGGGATTAAAATGGGTTGTACAAACCTTTAAGATATTATGAACGCAAACACGATTATATTTGAGTGCAACACTCTTTCATATAATATATATTTTCGTAATTCATTCATTTGAGTCATGTTTAAGGCAGGAAACTATAAGTTTGCAAAATCCAATGATAATAAATAATATTTTTAAGATTTGGTAATTTACTTAAAGTCAAATAGTTTAATAATTTGCAAAGTTTTGTGTATTGAACGTTACTTGTTTTTAGTTGTGAAATAGAAATATGAGTAAATCAAAGTAAATCAATAAAGCCACCTAAAAAGTGGTAACAAACACAATACACATGAGCACTGATGATGAAAGAGTTGCGACTTTCGAAAACAGCTGTTCTGCTCTGCTGTGTAAGTTGAATAAAATTGATGTTGACTTTTCTGTGTGCATTTATCATCATGTCTTTCTGAGCTTTTAACAAAGTTAGAACAATTAGCCTATATAAATATTAATAAAGTAAATCAATAAAGTTTTTTTTTCAAATATTATTACAGACGCTCTCAAAGATCCTGGCAATCCATCGGTTATTTAATGAACTATAAAAATATCTATTGAGCGCTATTTTAATTTAAGAAATTTTATTAACAATTATTTTTGATCATGCCATGCCAAATTTAGGCAGTGGCTGCTTTCGATTATGTGCATTCTTCGCCGAACTCTTTCCCAACTAACAAAGTGAGTTTCTCAAAAATGTATTGAACGTTACCCTTGACATAATTTTTTTTTTTGTACGACTAAACCAATTTGTTTAATTTATAGAAGATAGTCAATCAATTGAATCAATTCAATTGGTTTTATTAAAATTTATGGTAAATGCTCGGAAGAAAGTGGAACACACACTTTGCGAAAATGTTGGCTCTAAATGATACATTTTTTTTAATGAAAATAACAAGCCTTTAGAGAAGTACAGAGAGCAATAACAGCAGCAACATGATCTATAACAATTCACAAAATTCTGCATCTGTACATTTTCTGTAAATATATTGCAGAAGGCAGGAGCACATCCTGGATAAACAGGAAGCATTGAAACAAAAAAAATATTTTTTTAATTTAGTACTTTATCTATCAGGCATAATCCCAGCAAATAATTCTTTTTGCTCGGTACTGTGAAAGATTTTAAGGCCATAATATTTGCTTTCTACAGACTTTACCAGCTCTGGATCATTATTAGAATTATTTCTTAGCCTCGTTTAAGGTTCGGAAATGAGATATCAAACCTTTGCTTTTGTAAAATCGAAATTTTTCGTAGACTACAGCGTGTTCAGTGAAATTTTATATCTTGAAATCTGTTTTTCTTAGTTCTTATATATTTTTATATATTTTTTTTGTATGTTATGACTCTATTGTAGCAAAGGCTCGCTATCATGACATCAAATATTTGTTTAGAATATATTACTAAGCTATAAATTTTGTTTGCTGGGTTATGAAAAATTGTATTTTTACTGTAAATGCAACAGAATCCTAAAATCTGCACACTACAACCTTAAACATCAACAATATTTCCAAATATGCAATTTTAACACAATGATTTTTTTTCTTCTTTTCGTACAAAAATTTTTTAAGAGATCCTGATAGATTTTTTTGCGTTGCAAGCAAATCCATAAATTTTATACTTCCGTGTATCTAAATGTTTCAATTAGGAAATAATAAAATAAACGTGTGTTTTGTAAGCAAATCGATTTTGAAATAAACGTTTACAATAAGAAGAGATACATATATAAAATTTAAAAGAAAAAATAGTTTGAGCAACTTTTTTAGGAGTTAAATTTAATTTTATGATGTTGTACTTATGCACCGTAGATCCGTTTGGAACATTGATGTTGTATTTAAAAGTTGTACTTCCAGATCGGTTAATATTTATTATTGCACTATTTAGAGGGTATATGGATCCACAATTTGATGGATGTATTACACACGAAGTTGTCTACATGTTGCGCGGACTGAGGATTGAACACCCTACATCTGGATAGTTTGGTTGTTTTGTTCAAACTTCTACACAGAATATCGATCATGCATGTCATAAGGAGATAAAAGTTGGACAGTTGGTTTGTAATTTAAAAGCCAAATGCACTAAGTTTGTCAAACTTCAGCTTTCTAGTACGCTTTACTTCACGCTACTCCAATTATATTGTATTTTATAGCTTTCGTTTAGTTAGAATTCTCTTAATTCCTTTCAGACTCGCACACATGTTGGAATGTAGTCCAAAAGGAATTTTCTTTTTACTTATAATAAAGAGTTTCATTCACTCCTCTAAATTATATGATTGGAATTTCTCATTAAAATTCGATTACTCATCTAAAGAACTTCTTAAAAATATATGTAGATACGAAACTTTTTTTTTTCGAATGAAACATAAATCCTTTTACGCTGCCCCAACGATCTGCAAAATTTTATTATCATTCAAGTGTCATGCTATTGACACATTAACTGACAACAAAATAACATACTGGTATTTTGTTGTCAGTGAATATATCAAACATTTCCAAACTGTATTCATTAAATGTGCACATGAATGAAACGCAATGGAATTGACTCATCTTTGACAGACAATATTGACACTGTGAAAAGTAGTGGCTTTGCAACGAATACAAAAAAAACCCCCCGGCAAACATGTTTTGATAAGAGATGGAATCGTGAGTAAGTTTTGAAAACCGCTCGGAAATAGAACAGAACAGTTCAGTAACTCGTGTAAATTACATTTAATGTTGTCTTGTAGAGTGTTTCTCTTGTTATAAATATATTCCATGTTGCGTTTTCATTCCGTTTAAGGTTTGCTGTTAGTGTCACACCTGTCACAAAGAATGGGTGCAACATAAAAGTGTAGAGCTTCTAGCTACACTATCAAGCATTATTTGACCAAACCGTATTATGCAACCTGGCCTTTATGGGCGATTTATTATACACGCACGATATCTAAATAAGTGAAAACGGTGCTCGTCACTACTCTTAAATTTGTTTGTTTATTTTTCTTCTCTTTCGTTGCTTCCCATCGATTGGCATTGAGCGTATTTGCTTGTGTAGGTGAGAATGAAACACTAGCGATCTTTGTTGGCATTCAAAACAGCTGTTTTTCGTTTCCCTTTTGAAACTGGAAGATAAGACAACAACAGAGAACTCGTCATTGTTATAAACAATGATTAAACATTTTTGCATTCAGTAGTCAACCAACTGTTGACAATAGAACGTGTTTTAAATGGAGTGGAACAGGGCGAGCCGGTCTTTTAAACGAATTAACGAACGCGCCAATTTATCTGTCTACGACGTTTTCATATTTCACGATTATAATTTGAAGAAACTCTTTATTTGAACAGAGTTCAACTCATAAATTAAAGCAATTATGCTGCTGCTACAAGAAATCTTAATTGAATAATCATTTTTATTCTTAACACAAAATTAGCGAGTGCAAAAATTAAAATCCTCCACAAATTGAACGCGCACACTATTCTAATCAAACCAAATGATACTTAATTTATCTAAGCAGAAAATTAACAAGAAAAAATAGTTATAAATTTAGTAATTAAAGCATGAGTTCATTCATTTATATTTATTGTTTGCTGTGCGCTCAGTTACGCTATAAATAGTAAATATTTCATATATTTAATTGAGAGCAAAAAGTTTTTTCTTTCTTGCAAAATTCGTTGATTAATAAAGGAAATATTTAAAAAATCATAAACATAAATCATTTAAGCATTTAAAATATTTAAAAAAGAATTAATAACAAACATATTCTTTATAAATTTTGAGATAATTGTTTAATTGAAATTTGTTTTGGAATTACTGAATATGAATACGCATACATCTTTATTGGCTGGCTGGTTGGCTGGTGAAGTGTATTTTTGCGTTTTCAAGTGTTTGTTGTTTTGAATGAAATTGAAGTTTTGTGTAAAAGATTTTTTTTTCAATTTGGTTTGAAGAACCAAAGTGCTTAAAGTCTAGAGGAAAAATTTACAAGAAAAGTCGCTTAACTTTTAAAATGTTTATTAATTTCAAAAACAATATTGAATATTATATAAATTTCAATACAAATTTGGGTCAAGTAGTCAGTCGGTAAACACTGGTGCTAAAAGGTAAATAAAATATATGATATAAGATTAACTGATTCAATCAGTTAGTTTGTTAAATATTTTTATTATTATTTTTAATTAAAAAGGGAAACTAATAGTGACTTAAACCGAATTTTTATTTATTTATTGAACCAATAACTCAAGTTTTCTGATTGTTTATTTTTCAAGAGATTTATTAATGAATTCTGAAAGTTTTCTGTGATTCCATTAGGAAGGGTCTTAGGCAATAAATAAAAAGGGTTGAATATGACTTGTCTTGTTTGATTAAAACAATAACTTAGATTTATTAGAAGTTCTTTTCAATGTAGGACAATTTTTCCAAAAACAATTATAAAAAATTGTTTATAATTATAATGGATTTTGCTTCCAGATAAATAAGTGTCATGAATCCGGTAATATTATATATAAAAGTTACATGTGCTGACATTGTTGGCCATTAAAAGGACTGTTCTTTGATAAAAATTGCGATTTATTTATACAATTCAATACATGGGCTAACAAAAGAAAATATATTTCAAATTAAATATAGTAATTAGAGAGTTTTATTTTATTGATAAATAATGGAAATATCCCTAAACTATTGGAAAACCCAAAGTATTCTTTTGCCACAGTGAAAATAAATAGGAATGCCAGCAAAAGGTCAAACCGTTCTCATGGATACAAACTGAAAACAAATCGGAAAAAACCCTTAAAACGACAAAACAGAAGGTGCACTTCTTTATAAATACTCAGTCATGCGATATCCTGTGACATTTATTATTTTAAATGAGTGTGTTTAACAGGATACAACACAAAGACAAATATTAATAAGGACACTCGCTCCATTCAGTGAAGGTCTGCTATTTATTATATGCTTTTGGAATAAACAAGGATGTATTTGTTTAGAGATACACATACACACATTTATATGTATGTGAATGTGTGCTGTCGTCCTTATTAGCATTATCTTTATAGAAATTTGTACTAAAGGGCGTGTGTTTAGTAGTTTGACATTTTTCTTTTTTTCCATTATGTGCCATTTGGCTTTCTGTTTTTGCCATTAATTTTTGTGTTTTTATCTCTTAAAAGGAGGACAAATTATGTAGTTTTTGTTTTAGAATATTTATGTTACAACATTTATCAACGTTGTTGTTATCGTTGATGTCAATGCATTGTTAAAGTGATGAAATTGAAAAATGTCTTACTGGTAGAATGTAGTATGCAGGGCGACTAGTTTTTTATGATTATTATTTTAGAGCTAAGGATTTTACAGCTCTAATTATTCTAAGTGGAATAATTGTATGATAAAACGAAACAGATATTCTGTTTCTGAGGAGAAAACACATGAAATTTTTTTAGGAATTTTTATGATGTTCTTAAGATAATGATAAATAGTTCTAATCAATATAGGAAAATTTAGCTTAATAAATATATATATCGGGGTCTATTATCAATATCTGCTTTCAAATAATTTGTTATTATTTAAACTATTTAAATACTATTTCACTGAAATCTCAGTTAAGAAATATATTATTTGTATCACCTACACCTTAAATTATTTTCTGTTAAATATTATTGACTATTATTTTTCTGTGTAAGATAAATTTGTATAGCAAACATTTCTTAAAAGTTTCTCTTTCATAAAGTTTAACTCTAACAAAAAATTATTATAATTCGGTATAAAATTTTGGACCAAAAAATTTTTTTTATATATAAGCTTTTTAGAGAATATATTTGGAAAATATTTTACGATTTTGAATAGCTCATTTATGCTTCTAAAATCTCAACAATATTTCAGTGAAGGGATTGGCCTAACCTGACTTATACTGATTTACACAGATTAAGTGCAGCACACCTTGTTTAACCTTTTGCGGCCCGCTATTTTCCTATGGCACAAGCAAACACACACATTTACTGCTTTAAATCTAAACAGTTTCTTATAACTCTATTTTGCTGAAAATAAAATTTTCACGCTCTGTCGTGTTTTCTTTTGTCTGCAAAGAACACAGTTTTCCTTATAATACAATTAACATAATTTTATCATAATTTTTCCACGTTCGTCTCTTTGTTATTTTTTCCTTTTTTTTCTTTCTGTCTTTCCAACATTTATTATCTTGATTATCACCAATCATCATTATTATCATTATCACACCAAATAGAATTGTATAAATTTATAATAATTTTTCGTTTGCTCACGATACAAGACATACAACTCAACTTTATTGTTTGAATTTTATATCAACGTTTCTCTTTAATAAAGTTGTTATAGTGTTGTGCAGTTGTTGTTTTTGTTAAGACTTTATTGTTTGTTTCAAACATTTAATATTATAGTTGTGTGTTTGTTGTTTGTTAAACAATTACCATGATTATGTTTATGGCTGTTTTGCTATTGTTAATGCTGTCACAATGACTCGGACATTATAATGTGACAGCTGTCAATTAATAATACAAATTATGATTTTGTTAACGTCTCTGTTTCGCTTATTAGGAGCGTAGAGAAACAATAGAAACACTTAAGTATATAATAAATATGGACAGACCATGAGAACTAAGAACTGGGTGGTCCTTGGAACAAAAGAAAAGGATTTATTACTCAAGATATAAAAATTGATTTCCCTCAATATAAATTATTGACAATATAATAGAATTGGTAAAGTTTAACCTCAAGGAATTTTTGTTTTGATTTGATTTTTTATATCACAGCCAAATTTGTTTCATTGTGCCAATTGGATCCAAGTATCCAATTACTCAATTATTCATAATCCAACGAGCCATTAACTAATTTTTAGCCATTAACTATGCTTGATTGAACACCACTTCTTAAGATTCATGAAAAAAGGAGTAGAGATGAAGCCATTGCCAAAAGTATATACGGTTGTTTGCACCCTACATTGGAAAAGTAGTTGTGTTAGACAGACTCAACATTTCGCTACAATCGTACTACAGAAATGTATTTTCGTGAAAGAAAATATATTTGAAAATGTTTAAAAACTTTTTTAGCATTTATTAGAAAATAAATATTTAACTGAACGATATCATTAACTTTCTGTGAAATATGTATGAATATGTGTTTAATATTCTACAGGATTGTTCTCGTTAGTTTCTCCAAATCAGGTATTTTCATTTTGCTAAAAAATAAGTTTTCTATAAATAAATTTGTGTTTAATACATTTTTTTACAAAATTTTATGCCTCGATATATTTTCTCAAGACAACCTCATCTCTGTAAATTTTCTATAGAATTTCTACATCCATAAATGATCCATTTTATAAATTTTTCATTAGAAAATTTGTGTACCAAATATATTTAAAAAAAACTATTCCATATAATTTTTACTTAAACACTTTTATAAATTTTTTTAAACTATGCTTACTATCGAATAAGAAACTTCTGTGTAAAGAATATTTGTTCCCAAAAGCATTATGCAATTTATAATAAAAAAAAACTTTTTATTGAAAATTGTTAACTCAAAATATGTTATTATTGGTTAAAGAAACTTTCTTCGAGAGCATTTTTTCTTCAAAATATTTTTTAAATCAAGTTTTTGACTCAAATTCTTTTTTATGAAAAAATTTTTCATTAAAAGAAATTGTTGATTAAAAAAAAATTTCATGACAAATTTTAGAATTAAAATATTTTCTTCCTGAACATTTCTTGTTAAAAAAATATTTAAGGACAATATTTAACTGGAATATGTTTTGATGAAAAGTATGAAATTAGAAAAAAAAATTGAATAGAAAATTTTGTGTTAAAATATTTATTTCTAGAAGCATTTTTTAAAACTGTTAATAAACCAAATTTTTTCGCAAAATATTTAAAGCACAGATTTTGTTAAAAACATTTTTGGTTGAGACATTTTTATATAAAAAATTTTTTTGTTGGTTAAGAAATTTTTGTATGAAAAAGTTCACGCTAAAAAGTTTGTATAGAGAAAGAAGTTTTGATTCTCAAAAATATTGTACAAAATGTAGGTTAGAAAAAAAATTTTTAAAAGTGGTTATGAATTCCCAAGGTCTACTTTTGCATAACCAATAATTCTTTTTTTAATTGTTATTGATCAATTTAAACCAGTTATTATCATTAACCTGTTTATGAACTTCTTATGTCGTCCTTAGAACTTTCAAAATCTATAAAAAGTTTTGCTTTTCTCTTTATATTTTTTGCTCGTACTTTATTGGCACGACTGAATTTAGTTTTCTATAAAAACTTTTACTTTTAGCCATTCGATCTTTAAGCACTTAAAACCATTTATAATATAATCAAGTCAATGGCTCATTAAACAATTTTTTACCACTTAGTTTTTAAAGCTGTTAAACTTAATAAAAAATTCACATAAATAACGAATAATTTGTCACCAATAATGCAGTGTGTGATATTAAGAGCTGTTTTTGAGCTAAAATAATTTCAATTTGCAAATACATATTTTGCAGCTCCATTGAATCTTATGAAATTTTAATCCTCAAAACATTTAACCTGATTATAGCAGCATCCAACAAGCAAAACTACGGGGGATAATGATTGCAACTACAGAAGATGTACGTACAAGCAAGCACGCCTGTAATGGAAATTTCGATTTCTTTTTTTTTCTATATTTTGCAGAAAAATCATTTTCAATTTCAACGCCCGTTTAATATTGTGGCATTAAAGTTTTATAAGCCGAAATAGAGTCTTAATCGAAACGAATATTTCTTCCATAGATACATTCAAGCCTATATTCCGTTAAAATGTATATGTACGTGTGCTTAGGTGTGAGAGTGTGTGTGTGTGTGTTTGTGGTTAGAGCTTTCTTAGCTGAAATGTCTTAAAATTTGTGTGTTGACAACCAAGTTGGCGTCAGTGGTTAACCATTCTACGATGTCTTGTTGTTGTTGGGTATTATTTATAAAAAAAGAATTGAATTTTTGTTGTTTTTGTAGCATTTTCTGTAGATCTTTCAGTTTACAAATGACAGCTGTTAAATAGAGTTTTCTTCTGGTACTGGCTGCATGCATACTCTGGCTTGGATGACACAATTTGTTTGGTAATTGTTTTGTGGGAATTTGTTTGTGTGTGTGTGTGTGTGTGTAAAATTTAGATTTCCAGCAAAAATAGGCTTGAAATATTATTAAACAAATTAAATTAATTGCATGGAAAATTCAAAGAGTTCAATTATAGATGTCTGTGCGTGCCTGTCATGACAGGCATTTACATTAGGGTGGTCCTCTGCTTTGTGTGTGAAGAATGTGCAGGAGTTCTTGTTGGAAATGGAAAAAGTTGCCGACGAATGGTTACAGAACATAGAATAGGAGTTTTTAAAGCTTTTGTCCTTAATATATTCAAATGAAATATAATTAAATAATATAATTAGTTTTATCCAGCGATATTGAATAATGAAAACTTATAATAAATTTCTCTTTTATTTGCAGGTATGTGAAGTGTAATTTCAAAAGGTTTGCAATAATTCTAAGTTGATTTTAAATTGTTAATAAATGAACTATTTGACATACTGTCATTGTACTATTATAATGTGAAATTTATTTGTTGGGTGGTTAAGCAATGTCTATATGCATTTCATTGGCGCTTTTTACCAAATCGTCAGTAGACTTCAAGCACAGTTTTGCAAAGTTTCAAACTTCTCAACATATTAAAAGACTTTTATAAACCATCTCAGAATAATGTTAATAAATTAACTATAAAAATTCACAGATGATTTCCTAAAATCACATTATAATAAGTGTAGTAGACTATGAAACTTATACAAACCGAAACCCAACAAACAACTTTTATTCGATATGAATCTATTTTATTTTTTTACACCTTTATACAATTAGAAATCCTTTGGATAACAATGAAAGTATTTATAAGGCAAAGCCAAAGGATTTATATTTTATTTTCGTTATAAAAAAGTTTTCCCGGTGGTCTTCACAAAGACTTTATTGAATAATACAATTATTTTGAACAACCAAGTAAACTGAAAACAGTTCTACTTCGTTATTGTCCTTTAAACTCTTTGAATATATTCACGTATTTCTCCTCCATCTACTGTAACAATTTAATTTTTGTACTTGAAAGTTTTCAGTACTTTTTGAACGAAGTTAGTTTTTAACAACTAAATGAGTGATCTCAGATTTATGTTGATGCATGAATTTTTAACAGCAATTGAATTCGATAGTCCAAAAAAGAGAAGCATTAAATTGTATATGAACAAATTGAAAACAGAAGACTTTATTAAAACTGACAGCTTCAGACAAGCGTTAAATATGTTGCAACGACTGCTCCAGAAGATGCTCAACAACAAAAACTGGTCAACTGAAAGTCAATTTAAAAACAATTTTAGAACAATTCCAGCCAGCAGATAATAACGCGATAATAAAAATGTTTTATGAATTGTAATTAAAAAATGAAGCTGCAGTATTTGCCGAAACTGCAGTTAAAGGCTGTTTAAATAGTTGTTATTTCTATAAAGTAGAGCAACATTTATAGTTTAATGGCGTTTTCTTTTCTAGAAAACATGTTACATTTTTTCGCTTATTTTTCAAAAAAAGGGGAAGTTTGGAAAAGTTTTAAAGCGGAAATTATTTTTCGTGAGCGTTGTTGTATTCATTTCTAATAAACCCTTTATTTCTAAATGGCAAAATGGTGCCATTTTCAGTTGAAAAGTGTGAAAAATGTTGCATTATTTTCCAGAAAAGAAATCGATATAAGATATTAAATTTCTAGAAATTTTTTATATATAGATTTAGCGCAGTATATGAGTGTTTTGTGTGAATAAGAAAGAGATATAAAAAGTATTAAATATTAAATTTAATATGTCATAAATTATAATAATTATTTCTTTTTTCAATCACATGTTGCTCAAAGTTCAATTCATAAATTTAAAGGAAATGCCAAATCTTATGATAATTTGTTTTTTTTTTACACGATATCACCCCCTACACTATAATTTGTGTCAGTTTTTATTGCTTGTATTTTATCCACTTTTCAGAGTTTTTGCCCAATTATTTTAGCACATATTTTTTTAATTTTTTTTTTTGTGGCCTTTCTTATTTAGCAAATCGCACTTGTCGCTCTTTTGTGTTCTGACTTCCTTTTTAAACTATAATTTTATGTACTTTTTGTGTCATACTTTTGAATGATCATGAGTGTTTCTTTTATTTTGGTGTTTACGTTTTACGAGTATAAAAGAGTGTTTAAATTGTTGTTGTTCAACACCAGAAAGTTTTATTGTTAAGAACTTTTTGCCATAATTATTTTGAATGTCATCGATTTGGTTTTGTGCAAAAAATGGTGTCAATTGGGTACTACTACTGTTTTTTATTACACGACTTGTAGACAAACAAACATTAAAAACTTTAATTGTCTGCCTTTAAAGAAAATAATGCGAAAGTTCCGAAAATAGCAAGTGTGTTAATTGCAAGACAGAAATAAAAGTAAGTTTTCAAAACTTTCATGAAACTGATATTTTTATGTATTAAAAAATTTGTAAAAGTTTCAAAAGTTTTTTTTTAACAATGAGTTCTAAATAGGTTTTTGAAAACAAAGTCCAACACACAATGAACGTCTAACTTTTGACATAATTTCTGTTTAATTCTATGAAATAAAAACTATATAAAAGACTCTTTACATTAATTTTGTTGCGTTTTGCTTCCTTAAAGTCACTTTAATGTGGAACAATAATAAGTAAAAAGTGACTTGAAACTAAATTCATCGTATGAACGCAGAGAATACTCGGAAGCGATTTCAAACAATTTCTTTAACACTGAGTTTCAAATAGATTTTTGAAAACAAAGTCTGTTCAATTCTATACAATAAAAACTATATAAAAGACCTGACTTCGTCTCCAGTCACTCACATGTGGAACAATAATAAGTAAAAAGAGACATGAAACTAAATTCATCGTATGAACGCAGAGAATACTCGGAAGCGATTTCAAATGTGAATTAAGGAAATTATATGAATTGGGTATTATATTAATATTTATATTTAATTTAGAGTGCTTGAGATACCGTCCCAAATACTTTTTGAGGTTTAAATTATTTATATGCCTGCATTCCAATGGCTGTTACATTGAGTCACCAGTAGACTTAAGTTTTTAATAATGATTTTTTTCAACATTAAATATATTGCAGGTCACATTCATAAAAAATTTCTGTTTTATAACAGGTTAATAAAACAACTTTTCATGCAAACATTTGCCTTATAATTGTTATAAAATACACAAAATTAATTTCTCTTTTATAATATGACTTTTTATAATTAACTTGAATTTCAATATATTTTTAAAACTCCTTTGCTTTTATAAAAATCTTTCCTAGATTTTAAAAGAGTTTTGAATGCATCAAATTTGCTCGTTCTATTGTCGGAGCTTTCTTGCCTCTAGGTTGTTCTATTAATTAAAAATAACAAAAAAAAGAATAATAATTATCAATAGCAGTAGCAAAGTTTCGCGGACTTTTAAAGCAACTTTTTTTGTGATTAACCCACCTTCCAATTTATGCAGAATGAAATAAATAAAAAATAAATATATATATATATATATATATATATATATATATATATATGCTCAATTCACACTGCCTGTTGTGTTTGAAATAAAAACAATTTCGAACGAAATTTCTCAAAACAAAAAGAAATTATTTTTAAAATGCTTTTTGCTTAAAAAGTTGTTGTTTCAAATACTACAATAAACCATACAACAGAGCTTGTGCACTTCTTTTAATTTGTTTCGTCGTAAGAACTGATTTATTTCCCTTTTCTGTTGTTAAATATTTGCTGTTAACTTCAAAGTGCTTTTTGGCCTGATTTGAAATAATTGTTTGCGCTTAAAAAGGAAACGAAACTTCTTTTAAGTATTCAAATCAATTGTTATGAAACAAAATCGTTTGTTTCAATACAAACATTCATTTGAAACAGACTCTCAGCTAAGTTAACAACAAACTTCCCACCAACTCTACAGAAAAAAAACAAAGAAATTTAAAAGATTTTTATTATAAACACAATGGCGTTAATTTGTAACTCGCCCATATCCGTTGGCCAGAAATATATATTCTCTGTTATTTTTTTCCTCTTTTTCAATTTGGGTTTTTTTTCACACCACAACTGGACCATGGATTGAAATATACTTTATTCACAGAAAGCATCCTGTGCGGTCTTTGTTGTTTATGCGACACCTTTTTTATGGGTTCGCGTCAATTAAGTTCTTTTAATGTTTCTCTTTTCTCCCG
This sequence comes from Linnaemya vulpina, assembly GCA_963675445.1. Lineage (NCBI taxonomy): Eukaryota > Metazoa > Arthropoda > Insecta > Diptera > Tachinidae > Linnaemya > Linnaemya vulpina. The sequence goes on along the minus strand of OY776276.1, from coordinate 6,516,706 downwards.
GCTTTTTTTTTGTTTTTTTGTTTTGCCAACTCTTGTTTACAAAACCAAAAGCTTTTTTTATTTTAAACTTTTTCAACAAAGAATATTTTGACAAAAATAAGAAGAGAAAAAATTAATAAACAAATAAAAAATAAAGCAAGAATGATACCCAACTGGTCAGTTTATGACTTTAAGTGGAAATTGAATTGTTGTTGTTTAAGCTTTAACCGACATTCTTGTGTTTCAGGCTGGTGTCATCACACAAAAAAGCGGCACGTATGAACGGTATTGATTTTAGGTAATAATTTTTTAAATGACCTTGTCGGATATTTTTCACTGCATGTTGCATTTCTGTCAATATGTTTTTAAGTTTGTTTTGTACGTATTCCCACCAGAGACTTTTGTATTTAACCCGTATGACTCATATTTCACCAAGTGTCTGTCTGTGGGTCTGTCCGTCCTTAAAAAGTATGTTCGATTGTCCTTCCGCCTGTGTGTCTGTTTAAGAAATATTTCTTGTACTGCTTTCTTGTTGGCTTTCCAGCTCCTTGTAGACTTCTTTGGCAGCAACTGTAACAAAACAGTATGAATGGGTTTTCATAAGTAGATTTATGGCTGGTATTGAATTACAGTTCAAAAACCTTAAAATTTTGTTTGTTTGTTTGTTTTTCATGATGTTTGTATTACTCGTACGTTCATGTTCTGTGGGCTAAAACAGACACAACATGTGGTTACCTGATTGTGGCTGCCATCGCGAAACATGACGACGCTATTGTGTGTAGCAATTAAAGTCTAACGCTAATGGCGGTAAAAAAGCAATTGTTTTTGAAAGTTTTGCGGTTGAAAGAAGTTGTCAATTATGAATGTATTACAAATCAAGATATATGCGATTAATTACAGAAGTAATTCAATTTCAAATTATTCAATTTCAATAAGCTTTGGAAATATGTAATCGTGCTAGCGATTTCTTTTATAAAAGTTCATCAAACTCAAAATGTTGAATACCAATTATTCACGCAATTCGATTTTTTCATACACCAAACTTTTACTTCACTTTTGGCCCGTATCCCAGATGTCGTTCGAACACACCCAGGCCAACACAATGTTACAATTATATCAATTTATTAAATAAATGTTGGCTAATTTCCTAAAACTATTTTGCAACACAAACATCACGACTGCGTATTGTTGTTATCTTGTGTGTGGAGTCTTTAAAATCTCCCCATAGATTTGTTAACTTGTATGGCCTTTAACCATGTACAGACGTTATAACATGTCCAAATATGGTTTTAGCTGATTGTTTTAAGCAGAAAATGTCACTGCCTGCTATGCTCTGTTATCCTACAGCAATAATGACAGTCATTTGTAAACGAAATGGAGCCGAAGAGAGAAATTGTTATAGGAAATATTGGACCAAATTTTAACAGCAACTCTTTAGAAAATAATATTACAAAATGTTTAAAACTAATTTGTTATAGTTACTTTTTTAAATTCATATCTAACAAAACAAATTTTAATATAAGGTATTAAAAATATTATACCAAATATTTGACCAGGATATCATAACCAATAATGAGAAATTCTTTAATTCAGTTTCCTATAATTAAAAATTAACATGTTTTGCTTGATAAAAACTTATGATAAATTTAATTTTAATAATTTTAATCATAATAATATTTTTAAAATTGTTGTCTTTTTTTTGGTTACGCTTTTTTGGGCAAATATTTGACAAGTGTGCACGTACCTTTAGAAAGAATTTAATAAAAATTTTTCATTTATATAATTTTGATAACTAAGTTTTCGTAGTACTTTCCAAGAAATATATTTTCTAAAGTTGTGCATTAAATGTCTTTCGATAATTCTTCATTGGAAACTATTTTAATACGAAATTACAATTAAGAAAATAACTCCAGTTGCTACTGTTTTGTTACAGCCGGTCAAATATCTCTCTGCAGTAGTTAAAACATTTTGTTCATTTGGCTGCTTTCCTCTATTCATAATCATGACAATTGTTAATTGAATTTTAGTGCAAAAACCATAATGTTGTGTACTTGGAAGTTGCAACAGCATAACATGTCTAATGTTGCTGCTACAAAACATTGTCGTCATGTTATCATTCTATTGTTTTGCAAATGTTTAATAATTGTGGCCTGTTCGTAATGACAAGTATTTATGTGGGGAATTGAAATGATTGTTATTGCCTTTATCGCCTGTTAAATAATCAAGTTAAAATGGAATATGTTTGCTATAGAATTATCAGTTGGATGATTTTGTACGAAGAAGTCATTAAAAAGCACATTCGAATCTCAAACATTTTATTTCACATTTTAAATGTGAAACAACAATGCCTGACTGACTGACTGACTCACTGCCAAGCGCATTCATTTCATAGAGTGTTGATAAATTGAGTGCTTTTTGAAATTGTTGTGGCTTAATCCTTTTCGAAAATCGTTTAATTTATGCCTTTTGAAATATGAATCATCTCCATTGTAAATTGTTATTAAAAGGTCAAGGCCTCGTTGTAAGTAGCCACAAGTCATTCACAAGAATTTTAATTTACGACTTTCCCACACGTTCACATTCTTTGTTTGGCCACTTGCCTCATTGTCAGTGCTATTCGACTAGCTAAAGGCAAGACCGCGTATATCTTTTTTATGTGCAAGTATTTCCTTTTTTTTTTTTTTAATTTCATTTCTTTATTAAAATTGAATTTGAATAATCAGCCATTCTTTATTCGAAATACTCGTATCAAGAAACCACATTTGCTGGATAGCGCTTGGCTACAGCCATTAGCACTTCTTATCTGCTGGCATTAGATCAGTGTGGTAAATAACCATGCAACCACTGCCACCACCACCACCACTAACAACAACAACAACAACAACAAAACAACTTGTGACACACATAAAGGAAATGAGACATTATATAGAATTTGTGTTTGTTAACGTTAGGGATTTTGTAATTTGTAATTTAAAACACTTTCAAAGGCACCCACAATTTTTGTTGAAAACAACAAAAACAGCCGTAAAAATCATACACATAAACTTAAGAATTGTTGCGGTGGCGGTATGATAAAAATTTTGTATTCTAAGACTAGAACTATTGCAACAACACCACCCACACACTTACGAAACATGATTCTAATTGAGGAGAATTTTGTTGCAATTATTTGGAAGAGTAAAATTCATATACAAATTGACTGGGTGACTGAGTGACTGCAAGAACGGCTGGCTGACTGTTTGACTAACTGGCTGACATGACATTGTTTGTTGTATGATTTGTTTTAATGTTTCGTATAAAATCTGTAATTGTTTAGAATTTTTCTTGGAATTAATGCATGAATCTTTCAAAGTGTAGAATGTGGAAGTACACAATGACCATTTAAATCAAATCAACTACGCTCAGCCAACAGCAAGACATTTTTGTAAAATGAATATATTGAAAAACAGTGGGTAGCAAAAGAGTGAGCGTCTTTTACTGAACTCAGATGGCACTCACAATACTAAATATAAAAAAAGCCACTAAACACCAATACATGTCAAATAAAAGGCTTTATTTGTAGTGGTTTTAGCATGTCTATTTAGCTGCACTTTTTTGGCGTTTTAAATATTTTATATATTTTAAATAAATTTCATCACAAAGGGCCTTTAATTCCCGAGAGTGATTTCTCGCTATCATGGCCGCAGATCCTTTTAAACTTCACTAAAAATTGCTCTCTGTCTCTCCAGTTTTATTATATGCATATAGAGACAACTATAACAATTTGGTTTTTTTTATATAAAATGTTCAGAAAGTTCTACAAAAATACATCACAATTTGTTAGCAATTTCAGAAATAAGTTCCCTTAACTTTTGTGTTACACTGTTTGAACGGATGCTGTTTTGGAAACGGAAATATTTGTTTAGCAACGTAATTTGTGTCATAATTTTTGATTAAGTTTCTTATAATTTCTTCAAATTAATTATGCGTCTTTTTTGTTACTAAACAACACCAAACAGGACACATGTACTCGAATAGGCCCCGTTCGTTGTCTATCATGTTTTCTTCAGAAGCAAAAACCCTGTGTTGTTTTGTTTTCTTCCAAAATAATTTTATAATGATTTTTTTTATAAATTTCATTTTCAACAAGCGGCGGCCTAATTAGACATCTTTATAGGTGTGTTTTGTTTATTTTAAAATTCGTTGTTGTTGTTTTCATTTTACATGCTGTTATTAACGCCTGCTGAGTTTTATGAACAATTTGGCAGATACCAGCCAAGCCAACCACTCACTCACTATCACCTACCAGTCATAGAAATGAACGCCAAAAAAACTGACTGACAGACAGACAAAATTTGTTTTCGGCTGTTTTTTCTTTATTGTTTATGAATGCATGTGAATAAATTTTAAAAAAATTTTAGACTTTATATTGAACGTGTTGTTGTTGTTGAATATAATTTTTGGGTGGTACTGAGACATCAAGATTGAAAAGGAGAAAAATGAGTAGATTACATCCTGCACTGCGATCGCGGCTTGTTAGAGGAACACCATATTTCCTAAGATCTTGTTAACTCTCTGTGAACGTCTTTTAGATATCTGACGTTGCATGAAAGTAGCTTGAATAGTTTTATCAGGCCGCTGATTGTGTGCTCCACCCAAGCAAATCGCTTGCCCATTCGTTAGTTTTTTGTACAATTTTATGACAAATTTATCACACGTTTAATAGCCACTGCTGAAGGGTTAACTTCGTTGCAAGTTTTTTCAGACTTTTATGGCGTTTTCTTTTCTGAAAAACTATTTATAAAACATTTTTTCACTTGTTTTATAAATAGTGGAAGTTTGAAGGAGTTTTAAAACAACTCCTTCCGTTACTTTTCATAAGTAACGGTGGATTAGTTTCTAATGAATTTCTTAATTTCAAATATCGGAATGTTGCCATTTTTCTATTAAAAAGTGTAAAAACTGTTGCACTCTTTTCTAGAAAAGAAAACAGCTTGAGACTTCCAACTTCTTTTTAGCCGTTAACATTATCTCGCATGTAAGCTATTCCCATGTATCTCGCAGCACAATCTTTTTGTGAATCGCGGTGTTTAAGCAAATATTCAATGTATGTTTGTGTGAATGTGATAAATGCATTAATCGTTAATTAGTTGTCAGTAGATGTTTGATGTAAAACTGCACAAAAATTGAGTTCATTAAGGCGCCAACTGGTTGGCAAAAAGGTGACTTTTAATAAAAATGCATTTAATTTTGAATTGAAAATGTTTAATTTATGATTAATGGAATATATATTTTATATTTCAGAATTTCAGCAAGTTGTCTGAAAAGTATGTGTCACAAAAAAGAACTTAGAAAATCTTAATAGTTTTGCTATAAATGGCGAAGTGGGTAAATGATACTTTCATAAGTATCAAGTGTATGAATTGATTTGTAATTGATTTTGAAAACTGTTGAGATACTTAACACATGAAGTCACGTTTGTTTCAATACATATTTTTTTTCTACAAAGTCTTAAGTAATTAATTTAGGAATTAAACAATTCAGTTTTTACAAACTTTTTAGCAACTAAAACTGCGGCATTAAATTAAAAGTCAGCAGTTCCTTTATTTTCGTTGCAAAGCAAACTTCTGATATTTATCAGCATGAATGTAAATCGAATATGTTCAAATCTATTCTATCATAATTTGAAATCAATAATTTTCCTGAGAACTCTTCAGTAGGTTCGGCCAATGACGGTACTCGTCTTTCGAAACGTACCTCGATGTGTGTACGTAAGTGTGAATGAAGGCTTGTGCTTGCAACATTTAAAACGTCCCTGCCTAGTTAATTCCTAAGAATTGTGTGGTAGGCAGTGTGTTTGTGACTGCTAAGGCTGCGCCTGCGCAATAACAATAATGGTTACTAATAATAAAATACTGATGATGTTTTTACATCTTTTTATTTTGCTTCTACCCATCGCCAGCCAGCCAGCCAGCCATTAATAAAATGCGTGAGAATGCGTGGTTTTGTGTTGCTGGAAAGAAACTTTATTTTATTTTTATATATAAATTGAGCTGCTTGCCTAAGTAGGCGCCGCAAAAATATTTTACGATTGTATTTTTACGATTCTTAATTTTAAATGGTTTGTTAAAGAATTTACATGTTTAATGGTTTGTTAAATAAACACTTGCAACAGTTTGATGAATGGAAAGAGGGGGAATTGTTATTGTTATTATTATTATTATTATTATCGACAACAGGATATATTCTCTAATGAAATGTGGGGCACCAGTGTTAACTTTCAACGTATTAAAAGCGTGACCTCTAAAAGGTATTAAATTTCACATTAAATTGGATATAATATTTATTTTATTTACACCCTCAGGTGAAAATTTTATTCGCGATATATACTTTTCCTTATTTTCTTGAGGCCAGTTGATTTGTTATTTCAAAGTAGTTGTTCAGCAAAGCGAAACAACACTATTTTCGGAAGATCCTTTATTCCCATCACCAGCACCAAGTAGGCCTACGTGAATGTTTCTATGCCATTAACCGGAAATGGGTAGAGGTTTATCATTTCCTGCTTATTTTCCACAATGTTAAGTATTCAATGTTAAAGTATTCTGGGGCCTTATTAATAGGGAAGTCGGGCAAGCGATGCCCCCCTGTCTGCATTTGACAGAGGTTTTCTGAAGACCCTAAAACAGACAAATACTTCGATCTTGAATTGATGGGAAAAAATTGCTATTGGATATCACCAAAATCTAAAATACGGTTCCAGGGCTGGAAAATTTACACTTATTTTTGGTATATAAAATATTCTGAGGCCTTATTAATATGGAATTCGAGCAAGCGATGTCCGCCTGTATGTATTTAAAAGAGGTTTTCTGAAGATCCTAGAACAGGCGGGTACTTCGGTCTTGAATTGATGAAAAAACAGTCCTAAACAGATTGCTATTGGTAATCAGCAACATTTAAAATATGGTTCCAGGGCTGGAAAATTTCAACTTATTTTTGGTATACAAAATTAGCCACTCAAAACTGATGTTTGTTTATTTGTTAACTACAGCTGTCTGATACTTTAAGAGTATTTAAAAATTAATTTAAAAAAAGAGTGTCAGGGTTGGACAATTGAAACTTTTTGGTATATTAAAGAAGCAAACTAAAACAAATTAAAAAATGGTTCATATTTTCAAGTGAAATTCATCGGTATTAGAAAATCGAGAAGATAAAAAGAAAGCTTCAGAGCTGGAAAACTTTTAACTTATTTTGGAGTATTACTCAAGCGTATTTGAATTACAGAAAACCATATATCAGAATTCAAAATGAAAAAAGTAAGAAAAAACTTAAAAAAAAAAATTCTTAATTAACTTTTTATTCACCTGCGGAGTCTCATTTGGAGTTCACACGCAATTGATTAAACTCATGGAATTTGTAAACACAAAAAAATATATATATTATCCGATCGATAAAGGAACTCGAGTGCAAATGATTTAAACATTTTTTTCTCTAAGCTTGTAATTGTAATGAAATTATTTTTCACTGCTTATCCATGTACTTCTTGTTTGTAGTTCGAGCCAAAGGTAACAAATAGAATATTTAAATGTATTATTTGTTTTGTGTGTTTTGTAAACACTGCAACAGCAGACGGACAGATGACAGACAGACAGCCAGAGACATACAGGTGTTCAATAGTCATTACCATAATTGAACTTGACACTGGCCAATAAAAATGTTCAGCAAATTTGTTTTCGTAGTTTATTTCTACGTTTTTCTGGTTGACAGAAAACAATATAAACATTTTTTTGTTACAACCAGCTGCGGTTATTTCAATAATTTAGTAGTTTTGGCCAATAAAACGGTTTATTAGGAGACTTTTTTTCTTCGTGCTCTGTTTTAATTAACTTTAAACGTGTTAATAATTTAATTGCTTTGTTTTTGTAGTTTTGCGGCTGCTAGATTGAACACTGTGTGATGACACCCTGAGCTTTGCGGAAGTTCAGTGTCGGTTAGTAAAATAATTGAAATAAGCCAAATAATTTCTATGAAAATAATAATTTATGTCAGTACAGGTTTTTTTCAGTAAAAGAAAGTTTTAGAATTAAAAAAGGTGTTTAATGAAAATTTAAATGGGTGCTTATGACTTTGTGGCGGCATTTTTGGTATCAGTAACTCAAAATCGACAAGAAATTTACTTTCTGTTGCCGTTCTTGATTTTTTTGAGAAACAAAATATATAATTTCTTTTAATCAAAGCAGGTTTCTCCACTGGAAGGAATTTCTATGAAAAAATATTACCAAAATAGAAGGGGGTCATGCTTTTGCCAAACAGCTCGAGTAGTTGGTTTGGACTTTTAGTGTATCTGAGAAGTGAAATCGAACACGTCTCGCTTCGATCATACATAAATTCTTAATGAAAAATTCTTATTACATATTCATCTTTTTAGACTTGGGCTATAGCGATTGATAAGCCCATAAAGCGTTAGTTGGCTTTGAAAAAATTACTTCTGTGAATTGGAAATTGAGAACACTATTTCATAAAAAATAACAATAAGAAAAAATTTCATTAAATCTCATCTCTTTATTTGATTATTCAAATTGCTAAATTTCGTTGCTTAATTCCGTATTCAAATATTAAAGCGATAGAGTTAAGGCAAAAAAAAAAGTTGTCCTATCGGAATAAAACCAAATAATATCTTCTTTCCTTTCTTCTTTATTTTGAATATTTCTGTTCAAAGACATCTGTTGATAAATCAAACGATTTATGATGTCTTTTTTAATGCAGAATTATAACAACGGACGGAATGTTCGTTCGCTTCTTACTTGGGAGACGTTGAAAAATTTTTGCATAAATTAAAGCAAAAAGAAGAAGCCAACAAACAAACAAAAATTCTCCAAACTGTCCAATGCCAGTCCAGTTGAAATGAATGAACGAATGAATGAAATAAAGTCATACACACTCATGACAGCAACTTAACTGAACATTATTACGGATTTAAAAACACTCAGTAGGGGCTTTCATTTTATTTTTGCCTTTTAATCTTATAACAAACATGATCACAACAAACGCTTTGGGATTTTTGGTAACTGATAGTGGTTTTCATTCAGATCTAAATGCAATACTTCGATAACTGATTATATCGCTATTAATAAAAAAAATATATATAGATTTAATGAACAATAATTCATTTATTTAAAGTTCTTATTCCTTTAATTAAAAAATAATATCTTTAATTATTCTAAGAAAACTTCTGTAAAGACCCCTGATTAACTTTATTAGCCCTAGTGAGTTGAGTAAAGGAACTAGATAAAATACCCTACAATGATCGCTTTAAATTTTCGTTTATATTAAGAGCATATTCTACCAGCAAAAGTGAGCCTCCTTATTATTTCTTATCTTATTGCCTTGATTAAATCAACTCACAAGTACTTTTAAGATACTGAATGTAGGACTGCAAGTATCAAAATTACAACACGTACGCGCTTAACTGAAGTTAAAAAGGCATAAAATTGTAATAAAATATAAAATGAAATATACTTTTATGTTCTTTTCAAGCAGAAAGAAAACAAATTTTTAAAGTTGTTCAATTTATTTTGAAATGTTTAACAATTTGTTAACATGAACAGTAAAGTTTCCCCCTGCGCTCTCGTATTGACGGCACCAAATTAACGATAACTTAAAAGTTCATTAAAATGAAATATTTAAAAGAAAGACAGACTAAAATTATTACAATGGCGGCTTGAAAAAAATCTATGAATCCAGGATGGTCATGTTTTCGTAGGTGCCCACTTATTGCAATATAATTTCATGATCTTATAGACGTGAATTGCTAAAACCGGCCACAGTTTTTAATGTTGGCCTTTGAACTTTAAATTAAATATGTTTCATCGCAAATGTTTTTTTTTGTTGTTGTTTTTTTTTCAATAAATTTGCCATAAATTATATATTCTATTGTTTCTATACGATGTTTGTTTGCCTTTCAGTAAAATTAATATGTTTGCTTTGAATAATTAATAATAAATTACACACATATAATTATATATAATTGCCACGTTTATTTTAGTTTGCTTTGCTTTCAATATTATTCTGTTGCAATATGAGTAGTTTGCTGACAGGGAATATCTAGTAAAATAAATTAATAATGAAATACGAGTACCATTAATCACTAGAGCGCTGATTTGTAGGGGAATATGAAAAAGGTTTGTTTATTTATGTCGATGAAAACTTTTTTTTTTAAATAGCTTCAAGTATGTTTTCATTTCAAATTGCTTTAATTAATTTCCTTTCTTTTATTTTTTTTATTTTGTTTATTTTTTTATTCAGTTTAAAAACGTAGACAGTTTTGTATTAAAGGTCTTTGGGGCCAGCAGTTGCTCATCTCATGTGTCTACTTAATTGCTGCAAATGTCAGTGTCAAATGCAAGAAAAAAGTGTTTTTTAAAAAGTAATTTTTAAATATGTTAAATATAAGAAAACAGTGAGAGAAACGCGTGGATATACAACTAAAACCATGTAAATAATTTCAAACAACGCTGCCAAATCGGTTGCATATGACTTTATGGAAAGTAACGACTTTCGAAATAGTTTTGTAAATATTTAAAAAGTGAAATTAATGGTATATAATTTTTTGAATCTCTTAGAAACGGGTCTTATGTGACTCTCAGGAATTAGAATTTCGTTATACTTTAAGTGCCTCTAAGCAGACAATTAAATAGGCGCAAAAATCGGCACCTAAGCAGATATAAAAAGAGAGAGATAGAGTGAGAGAGAGACAAAGGAAGACACAAATTGACGGTTCTTGCAAAAATCAGCACTAAAGCAGAAATAGAAAGAGAGGGAGAGAGAGAGAGAGGGAGATAGAAAAAGGAAGATTCAAATAGACTGTTTATAAGAGCAAACAAATCAGATGGTAAATAATTTCAGAAAAATCTGAAAGTCACGGCACGAAAGCAGCAAAATCTGTTATTGAAATTATATGAGGTTATAAGCAGCGTGACCCAAACGGTCTGTTGTGTAGTCCAAATGGATACTGAACGGGAGTGAGCACAACTACCGCTGAAAACTCACGCAAAATGTGCTACGACTTCTTTCACTTCTCACAGTCTGCATAGTTTTTCCCAGAGTGTCAAATGATATATTGATGTCTGATTCCCAATATTTAAAAAAAAGCTCATTTGGTTTGACGTCCACCTTGAAGAGCTTTTCAACGGCGAGCAAACTCCTTATGAGCCTCGCATTTACTGCGCGCGTTGCTGTTTAATATATGAGATGCCAGCGAAGTGTTGCGTTCTTTTCAAACTATATTGAGCAGGACCTCATTGTCCTGGTGAACGAAGTACATACTATGCGGTACAGTTCGTCGAGTACTGCCCAAGTAGCGATTTGTTTGGGTCTTGTTCCCCAAACTGCGCTTTGCAGATGTCAGTAATAATTTTGAATAGAATTAATATTTCTTTAACTATTTTCATAATTGAAATCTTATTTCTTTTGCATATTTATGACGCATTTTTACAGTTTCCGATTTTTAATAATTAAAAAAAAATTTATGTTTGAATTTAACAAAAATTTATTCTTTTGTGGTCATTAATTTCAGTGTCACGTTATAATGTGTCTTGATATTGAATTGTCACTGTTACACTTTTTCATATAACACTTATTGTGGCTTTAAATCCTGTTTCTGTCTTATATTTTTCATTTTAGTTCTTCACTCTTTTTAAAAGAAAATTGTTAATAATAAAATTTTATAGATCAAATAAGTTAAGTCCTCCAAGGAAATCTTTCTACTGCTGAAGCTAAAGCCAATAGGAGTCTAGTCACGTGAGTGAGAGAAGAAATTCCTGTTATTTATATTGTTTTGCTTAAAGGAAATATTAAACACTTTTAATTTCATTTAAGCTTTAGTCATCAAGAAAATCTTTAAACTACGAACAACTTTATTGAAGCAGTGAAATTTAATACACGCTGCTAATAGTAAAATTCTATGCTACTGAAAGGCAACATTAAGAAATATCTTAATATTTAAGAGACACAATTTCATTGTAATTAAATAAATTTTATTGTCAAATTATCCTTTCATTTAAAAGCACCATTAAAATGTTGACGCTCTAATTTCCATCCGACTCTTTTGACAATAATTCCCTTAACTTTTACCTCTCCCCCTCCTCTATTTCTCTCGAAAGTGTTCGTTACATTTTAAGCTCAATTTCTATCCCTTTTGCCAAATCTCACTAATTTAATATGCCACACACATTATTTTGTAGGCAACTTTTAGTTTGAGAAATACGTTTTTAATAAAACTGTTCTAGTTTGTGTTGTTCGTGCAAAACGATGAGCTTTCACATATTGTCAGCCTTTTGAGGGGAGGGGAGAGCAATTAAATATTTCTTGGGACTTTAGAATTTCATAGATTTAGTTACAAGAAATTTCAATTAGAATTTCAATTGCACACACAGACTATATGCCGAATATTTATTGATGTATTGGGGAATTTCGTTTTCGAAATAGAATACGAATTCAGTTGTTCACAGTTTATGCCAAATAAATGAAGACAAAATAGTTTTACTTTTAGCAAAACGTGATCATAATTTTTAAATTCATTGTTAAATTTATAATGGGTTTTGGAATGAAACGTGTTCGAAATTAAGAAAATAATATATATAATTTAATTGCCATATTTAAATCTACTAACGCAAACAGCTTTTGTATAATAATCTTTATTTTTAATGTTAAAGAAATTTATTTTCTTGGGAATCTTCTGAATATATTTTTTAAATAACTTTAAGGATAAGTTATAGTTGTATTAAATATTTATATTTATTAAGGAACTATTTTAATATTCTACTAAGAAAAATAAAACTTAAAATGTAGAATTTATTTAATATATAAATTAAATTGCTTACTTTTCCTACAATTCAATTTGAAATGATTTATTTACCAACATCATTTCATTTGATATATCAATTGATTAAAAATAATTTATTTTTCATTTTGAAACACATTTACACAGTGAATAAATTTCGTTTAACAAACACAAAAAACCCAACTTTTTCTCTCAACTCTTTCGTTTCAATTAAGCGTAGAAAAAAAAAATCCGTAACCTGCCATGAAGATATAGAAACAAACGAAAATCAATAACATATCAATTATTTCAGTAAAACAGAGCATAAACTTGTGTTTAAAAATACGTTTTGTTTTGACAAAAATAATATTTAAATTAGTTACGGTGGAAAAATTTAAGCCATTTTTTTAAGCTAAAAAATATATACAAGCTCAAAAGGAAAATCTGTTAAATAAATACAATTTTTTTATATATGAAACAATATTACAAACATATTTGCATTCGTATAACAATATGTTGTATTTTTATGCAGCGTTAGTTGAGCCATAAATCATGGGAAAAGCAAAAAATTAAATGAGTTTTTTAACATCTTCTTTAAATTGAATGTTTTTACAGGCGTGCAACTTTCGAGTTAAACCAAAAGCAGAAAAATAGTTTCTATGAAATCGAATTTATTTAAAATATAATTTAAGTGCATTAATGCTTCAATTTATTTGTTATGGGCCAAAAAACATTCCACACATTGAAGCAAACCAATAATATGACAGTCAATATATTTATAGTCAGTAGCCAAGTCCTATAATTGCTGTTTACTTTTGAGTGGGCGTGGCACTTTTCATATAAAATTTGAGGCATGTTAGAAACTGTTACTACATTCAACCTAGTCACCTAACAAGTGCCAATAAAAAAAATAGTGGCAAATAAAAATGAAAGTGTAGCGAATTTCGAAAACTACTCTTCTGCTCTGCCACGTATGTTGAATATTTTAAACTGGTGTTAACTTTCCTTTAACCTTTGGAGTACTTATCATGTCGTTCGATATGAAATTTAATCTTTCGATAAGGTTTTTAAGTTTGTGCTATTGACACTGATGATTATAATGTTATTCTGTTCTGTTGTGCAAATTAAATTTTAATTATATACCGTTCCTTACTTTTCGGTATTAATTATTTTTTCTTTATGTTTTCTAAATATCGCAGTCTTCAGCATAAGAATCAGTTGAATTTAATATAATGAAATACATATTTCAAGAGACTTTATATCTGAAATATCACAATGCGTCTCTTTCTGTCAGCTGTTCGGGTGTAAATATATATTTAAGAGATAACTTTTCCCAAAATGTTATTAAAAATTGCAAACTATTTCATGTTTAAGAGAGACCTTGAAAAAAACTTTACGAATATAATAGGTAATTCCTGTTATTTAACTTAAAACATTTAAAAACGTTTTAATCATAAACTTTATACCAGTACCGAATATATCTTTAATGCTATAAACTTGTTTAACCCCCAAATGTATGCTGCAGTTTTATTGCCATCAAAATGCTTGTACACAACAAGGCGATTTCACGCTATTCTTTTTCGTTTTTTATTTATTTAACACACAGAGAATGTGTGGCAGTGGCAGCGGCAACAAAAAACCTAATATTTCATAATAAAAATTCAATACAATCTGAATTGCTGATGTTTCACACAAAAAACTGTTTCATAAAAATACATCCAGCTTTAATTTATTACTGCAGTGCCAGTCAGTGTATACAAATAATTAAAAAAAATATAATTGTGCGAGTTAAAGTGAAATATATTGTTGCCATTTTGTTGTCATATTTTCTAAATTCATATATTTTTAACAAGTTTTTAAAAGATAATAAATAATATTTCAATTAAATAAATAACGTATTTACTTCTATATCTTTATTTGCAGGTACGTGAAATATATGTGGTGAAAAAAGGTCAGGTATTGCAATGAAAAATAAAAATTTTGTGTGATAAATTTATAGCCTACTATAAGGCGAATATAATATGATGCCTATTTTTAGGAGGTTTTTTTTATAAAACGCAGGTTTTAGTGTGAGAGTTGCTGCATCTTTTAATTAATTTTGATAATATTATTTTATAAAAATAGCCACCCTAACGATTGCGACATGGTCATAATTACATAAGCTTTAGGGTCTAATTCCCTAATCTTTGTGGGCTTTTTGTAGCCAAATATTTTTATTCCAAAACAAATTTTAATTCTGTATTACAGACTGTAATACAGGAGAATTAAATTTTAAAATTATTTGTTTTATCTGCCCATGCATATATTTAAGGAAAAAAACATTATTTCCAAAATGCATTGCATGTTAGTTAAATAATCTGTAATTATATCTGTTGCAAAGAATAATTACAAAACAGCTACCAAACGAAATGTTTAATTAAAAGTAGAATATAAAAACATTTTCGTTTGTATGGTTTTTTAATTAAACATGTTTGTACATGGTCAAATAGATGCATATCAGATAAAACATAAAACAATAGAATTTAATTTTTCACGTATAATTTTTAATTTTGTGAATTTAACCCGAATGCATGTACACATACACACAACTGCACTCAAGGCAAAAGCATACAATTCAATTTAAACGGAACGAAGTCTGTAAAATACCAACATCAGCAGCTAAATTAAAAGCTGCAATAAATTTGAATTGTTAAAGGAAGTTCCAACCTAAACTAAAACTCGCTGACTTTCCCACCAGCAGGCAGCACAATCTCAAGACATAGAAAATACTGCTGCCTGCCAATTTAAATATTTGTCTGAAGCTGCTGCAACTCATACTTCCACTTAATAAAATCTAGAAGAAAATAAAAGAATGAAAATCTGGGGCTTATGTAAAACAATTCTTAGCTCACTTTTTCTTTTTTCTAATATTTCCTCCTCTTGTTTTCTTTCTTTTTTTTGTACTCTGCCGCATTTGTTAGCTCCGATGTTAAAAGCGCCTACCTTTATGATTCCTATTTGATTTTTTCAACACTAATAGACATGAATTGTTTGTTAAGTTGAGAGAAGCCAGAAAATGTCTGTATACTTAAGAAAAAATTTGCAGAAATAAGCCAAAAAATATGAATAAATTTCGTTAAAAAAAATAAAAAATAAAATAAAAAACTGTAGAAACAAAAACATTAGACTGCATCAGCTTTTAAGAGGAGGACTTGAACAGCAAATTGGCAAAGACTCACAAAAACAGCACGTGCTTTATTGGTAGGCGTTAAAGTGTTGCAAAACTTTAGTTAAAAGGCAATATTTTTTCAAAAAAATATTAAAAAACTTAAGCTCAAACACGCACACACACACACGCCCATAGTCTATGATTTAAAAGTAAAGATTGCACCACTAAAATAAGAAGGAGAAAAATTGTGTAGCGAACTCGTAATAGGGAGGCTGCAATTATTTATTTAGTCCCCTTAAGAAACAGTAGGCAAGTAGCCAATGTTTTTTCTGTATCGTCAAATAAAGTTTATTGGCTTCACTGAAGTAGTTCAAGAGAAGCGCACTTTTTGCCAATTTTTTTATAACTGACGCCACAGTGCAGTGCGATTTGCAAACAATAGCCAAAGCGGCCCGATTTTCTAAATAAAAATTAATTCGTGTAGCCGCGTACCACAATCTATTTTTATATTCAGTTCAAAATTCTTATGGTATTTTCTTTTCTGGAAAATATGTAAAAAATTTTTTTCTTCTTTTCCCTAAAGTGACATTTTGGAGGAGTTTTCAAACAGAAATTATTTTTCATAAAGTGTATTGGACTAATTTATAATAAATTCTTAATTTTCAAACCACAGAATATTCTCATCTTTTATTAAAAAGTGTAAGAAATGTTGCACTTTTTTATAGAGAAGATATGTGACATTATTATTCTTCTTTTCCCTAAAGTGACATTTTGCAGCAGTTTTCAAAGAGAAATTATTTTTCGTACAGTGTGTTGGATTAATATATAATAAATTCTTAATTTTCAAACCACAGAATACTCCCATCTTTTATAAAAAAGTGTAAGAAATGTTGCACTATTTTATAGAAAAGAATTCAACATTAGTTGGATGAAAATGGTGTAAATAATGAAAAGGAAATATGGTAGTTTTTTTTTTTTGTAATATGGTTCAAGAGCATTTTGGATCTTAAGATAGTTTGAGAAATGTTGTTGCTTGCAGCTTCACGCTCCGGGAAAACAGGGCTTAAACTTGGTCTCTAATTATATAAATCAGTTGGCGTTGGTGAAATTTATAAGTACAAAAAAGTTGGAAATATTATTACTCTCTTTTAGTTCTCTTTTAGCTTATATTTTTCATGAAAATTTTAAATATTTTGAATAGCAAAGTAACGCATGCATTTCTGTTCTTTTGTTCGGTGATCAACACACAACAGCAATAAATTTTGAAATTTTTTAGAAATTTATCTTTCTTTTCCAATAACTTTCAGTGGCACCATTTAATTTACCTTATTAGAGCCGTAATATTTTAAAGACTCTGGTTCATTTAGTAGTTAAATTTATTTCTCTTTTTCTGCCTTTCAAATAAGTTCGTGACAAATTTTTTGTGGTACAGTTTTTAGTGTCATATCGTTCACCAATATTAATTTGATAAATATTTTTCAAAAGGAGCTTTCACTCATATATGCACAATATTAACAGTTTTGCCAAATTCCTGGCGTAAAAGTGTGAAAAAAAACTTTTAGATTCGCTTATCTTTCCATTTCGTTCTTGTGTTATAATTGCAGGCGCACATTTGCATACACACATTAACAAACGTTCAATGGCCTGTGTAAAATTTGTTAATTGTCTTGTTGCAAGAGAACCAGCGAAAAAGGACATATAAAAAGCCATTTATATTTATAACTTTTTTTTTAATTTCATTAGCCCTGAATTAATATATACAATAAATATTTATTTCTATTAACTTTTATTGACCTTTTAAAATCTTTTTAATTATTAACCTCGAGCTCATTTTATATAAATCTGTCAATAGCGTATCAATTACAAATACATATTGAAATTGATGGTGATTTTTTGTTATTTTTTTGGAGTTTTTCTCATGTTTATTTTTAATGTAAAAATATTCCAAAATGGGGCACAAGTTTTTTAAAACATCAGTTGCCTAAGATGTTATATAAAAAGAGAAGATACAATTATATAGACAGTTTTAATGTTATTAAAACTGAAAATTATATATTAAATTATTTTTTATTATGCACTTTAAACGGGAAGAATTTTAAATGCATTAAAAGTCATGATTTTCGTTTATAAAAGTCTCTTAAATAGGCTTTAGTTTCTTGCGTTTAGTTGAAAGCCGTTAAGTAGGCAATATTTTGAGAATATATAGACAGTAACCAGCCTAAAGGTACACTTTAACAAAACAATTCAATTGTAGCCCACCCCTTAAATAAAGTCCATTTTTAATTGCCTTTGTTTAACCTTTAAGTATCATTTAAATAGTTTTAATACAGTTTTTTTTTTAATTAAATGAGATATTTTTTTTACATTTATTTGCATAAAATCATTTTGATTAACTTAATCAATGACTTTTAATACAATTGTTAAATACTTTGTTGTGATTTCATAGAGAGTAAACATTTTATAATAAAAAAAATATATAATAATAATAATAAGTATGCCATTTAGCATTCATACGCTTTTTTACTATGCCTTAATGTATGCCTTACAACTAACGATTATAATTTATTTTTGCTGTTGCTGGTTTAATTTGTTTTTTACAGTCTATTGATGTTGTATAGTTTTTAATCAGCATAGAAAATTCATGATGATTTTCATATGTCTATATTGTTTTATGTAAATATACTACATTTGCTTTGTTTGAAATTAAATAAAATATCACAGATTTATTTATACTTTTAATAGGATTAAACCGTATGTTTTTCATGATATTTTATTATTATTATAATTTTTTTTTGCTTAATGCTATTATCAATGGTAATTTAAATGTTATTAAAACTGAAAATTATATATTAAATTATTTATTATTATGCACTTTAAACGGGAAAAGTTTTAAATGCATTAAAAGCCATGATATTTGTTTATAAAAGTCCTTTAAGTAGGCTTTAGTTTCTTGAGTATAGTTGAAAGCCTTGAAGTAGGCAATATTATTGGCTAATCCCTTAATTACTGATTTTAAGTTTGGCAAAGGCTCTCTATGCTTTAGTTTACTTTATATTTTATTAGGTTCTTGCAATAAACCGGCTTCAATTTTTTTTTTTCATCTTCACTGCAACACTTGTTACTTTATTGCTGGTCGATTCCAGCAACTGTTTGGTGGCTGACCACAAACTAAAGCCTGCTAGAATTTCATACTGATAAAATTCTTGTTACACTGATAAACCCATAAATATGTATTCGCCCAAGTGCTGGAAATTATTAAGAAAGACAGAAAAAATTGAAACGTAACGAACTCAATAAAGCAATAATCACTATAAACAGCAGCAAAATCCAGCACACAAGTCCTAAGAAAATGAAAAAAACGAGATTATGAACAGATGCTGGAAACACACTCAACTAAAATGAGTTAGTTTATTGGTTGGGTTTTATTATCACATCGTATTCCCTAAAATACTATAACATTTCAATTACTACTCAATATGTACACACTTCTCATACATGCTGTAAGCCTTTCGGTAACCTCTGGCTCCGTTTCTCTTTCCACAACTTTCCAGCATCTTAATAACACTTTTGAGGGGGAGCAGCAAACAAAAAATGGTTGTTTGACTTGACTTTTCATTTCTGTTGGAAGGAGGAGGGTATGAGCACAATAGTGGCCACAGGCAGTTTCTTTTTTCCGAATAAGATTGGCTTTTTTGTTTTATATTTATAATAAAGAAGTTTGGCAAATTGACCACATTTTTTGCAGTTTCCTCATGGCGTGCTTGGCTCAATTGTAGAAATTGATTATATTTTGTATTTTCCTCATCCCTTCATCCCTTTACTTCTGCTGCGTATTATTTATTCTTGTAAAACAAACATCTTTTTTTTTCATAATAGAATATTTTTTAAGGTCGTTTTGTGGTTGTTGGGAACCAAGTGTTGTTTTTTTTTTTTGTTTGTTTTGGTTTCTTATATGTTGCCTTGACTTCCTTTCCATTTGCTGCAAGACTGCCGGAGTTTGTGTAGATATCTATGAAATTTTCCCATACATGAATGTGCTGCGTTCTATTTCGGGAGTTTAGGGAAAATTCTATTAACACTTGCTTTTTAAATTGCATTTTTGCGTTATCTTATCGTTTCCGTTGTGTAGAGAAATCTAAAGGAAACTGCAAAAATACAAACAAACAAAAAAGGAAAAAAAACTTTTAGCGTGTATTATTGAGAGCTCTGATATTTGCTATTTTTGCTGTTGGCAAATTATTGTTGGCAACTTCAAACACTAGTTGTGAGGCGAAGAATAAATATTGTGGAAAAAATAAAACCAATTTGTTAGTTGTTTCATTTCATTTTAGTGTCGAGTGCCAGAAATAATAATAATTTGTTTTGCCATGAATTTTCTTGGGCAAGAATTTCATTAAAAGAACTTGAGTGTAAATAATACAATTTTGCAATATGCGAGCAAAAATTTTAATAATTATTATTTTAAAGGATATAAAATCAACACTTGACAATGAAATATTGAAAATGATTGTGTTTTCTTTTAAAGAAACACTTAGAGAATTGTACAAGTTAACACAGTGTTACGAAATTGTTTTTTTGTGACATCTGAGCGTTGTTATATTTTATTATTTTAGGATAAATTTAATTGTGAGTTGAGTTACTATTCAGGCTCCACCTTAAAAGTGGAAAAACTGTACAAAGAACCTTGTTGAGGTGGCCTAGAGGTTTCGACATCACTACAGATTTATTTTGCTAATACGATAACTATAAGAAATATTTTAAATATTTCACTCTGAAAATAGAAAAATTGGCTGTAAAAAGAATTCTTAAATAAACTCTCATAATTTTTGAATTCGCGACTTTAAATTAAGAAACCAACGGTAATAAGAAATAATATTATTACGAACTCTATTACTAAAACTGTAAGAGCCCAGTTACCATCCTTTTAAGCCAAGTAGAATATCAAAAGGAACACATCGAATTTAACAACTAAAAAAGAAATAATAATAAACGTTGCAGCTTTACGGAAATAAACAAGACACTTTTAGCGCCTGCCTTTTATTGCACACGTTTTTATCTTTGATTACACCAGTTTACAGCTAAAAAGGGGACTGCAAAATATCCGTCTTCAATGCAAAGAACAAAGAAAAGATTAAACCTGACCACCATCAACGTTAAGCTTCAGAACACGAACAAGTGCATGCCAGAAGAGTTAAGAAGAGTACTTAAATCGTTCAACTTGTATGTGACATTCCATTTGGTGTGTTAAAGCTTTATGACCGCCACAAATCGTAAAACGGATTCCAATCATATGAACACTCGCATGATGATGATCTTAACTGCAACAGCAGCAACAGCTTGAAACTCCAACTTCTTTAAAGACATACTCGTCCATTCTAACCGCATATTGAGTTGTTGAACCATATAAATGTCTTTATATCTGTACCACTTTTTTTTTATAATTTTTCCAATATTATTTTGTGACATTACGGATTCCTTCGGTTTTTCTCTCTCTCTTTCTTTCTTTCTTTCCTTCTTTAATATGACAATGATAATGGTCAGCAGTTATTGTGTTGTAGGAAATATGTTTCACTGGCTTGTTATGGTTTGCAGCATTATGGGCAGCATATTGGAAATTGAAACATCTTCCTCTGACTCCAACTGTCACATACGCTTACGTTTAAAGGAGTTCATTTTGTATAAGAAGCGTGAGAATTGTACTGCTGCTGTTACTTACTGCTGCTGCTGATGATGATGATGATGATGATGATAATTTTTCCTATTTATTTGCTATTGGATTGGTTTTCATATTGCATTCAGATTGTAGAGATAAATACGTTTTTTAATAACACAAGAACCCAATAAGCAATTTTAGCAGAGCATGCGAGCGGCTTTACTCAAAGCACTACAATTGGATTAGGCCCTTGAAAGTGCCCCTCTTACGGCATTCTCAAAATTTATATGAGGGGCGAAATTGCGTCATTCGAAATTGTACGAAATTTCCTATTAAATTGCATTGAAATTTACATCTATCCTGGAGGCGTCCAGTAGGCTCCAGAATACTTATTATAAAAAATACATTTAACAAATAAATATTTTAATTGGTTTCCTATGACGTATCACTGTTGTGGATACGATATAGGAAAAGCGAGAGAATTGAATTTGTAATGAGAAATATCACGGTGATATTATTTCTACAAAGAATTCACTGACATATTATTTCTGTATTTAATATTATTGATAAAAACTCTCTACGGAATATATCACTGTGATACAATTTATTAAAAATATCACCGTGGTAGATCACACATATTCGGGCACACATTTTCTATGTGATACAACACGTTATAAGAAATATCACTGTGATCTTTTTAAAACAACAATATTACTATCATACATTTTCAGTAAAATATATCACTATCAAAATATTTTTATGTAAAACGTTATTCTTTTTCAACAGCGGATACTAAAAACAAATCAAAAACGAAAGTGGCAACATCTAAGAAAAACGTTAATAAAATGCATTTAGCCC
The DNA here is from genome assembly GCA_963675445.1 of Linnaemya vulpina. NCBI lineage: Eukaryota > Metazoa > Arthropoda > Insecta > Diptera > Tachinidae > Linnaemya > Linnaemya vulpina. The sequence goes on along the minus strand of OY776276.1, from coordinate 6,494,272 downwards.
AAAATTTTAAAATACACTTTATATATTGAGCAGACCTCGCATATAAGTGTCATACATCCTTCTAGTAATATCACTAGGATATTTACATATTTTCTCTTAAAGAAAATATTACGGCGTTCGTTTTTGATCAAAAAATGTATTTAAATTGTATCGAATATCGAATCTATTGTGGTAATTGGGTCACTGATATATTTTCTACAGGATAATTGTTTGTGATATTTTTTTAAATAAATATATCTCTATGTTTGGTGCACAATATATTCCACTGATAGAACTTCTACACAAAATGTCACGGTGGTAAGTTTTTTAAAGAGTTTATCACTGTGATATATTCAGACCACGCTGGCCTATATTATTTTATTGCAAAGAAAATATTTGTAACAAATGTGTCACCGAAATAGGTTGTATCTGCAACATATCACTGTGATATATTATCAGTTTCGAAGATGTTCTATATCAGATATTTTGATACTTTTGCTACAGAAGTTATCACAGTGCTGGCCTCGGGTATAAAAGTATTTCTACAGCATATACATCTTTTATTAAAAATATCACTGTGATATATTTCGTAAGACATTGATCACTTTGATAGAGTCCTTCTATATTTATGAGTATGACGGCCTTTATTATCATTATGATAGTATTTTCGAATATAGTTATACTGTAATAGATGCTCTGCACAACATATTACTGTGATATATTTTGTAAGATATTGATCACTGTGATAGAGTCCTTTTATATTTATGAGCATGATGGCCTGTATTATCACTATGATATTATTTTGGAATCTATTTATGATTAAATTAATCTTCTGTTCAATATATCACTGTGATATATCTATTGCCGAATATATCACTTTAACAGATGGCCTATGAAATAAGTGAATGTGATATATTTTCTACTGAGATTATCACTACGCTAGATTCTTCAAACAGAGCATTCCTGTGCAGTATTTCTCTTTAAATTGTGCTTGTGATATATTTTCTAAGGTAAATATTACAGTGATGGATTTTCGGTTGATAGAATTATTATGAAGAAATCAAATTTCAATTGCAAATATATTTGAGTCCTTGGATCTTTGCAGTTTTAGCAGCTTCATCACCAAATCGGTAGTTCTAAACGGTCACAACAACTGCCTGGTGATATGCTCTCCTTCAGAGTCTGGTTAACTGTCCGTTAAACTCTCCCCAATATATCCGCTTAATAAAAAAAAAGGTACGGTGTTAAATATTTAAACAAATTGCCAAGAGCAGCATGTTGAGACAAGAAAAAAAATTTTATAATTTTTCACAAATAAAGAACACACAACGAATAACGTGTCATAAAAACTTATGCCGACGCCGCAACGCAGATGGTGTCGGTCATATCCATGATTTCGAAATCCAATTCATTTTGCGCACATATAAAAATATCATGTTTTTCTGTTAAATAAGTTTCCGAACATTTTTCAATGTATGGAATTTATTAAATTTCATTCGTTTAAATGAAAACATTTCGCAAAACTAAAAGTATATTTCTCCTGCAGTTTTGAGGTTATCTTGATTGCTCTGGCTGTTGCATCGTTGGAGAGTTTTTAGTGGTTTGCAGCCACAAATTTCTTCTTCTTTTTTTTTTTTTTTTTTGTTAAACTAAAGCTATACTCGTGTTGCATGCAGCGACAGCAGGCGTTAAAGTTTCAGCAGTAGTAAGCAGTAGTTAATAGTATGTGGCCAATATAACTGCTTTGGCGTTGCAACAAAATTTATACAATTTGTGGTTACAATTGCTGCGCTCATTTGCCGGTTGTGTTGTGTTGTCTGCCGGCCGGCCGGCCTGCCTGCCTAACCGTTTGCCTGCCCGCTTCGGCCACCTTTAAAACAGTTTCGCATTCCTTTTAGGGAGTTTTGTTGGCTGTTGCTGTAAATGCTCTGCAATTCAATATTTATCTGTTTTAAATATAACAAAAATAAATCGTGTTGCAGTTGGTTGTATCTCTCGATTTGCCAAAATGTTCGTCTCTCTTGGCTGCCATGTGGCCCATTCGTTTTCATTTCTCTGTTTGCAGGTTTCATATTAAATTGTCTGCTTGATATTGAATCTTCCATTTGTTTAATTTGTTTCTCTTGTACTTTTTTGTTTATTCAGTTTCTATTTATTTTTATGAAATTTATCGTTTAATCGTCATTACGATCAATGACAATTTAACATTTCAAATAAGACTGTGTGGTCGTCGTGGTCTTGTGTTTTATTTTTTTTAGTTTTAGTTTTATTAATGCAACTAGAAACTAAAATCATTTTATTTTGCATTGTATGCTTTTCCATGGCGTTTTATTGTATTTTTTTTTGGATTCCATTTAAGAGATTGTGAATATTAAATTGTTGCTAAAAACTGGGTTAGAGAGTTGCAGTGTTTGTTGTGGCACCATGCAAATAAATAGATTTCGGTATCAAATATCAAATGAATGTTTAGCCTGATCTGAAGCAAATATTAAACGGATTTCGATAAACAAAATTTCCATGTGATATTTTTTCGCATTGAAACATCACACATTTTAAATAAATGTGATATATTTACTGTAAAAATATTATCCATATCAAATCCAAATATACTCGTATCTCTATATAAATAAATCATTATCAAATATCACTGAGAAATTCTTTGGTACAAAATATGTCTGACATTGTTTTCCTGTAAAATACCTACGATCTTGTTTACAGAAGATAACACGTTTAGAAATTGAAATAAAAGCCGCTTGATAAATTTTCTTTTGAAAATATCACTCCTTAATCTTGTAGCAAATATAATATAGTGGAATATTATTCATGCAACAAATTACTCAGATGGCTAATATCATTATGACACATCTTTCATAAGAATTCGACATAATAGATATCCAGCGAACTTAATTTCTTTGGGAAGATGTCCGTGTAACACATTTTTCTCTAGAAAATATGACACTGTTCTCTAAGCAAAAAATCTATCTCTTTTTGCAAGAACAATTTTTTAGAACAAAAGCTTTTGGAAATATCACAATAAAGAATTTTTCATATATAGAAAATATCCCACTACAGTCAGTTTAAGTTTAATCCTGCATACCATTTTCAGAGATTGAAAAAAAGCATAACGTTATTACACTCTATGAGAAACCAAGCAAACCGTGAGACATTTCTATGTATTAAATCCTATTAAGTTTAATATGCTGAAATTCGTCACATTAAATTCAGGAGGACATGATATATTATATTTTAAGGAACAACTGAAAATCTCCATCAATTGAATTCTTGATATTGAAGTTATACACCAGACTAGAGCAGAGCTATTTTCGAAAGCCGCTACATTTTCCTCATTATTATTCATGTACATGCACGTTTGCAATCATCTGTTGATACATTTTACTTTAAAAATACAATATTTTCGAGAAACTTTTAAAAACAATTGTCGCCAGTTTGGCATGGCGGGTCTTAGTATTTTATAAATAACTATTCAACTTTGTTCGTTGTAAAATACTTCCGTACAGTAACGAGAATAATTTTTATTTCCATTTAAAAATTTTCAATCAATTGTTTAAGAGATAATCACTTCAATAAATTTATGAAACTCTGCCGTATGAAAATTAAATGTGCATACTTTCGGAGTAACATCATTTTGGACTAGTAAGCTGTTTTTGAAAGAAAGTACCTTCGGCGTAATCTGTTCTCGGAGTTGTATATTTCTGGCGTGATATATTTTGGGAGTAAATTATTTTCGGAGTTACATATTTTAGAGGTAACATATTTTCAGCGTAATATATATTCGGGGTAATATATTTTCGGAGTAATATATATATATATATATATATATATATATATATATATGTATATATTTAGGGTAACTTATTTTCGGAGTATAAAATTATCAAAGCAGAGACTTTTTCAGTAAAAAAAGTTTCGGATTATTTGTCAATCGCATAATTATAGATCCACTGGCTTAAACCATAGAATTGCAGAGTACTACACTTTCGGAGTAACTTAATTTTTGACGAGAGCTATTTTGGAGTAAGTTGTGTTTGAAAGAAAGTAGCTTCGGAGTAAAATATTTTCGGAGTAATATTTTTGGAGTAATATGCTTTCGGAGTAATACATTTTCGGAGTAATACACTTCGGGATAACGTATTTTCGGAGTAAAAAATTATAAAGGAAGAGTCTTTTGGAGTAAAAACAGTTTCGGAGTACTTGTCAATCGCATAATTATAAACTGCTGGCTTAAGCTATATAATTGCAGAATACTACACTTTCAGAGTAAGACTATTTTTACGAGACTTTTCGTCATTCAGCAATTATATTAGTTTCTGGCCGATTCAATAATAATTTGTAACATTATGGAAAAAATGCTACATAACGAATTTTCTGAAAACTCATTGATTTTTCGGAGTACTTTTGAGTTAAATATTTTCAAGATTTCAAATCTTGATAGAAAGTTGGTGTCTTTTGTTATTAGCGACTTCGTAATAAATATGTGATTTAAAGTTAAAGATATTGAATTGCCGAGTTTTTCGGAATAGTTTTCGGAATTAAATTTTGGAGGAACTTTTGCTAGATTGCTTTTTAAAGTAGTATTTACCCTGCAACATTTTGGTTTGGATTAAAAGAAATATAGCGCTCTGTTGGCTTTGATTTACCGAAGTTGAAGGAAAAAGAAATTTTAATGCGGAAAATCCAAAGAAAACAAGAGTGATTGATTGATTTGGGCAACTCTTCATTAGGTCTGCTGCTTTAGTAAGACGTTTTTGTTTCCTTCCCTCGATAGTTCATACATATTCGAACTAGAATTCTCTAATGAAATTATATGTTCCAGGCGAACTTAATTAACCGCATATATTTTTCAATGAAATACGCGTAGCCGATAAATATTTTAAAAGTCTTAAGTTTGATTCTATATCGTTCCACATGTTTATTTAGTTTTTTTTGGTGTCCAAAATATTAAATTTTATTTAATTTTGATAAGATTATTTTCATTGTTATTTCGAAAAGTTTAATTTTAACGTAATTCTTCTTCTGTATGTTTTCTAATAGCGTACAAATTCTTTCCTTAACTTTTATTTATCTCTTACAACTTTTGAAAAGTCTAATTAATTACTTTTATGTCTTCTTTGTTTTAAGTTTGTTTATAAAAAATTTATTAAACTTTTTTCTGCTGTTATTTTTTCAAGTGCGATTTTGATTGATCACCTTGGACACATTTTCTTAATAAGAAATTATAAATTTTATTTTTACTCAATAAAACTTAAAGACCCAACAACATGTTTACAAGACAGTCAAATGAAAACGAACAAATCAACAGCACGAACTTTTTTAATTAATTATGAAAACGATAATTTGTTAAAGGAAAAAATGGAACATGTTGGTGAAAGAATAATAAAATTTTTAATTTACTTTTTTTCTTTTGCTTTAATCAAAAAAATTAAACACAAACAATTTGTTTGTGATTGTAGAATCGTTTAATTTTTGGCTCTTGAGATTTAATTAACACAAAAATTCTTGGTCTGCCATATGGTTCTCATGATGGCTGTCAGCTGCTAAATAAATGTCTTAAGTGAACTTGGCTTTTTATGAATGTTTTTAGAAGAGCTTGGAGTAGTAAAATTTTCCCTAGAAATGATCAGAATTTTATTTATATACTATTTCCTATTAATAAAGGAACTAACAAGAATCAAATTAAGGACAAAAAGTATTTTCGTTAAAGAATTTCACTTGCAATGATTTTTAATGACGATTTTAGGATTTTTAGTTCACAATCAGTAACTTACGTAAAGAAATCACATACCGATGATGATAACAGTGCGTTAGTTTTGGTACGAAAATTTCCCAATTATTTGTAAATAAGCACTTGATTTTTTGCTGCTAAGGAAAAACCAATTAATATGTCTCATTCACATTGTGAAGAGCCCCCAAGATGTTCTCAATGAAATAACTCAAAATAATTTTCCTACAATATTGAATTGACACGTGTTGTCTTTAAATTACAGCTATTGAATATGTGATATCTATTTTAAGACTAAAGGAAATTGTCTAAACTAAAACCTATTCAAAACTCACAAGCACTTGATTAAAATATAATCCAACAAGAAATTAGCCAAACAAAATTTTCTGAGAATTAAACAGGAACTGCACCCTTCTGCATTAATAACAACAAAAGATAATTTTAATAGAAACTTAATACCTGCCTCTATTACTTCATAAAAAAAATAATGGGTTTTTTTCTCTTCAGTACGACAACGTCAATTCCTGTTTAAATATACTGCGCTCCAAGACGGTTTCGGGCTTGGATAATATCACCACCAACGACATCTGCTGTGGTCGCTTAAAAGCTGTATTAGCTCTGTTCTTTGCTCTAAGTCGTTTCAAACAACAATCGAAACAAAGTAAATGTAATAACGCTACTCCTGCGTTATCGATAAAGGCGGAAATACACCAACAGCCTAATACAACAACCACAGCCAACAGCACGGCTGGTCTACCAAATACTGGTAGTAGTGGCATTAGTGTTGAGAAAATCAACTCAGCAAATTCCACCTCAACTATACAAAATGCCAACGTAGTGGTGGGTAGTAATGCACAGCAGAAGCAGCAACAAGACGTCCAATCAATGCAAAACGGCAATGACACCATGGTGAATAGGTGAGTAACACTAAATGATACATATAAACTGTGGTTCTTGTATATGATGCGGATATTTTCACCAAGTATTAAGGAATTGAGATATGATAATAAAACAGAATACTTTTTACAGCTGCAAGCCACAAAATATTTTAAGTGAAACAGCATGTGGGATGTATTTATATAAATTTATACTTATGTCGTAGCTTTTTGTGCAAGTTTTGATTGTATCGTATGTTTGTATGTATATTCTACAGTGAGTACTGCACATTTAGATAATAGAATAAAGCCCATTCTATTATACTTATTATGTTATATATATTGAAAGTAGTTTTACTAAATACATACACCATCTCGTTGTATAAATAATCAAAATTTAAATTAAATTTTTCTCTTAAACAATATATTGATGAGTTATATATATGGGTTTTTGCTGCAATCAAGCCACTTCTTGTTATTTAAATTTCAGTAATCGAAAACTATTTCTCTTAAAGTGTCTGTAGTATTATTTTCATTTAAGCCTCTACCTTTTTTAATTTTCGTAGATAATCTGCTAATTAGCTACGGAACACTGACAACAACTTCAAGCAAAATTAAATAAAAAATATATTATCCCGTCATAGCAACATGTGTTTAAGATTATAACAAAAAAAAAAAAAAAAAAAAAAAGAATAACAAACACACTACCCCGACACCTAAAAAAGCACACACACAAAATTTTTTGCGCAGCTACGCTACACTTCAGCGCTTCAATGTAGTGAAAGTTATCAGGAAAAAAAAAACACAATTACATAAATTATAAGAGAAAAACTTGTCATCGTATCCTAGAACGTTGTTGTTAAAACAACCAATCCTGTTGGAACCTCACGACAAAATCAAATATAAAAAATATGCTTTTCCATCATCCAAGCAAACATTTGCTGCTACATGTGTTGCTGCGTTAAAGGCCAAAGAGAATGAATTTAAATTATTTCTACAAATATTGTGTAGCTACTCCACTCAGTTTGTCCACGATGTCCTTTTTTAAAGCAGTCAAATATTTGTCGTAGGCATTTTTCAGTTGGTTCGGTTTACATTTGCTGATGTTGGCAAAACAATAGGCTTTATTTGGGTGTGAGAAGATTTTGTTGAAAATGTATTTAATGTTTGATATTTTTGGTAAGCATGAGGGTTGTTTTTAAGCAGGCACACTGTGTCTAAGAGGCTTTAAAAATAAAAAGAGACAAAATATGGTGCCCAAAAATTTATATACGCCTGTTTAAAACTATGCAAATTTGGTTTTAGTAGTAAATCTCATTTTGATATGGCAAAGTTTTATTCCTTTAGAACTCTGTGCTTTTGCTGTCGCCTACAAAGTGTGGGGCTAGCAGAGCCGGTATATGTTTTTGTATTTCTACAGCATGTCCTTGCATGCTTGGGCTTGTTTTGTTATGCCTGATGTGTGTCTGCTTTAGACTGGCCCTATTTTGCTGGAGCTGTTACTGGTTTGCTTTTATTGTTTTCTTTCCCAGTGACTCTGGGCTGCTGTTAAAATTGGCCGGAGTATGAGTTGTAGCCACAGTAGACGTAATAAACATACCAGGAGACTTGTTTGAAAGTATCATGTTTTTGTTTGTTGATGTTAGTTTTTTTTGCGGGCGTTGTTGTTGCTTTTAAGCTAAGGCCGGCAAACAAATGGGAACGCAAAATGTAGAAAAAGGTCGCAGGCAATTATGGAAGTACATATTGTTGGGATAAAAAGTTGTTAAAGTTGTTGTTGTTGTTGCCTAAGTATTTTGTTATGGATGTACACAATACAAATAAAAAGTGGTTTTTACAAATTTAATCATATTTAAAAAATTTTAAATATTAAAGGTTAAGAGTGAAATGTATTGGAAAAAAGCCAAAATTAAAAACAATTTGTTTGTGAATAGAAAGTAGAAAATATAAATAATTTATATAAATTTAAATTTATTTTTATTACATGCTATTTTATTGTAAATATAATTCATTTCATTTATTCTCCTTAATGTTTATATTTTATATCACAAAATTGTTGCCTTTTTTCCAAAAATTCTTTATTAACTTTTGCTTTTATTTTAATTCTTTTCACTTATCTTTTTTCTGTTTTTTGTCATTCTGAAATCTCATTTGCAATTTTAATAAACTGCCATTCATGGCATTATATCCACTCACTTTTAATGGCAAATAAAAACGATTTTACAGCAACTATTCAAATTTAAAATTTATAGCCAAAATATTAGTACACACACACACAGAGAAGAGCGTAGATTTCCGTTTCATATAAGAAAAATTCGATTTTTTTGGTTAAACAACCACTCCACTTGGGGTTTTTGTGTAACAGTGAAAATCTTCAACACTTGCAGGGACTGAAACCTGAATACAAAATAATTTCCTAGTCAAGTGTTGGCAGTTGTTGCTGCTGATACTGATGCTGATGAAATGCTGCTTCTGATAAAGAAAACTGCACTGAAACTTCCTTTTGCAAGCAGAAGAATAATATTTATCACACAAAACGACTTGAAACTCCATAATAGGGAAAAATGAAAGTTAAACGTTTCTGTTTTTAACGACCTCTATTGAAACATGTTCAACAATATTTCATATCTGAAAGCTCCCAGTATCCCCAACTCCATTTCCGCCCCAAATCCTTATTATTTTTATTTTGACAACAAACTGTGGCAAGAAAATCTAGAAATTCAGGCAAAGCACACACACACACACACACTGCTCGTATCGTATACAAACCGTAAACAACAACTTCCTATTCCTGTCTACTGGGAATTCATTTTACTTTCGTAAACTCACAAGCAAACTTCCTCTCGCTCTCTCGCTCCAACACAGTTATGTGAGCTTTACGACTGTTGCTGAAACTTTTTGGGTATTTGGATGTCGTTGATTTTGTTTTTATTTGGTAGTGGGGGGGTATTTGTTTTCTGCTTGTGTATTTGTTGGCTTTATTTTGTTTAGTCTGCACTGCAAAGTTTCATGTTCTACAAGTTTTCTAATTTCAGCAACAAGAGGTTTTTTGCTTGCTTTTCTTTAGATTTTTTATTTTCGTTTGTTTGTTTGTTAGATGACAAAGAAATCGTTTTGGAAATGTACTAGAAATTATTTGGGTAAATCTCTTTTTATTCATTTTATTTCTAAGCAGAGCCTGTTAATTTTTTTGTTTGTTTGTTTGGCTGTTTCTTTCTTTTGTTTGTGTGTGTGTACGTAATCTCGCAGGTTTGTGGAAGATTTCAAATGTTCAGTAACATCGGTTAGACATTGTTTTATATTATATTAAATTTGTTATTGGGAGAGAGTGTGGCATTAACAATTGGGAGCTGGAGTATATAAAGTAAAAGAAATTTTACCAATTTCATGGTATTTTATAAGTGATTTATGAAAAACTGAATTGATCAAATAAATCAAAACACAATATGAAAACGGTTTGTGAATATCTACGAAATTTTTCAAGTCTTAACTTTGAAGGATATTAATCAAGTTTTAGAAATTCGTTTTTAATATCCTTCCAAAGGGTTCTCAATACATTTTTCAGTTTCTTTTTTATTTATCTCGATATAATAACTGTTTCTGCCAGGAATATCTACACGCTTGAAATCAATTTCTTTTCTAGAAAATAATGCAACATTTTTCACACTTTTTAGCAGAAAATGGCAACATTTTGCCATTTCAAAATAAGGAATTTATTAGAAATGAATCCAACATCCCTCCGGAAAATAATTTCGGTCTTGAACCCTTTTCCAAGTCGCTGCTTTTTAGAAAATAAGTGAAAAAATTTTGCATTTCTTCTAGAAAAGAAAACGCCATATATCAACCGAGCATTTGTATTTTTAAAAATATTTTTCTTTAACGGCTACAAGTTTTCTGCTAAATATTTTCGTCATAAATTTATTCCAATCAACGCCATATTGTGTCGGAATTAAAATGTACATGGAAAATGTAATAAAAAGTTTGTATTATTAAGTTTTTAGAAATATTTTTTATGTATAAAACAACTGCTGGAAAATAGGGGACAAATTACAGCATTCGCTATCATTTTGAGTTTCCATATAAATTGTGTTGAAGTTTCCATCGATATCGAATGCGGTAATTTGTGTTTAAGACAGGGATGGAAAATGCATTTTCGACTTTGAATTTATCAAAGAACAATATTTACTTTTTAAAACATAAATGCAATAACTTCTGAAAAGAGCATCCAACAAATGAAATGATTTCAAAAAAACTCTCATACAACAAATTTTGAAATATATTTTATTAAAAAAAAATATATGGGTGATTCCATGCTTTAAATTTTAAAGAAATTTAGTTAGGGGCTCTCTTTCCTTCTGTTAAGTATTTATTCCAACGGATATGGAGCGAAAGAAAATCTAAAGTTATCGGAATTGAATCACTGTATATTTGCAATATCTCCAAAATCATTTCATTTATCAAAGTGATTCTTATGCCGTTTTAAAGAAAATATTTGGAGATAGAAATTTTTTTAATTTATTTTTTATGTGACGAGTGCATAGTTTTTAAAATTAAAAATTGTTTTAAGGGAAGAATGTATATATTTTGTGGCCGAAGTGAAATTTTGGAGGATGTGTTTTCTTTCCATTAAGATATAATTTTTTTCTTTCAAGCCCTTTAACAAAATAGTGTGCCGTGGCTTAAAAGGTATTACTAATATGAATTTAATTCATTGAATTGTTGCATGCGGTTGTCCTCACAAACAAGAAAACAAAAACTGTCCCGCATATTTTACGCATTTTAATCTTCCACTGGCCTCCAACACCATCTCCTTCCTCTGGCACTTTAATGACAATAATTCTACAACAATTTTAACTGCTTTCAATACACAAACACATTCCTAAAAAATTACCATATCAAAAGCCCTTTTAAGTAATTGTCGTTTGTCTGTGATGCAAAAAATAAAATAAAAAAGAAAAAAAAAACAAACGTATAGAATCATTTAGTAATTCATGTGCAAATCTCTTTAGCAAAATGTATGTATATTAAGAAGTTTATTTGGAAATTTTGTAAAATGAATTTGAAATAGATTTAATTTACATTTTAGCAAATTAAAACCAAGCACACAGAAAATAATACAATTTCATGACCATAAGAAAATAAGCTCATGCAGAAAAAGTCCTCAGGACATGAAAGTTAAGCCACAAACAACAACAATCAGCAGACAACACACAAACGAGTGTACACGCAGGCAGGCAGGCATGTTTTACAATATTTATAATTTTATGCATATGAAATATTGTTTTTTAACAAAAATTGAGTTGATAACGAAATGAAAATGTCCTTCATGTCAGGGTAGGCATTTATATTGACACCTTTTGGGTCGTAAAAAAGATATATCAGACAGCAGATAACAGTTTTAAAGATTTTTAGTTTTTGATAAACAGAATAGAATTTATAGGGTCTTAATATAAGAATTTACATACATAAAATGTGGATCGCTATGCCACACAATATAGTACGAAAATGACAAGCGTAGTAGACACTATTGAAAAAATATTTTGTCGGCCTGTGTAATACGTTATAATTTTAAATATTCTGGGCCTGAAACTTGGCAATTAAACACTTGCACTTGGTAAGTGGTGCAAATGTAAACTAAAAAATTAATAAGCCAAGAGCTTGAGAATATATTCAAAATATATTTACAAAAAGTATGTTCTAAATATTCTATTCATAAACGATTTGATTTTAAGACAAATTCTTAATACAAAAGTAAATTTTATATTACCCGATTTAAAGTTCTGCCTCGAAATTAATTTTCAATAAAAACAGTATATATAAGAAAAAATTTTCATTACCGACCAGTGTATTATGTACTATCCTATTTTTTATTTTGGTAAAATTTAAAAAGATTGAGTTTCTTTGTCGCTCTATTTCCAGCAACTTATTTTACATCAATTCTAACGGGTGTCTCCAGAAGCAGTGCAAATGTAAACTAAGAAATTAATAAGCCAAGAGCTTCAGACTTTATTTCAAATATATTTAAAAAAAATTACATCCCAAATATTTCACTACTAATAAGACAAATTCTTAAGACAAAGTAAATTTTAAATTCGCCAATTTGAACTTCTGCCTGGAAAATAATTATCAATAAAAAAAAATTTATTAAATTTTTTAAAGAAAAATTTCTTTGCCGACCAGTGTCATAGTCTCCTATTTCTTAGCACTTAACATATGCCAATTAAACACTTGCCTGGCTTTTAATCAAACTTTTCTCTTGGTTGCTTTTCTGAGGGGGATTCTCTTTTCGTTGTCCCTTTTTCCCTTAACAGCAGAACATGTTGGAACTTGTAATTTATAATATTTCATATGCGTTGGAATTTTCTCATTTCATCTGTATTTAACAATTTCAAGGAGAACACACATACACAGGCCTGCTACGAAACAAACATATTTTGAGGGTATTAAGTAGAGTATTAAAACAAGAGGTGGAGGGGTGGTTCTAATGCAGACACATTCAGTGTACGCAGAAATGCCAGTGCATTTTAAGGACTCCCCGAATACTCTCTAAATGCTGCTTAATATTGGCTGCTGTGTGACACAGTGGTGCAAGTACGTTCATCTAGATGTTATAAATCCATCCATCCATTCATCCATTCATCCAGCCATTTGGCCAGCCATGTTAATACATCTGTTTCCCCAAAAACAATTGTTTAGACTGTGAAAAGGAAAGACTGCTGGAGTACATGCAGCAGCCCCGTTAAGCCCCACTCCAGTTCAGCTTTTGTGCTTATTTTGAAATATTGAAGAGGTAATAATAAATGTGCTTAAATAACATTCATGTGCTTAAGTTAACTTAACTTAACTTGCTTTAGCTGAACAACAAACAGCAGCAGCACACACGTTCCCTGCTGTCGGGAAAAAATATAAAAAAATAAAGAAACAACTCGAGAGCAGAAGAAAATGCCGGTTGAAAGTTCTTGTCTTAGAGTTGATTTGGAGGGTTTATGATGTGGAAATAAAGGAATTGCGCAAGTTTTTTGTTTCATGCGTTTATGAGAAAAGAAAGTTGTAGGGGGTTACAAGTGCGTGTCATTGTTTGCGTTGTATTTGTTACAAAATTAGTTTTTTGTCATCAGCTGTATTTTATTGTTGATAAAAACAAATTTCCTTCTAACGCTGCGGACTTCTTGTGTTTTATTGAAAAATGTACGTGTTTGTTTCCGCATTAAATAACATTTTTCTAAGCAGTCGCTGTTTGTATTTAGAAATTTTTCTAAGACATTTAAATTTCTAAGTTTCTTATTCCAAAGCAAACGATGTTATTTAATTTCAGCTGAGCTTATTTTATGAGATGGACGACTTTGCACACGACTCGTTTGCAGGTTGTACCACTTGCCATTTTTGTGAATAATTCGACTGCCACCTCCACTTCATTTTTAAAATTAATTTTTTAATGTTTTGGATACTGGCTTTTATTTCATTTGCTTCAGCAATAACTGACTGGCCGGATGATGGCCTCCCGGGGGGCACAATAGGCAACTTGGTCAGTCGTAACGCCTTGTTGCAGTGCTTTTGCCGATAGCCCTTAGTACTTATATGTTACTGCTCTATCTCTGAATTAGCAGAGCAACGGGAGGGCATATGAGTGTATAAAAAGTAGTAGGCTTTTGCCCAGGTATCCTTCGGGTGGAAGCCATACAATGGTAGCCATACAATGGATCAAAAATCAATAGTAGGTGACAATCTACAAATCAGTTTCCTTACACTGGTACCACGGGATCTGGTTAAGCTCCACAGATGAGACTCTGGTTGATTCTGTGGTCAGATATTGGTTGAGCTCTCTTCAGTGAGTCCACGTAGTGGCTGTGGTTTAATGCCAAGAGTCGCTGGTAGAGATGTCAGATAAGGGTTGATGTTCCGGCATATGTACTATGTTGGATTTCGACCCAGCTGATGGCAGCCTCCATGGGCTGCTGCGAATCAGCAGACGTTAACAAGGGTTTAAGATAGGCCCGAACACCTTAGCAAGATGTATGAAGTTGGTATATATGGCGATACTAAATGATTAAGATTGCAACCTCTGTGTCCTCGAGGGATACACAGGTGGCCCCTGAGGGTGACAGGGGTGGTGGTGAACATTAATTTCACCCGGTGTTGCGACCACCGTCGGATAGGCCATAATGGCAGGTGCCGACGTTAATCTAAGACACAATCTGACCGGATAATGGTAGTCCTTGATAAGGCTTGTAGGTTCCAAGGCCGATGGTGCTTAAGATATCTGTTGAAATGATCTTTGATCTTATAACGGCGCTACTCTCGGCTTAATTTCGCTTGCATTTCATCATTCTATCTGAAAGAAAACGGACGTCATGTGCAAAGTTTGTATTTTCCCAGTAATTATTTTAGCTGTGGAAAAGAAAATATCAGCATTTTATTGGCAGGGATAATATTTTTTAGTAACAGCGACAGAAGAGAGTACGTTCTGATCGCAGCTCTGATGTTAATTGAATTGTGGACACATCCCACTTACAGAATATGGATGTCAGTTTGCTTTTGGAATAGTGTTCACATTCACCTGGATTTAAAAGTCGGCATATATTGTTTTTCTTATTTGTTTATTTATATATATATATATATATATATATATATATATATTTTATTATTTTTTTTTATTTTTTGCTTTGTATGCAGAGGACCATGTTACATGTCACGCTTTTCATTTTATATTTATGTACTGCAAAACTTTTGAAATTCCCTTTAATCTCTTTTATCACTCGTCTATCACAAATCAAAAACATTTGTTTTGCTCTCCTGATGACTATTCCTGTTCTATTTTTCCTTCTTCTATTTATCCCAGCCAATTTACACATGATAGACCACACAAGCCGGAACATATAATATTTTTAATAACAATAATTGATGGCGAAAAAAAAAAACGCCTTGACACAGCAAATGAAATAATGAAACCCTTTTTTACAGCAAAATAAATATTAAAAAAAAAATCACCACTTTGTCTGCAGCCAATCCTCAAAAAGATGAAATAAATCCTTTCATGTGGTCCTGCACTCACTTAACAACTACATGGGTGATTATAGGGTTTCTTTTCAAAAGGCTTTATCTTTGAAAAGAAGAAGCATTGGGCCAGACGAAAGTCCAGAGTATTAATAAAGTGTGGTGGCATCAGCTTGCAGCATGTGTCAGCCACTCAATGTGTCAAAAAATTTATGACAGGAGTAGGTGGGAGACCTCCTGGCATTTCCTGTTCTTTCTTGGTAAAAGCAAATAACCGTTACTGTAACAGATTTACCCATCCTTTTCTACTTTTTTGTCATCCACATTTCAATAAATCACTTGCAATTATCATTTATTGTTTGTAATTTTTACGCTTTTGCGTGATGGAAAAGAAGGTCTTCTTTGTAAAAAAAAAAAGTTTTCTTTTATAAAGAAGCTTTTCAAATGACAATGCTCAGCTTGATCATAATGAAACTCATTATGAGGGCCATTGTTGCCAGGCAGTAAGAAAAGAACGAAAGGAAGAAAATTCTTTTTAAGAACATTTTTAAAAAGAAAACAAAAATACGTTGAAAAAAGGCAATTGAAGCAAATAGAAGGCATTATTATTTCGACCATCCTCCTGAAAGAGCGACATGGACTTCATACACGTTGCACATTTTCTTAAATAAAACAAATAATTTTCGGAGAAAAACTCGATTTGTCGATTACGTTTTTATCGTGTTAATTATCTTGCCTTAAATTCCTTTTAACGTTTTCTTTAGCAGCATTTGACTCAACACAAGATTTCTAAAGAGTTTTCATTCTCTTGATTTTTCGGAGTAATTTCGATTTATTAAATACTGCTTCTCAAGCACAGTGGTTTTTACCCTAATGAAGACAATTTTATTATATTTGCAGACACAATTTACATATAAAATTTCCTCAGTTCTTGATTTGTTTAAAGATATTTTTGTTGCATATTAAAATATTTTCGGTATATGATCAACATTTTCGGACTAGCTGATATTATATTTCAAGATTTTATCTATGACTTTGGTGAACCGACAGTTTACTTCGTGATTAATGTATTCAGAATTAAATTTTCGAAGAATTTTAGATTTTCGGAGTAACATACTTTTTTAAAATAATATTTTTTTTTTTTATAATTTTCAAAACCTTTTAAATTCCTAGTGATTTTCAAATTACTTCAATTAATATGACATATATTGCAATTTCGGAGTTTATAAATTTTTTTCGGAAGAAATGCCAGTTAAACTCAATAAATTTAGTTTTAAAAATTTTTGTTTTTTAGTTTTTTTTTCTAAACAAAAGCTATTTTCGGAGCATTTATGAAAGAAAGTTTTTCGGAATATTTTCTCGGAACATTTATTTGATTGTTTTAGTTATTTGATATCTTGGTAATCATGTTTTTTTATAAAAGTTAATATTGAAACTTTCAGATGGTCTGATGTGTTTTAATTTCGGAATAGCTCTAATTTTCGTATTTCTTAGATTTTTTTTTACAAAATATTCGTTTAATAAATAAAATATTTACTGATTTAATAAAATATGCGTTTAATGAACAAAATGGTTACCGAAAAGTATGGGCTGCGCTTTGAAAAACTTTAACTTCTACCTAAAATATTATCCTAGACTTAAGTTTCACATCATTTTAATAATTGTTTTGCAAGATTATTTGGGTTTTCAATTTAAATAAATTTTAGTGCAAATCTCTTTTTGGAAATCAATTTATTTTTGAATGCATTTTTATTTTGTTTCCTATTTCGCTAAAATCTTTTAACACAACTGTCAAAGCCATAAAAGTACTCAATCATTCGTTGTTAACTTAATATTTCAAATATTTGAATTTGAAAACATGAACAATAGAAATAAAGCCAGTTTTACATAATAAACATTCACCTTTCTTGAGGCACAGAGAGAAATTTCAAGGTAAAACTATAAAAAAACAAAAAAATATATTTGATTCAAAAACATTTAAAAGACGCTGTTGAGCTTTTGGCTCTGAAGCGAATCGGCCTTAAAGTCTAAAGGTAAACACACCTCTGCCTCCTCGGCTGGGCCTTGTAATGATTTGCTTTCAATTATTTTATTGAATACTCGTTTATCATCACAATTATATTTAACTTTTTTGCTGCGTATTTTCCATTCAAAACTTTAACTCTTGATTATTCCGTCTAACAAACTACCACCAATTCACCCAACAGGGGTTAAAAGTTTTAAGTCCTTGAACGTTTCATCAGGCACAAACTATGAAAACTGGATGCGCTATCCTGCCAACATTTCTTCTACCAGTTATGAATTCCACTTTAATTTATAATACCTGCTATTGTCGTGCTTAATCATGTTTAACCGTGCACAAAAGTGACTGAAAACTTTTGCTATTCATCAAAATTACTGAAAATTATTCCTGATGAATACTTTTTGTACGATAATGATTACGAAAATACTTGTAACAAATAATAATGAAAATATTATTGTTGGCATAATTAACTCTCTCAGGACTTTTAACTTTAGTTTTTAATATGTTTTTGTTAGAACTCTTCAAGATAATTGAAAACTTTTTTGCCCTGCTTTACCCTTCATCAACAGCTTCTACTGCCAACCCCTGTTTTCTGGAGTTTACATAATTTTCGTACAACAAGTTGATGTAAATTAAAAATATACAATAATAATTTTATAATTACTTTAATCCATTTTTCAATGCCTGTTGGGCTTTCGAGAGCTTTCTTTAAACATCAAACACTAGAAATAGAAATTTAATTCAACAAAAGATCCATATTATAATAATGTTTTTGTGCTGGAAACATTTCAGTCACAGCTTCAAAGGATTAAACACGTAACACAACATGTATGAGTGATTCCCTTGAAAGAGGGAAAATGACACATGTTTAATGGGACTTACCCTTAAGTTGCAATTTAGGTGAAGTTAAAGCTTCCTCTACCGCTTATAAACAAGGTTGTAGGGAATTAAAATAAGAAAACAACTCCATAGATATTAAGTCTTAAACTACGCGTCAAATAGTACAGGAAGCATCCCTCTGTATGGGTTTTTCGTCACCCCTCTTTAAAAAACACGACCTTCTATTTTAAAACAATTCAGATTAAAAAGTAGACATCAAAGATGCTTTGAAACTTTAGCAAATTAAACTTATTTCTGTGAATGTATTAAATAAAAAGACTTGGCTGGCTTATTAAAAAAAATTCCCTTGAAGACACACGATTCCCACACTTCAAAAAAACTGACCATGAAATTCGTAAATTTAACGCATCATATTCAGATTAAAGCACCCCATTAAATTCTAAAAAACCACCCCAATTAATAAAAGAAAAACCTTCAACTCACACAAATGAACGTATTTATGTACGTACGGATTTAATTTCCGTTTAGCACATGCCGTTAACCATTTTATCTCTCTTGAAGCAAGCAAATGTTAACATGTATGCAACTACAAATATATACATACCAATAGTACATGTATGTATATGCACTTCAGTATGCATGTGTTTGTATAATTTTTTTAACGCACATATGAACAGATTTATATGGAAAAAGTTATATATGTACGTGCATGTGTGTTTCATTTTATCCTTAAAAGAGCACATCCCGAACAAACAAAAAATAATATGTACATAAAACATTATAAAATAAATATTTGCGTATGCAAACAGATAGTCAAATAGATCGCCAGTCAATTCCAAACAATACAAAAGTGTAGTCTGTCGTAACGTATTCAAATGGAATGTAAAATAAACAATAATTTTCCAGTTTTTATATTTTTTGCGCTCCGTACAACTACAGAAAAGTTATAGTCCAAACTATTGGCCAGAAAATATTGTGCATATATTTTTTATTCATTTTTTCCATTTTCAGTTTCATGGCCATGTTAAAGCCATCAAATAAGATTTATTGATGATGAACCCCATTTGTAATCGTAATTTGTCTAGAATAGCAGCTGGAGTATTGGGAGTCGTTGTTGTGTATGTATGAGTGTGTGTTTGGAAAAACAAAATCGTAATTGAATTGAATTGAAAAATTAAATATTTTCCACAAAACAATAAATGAAACACTTTAAATTTGTTTTTCAAATGAACAATGATGGGGTATGAAGAAATTAAAAAACTTTTTTCTTGACTGTCGGATAAATTGGAAAAACAAATTGTTTGAAAAATATATATATTTTTTTAACTTAAAGTTGCGTGTCAGAAGCGTTAAATTAAATGGGAAGGAAATGGTTGAGGCATATCCAAAGATATTTTGATCTGCGAGTATTTTTAAAAGTACACCTCAAAAAATCGAAGAAAAACAGAAATCGTGACGTTTTGTCTCTGAAAATAAACGTCATGATATTTACTCACGCTCTTAACTCATAATCGCCCTTATTATGAATGACGACGTCGACGTCACACCAACACGACAGCAAAAAATTGTCATGTGTCATTTAATTGTGGACAACAATTAATTAATTATTAACAGTCTTTTCGTATTCTCTAAGGCGTGTAATATTAATAGAACACATTACCAGAAGTCAATTTCTGTCGCCAAAGACTAGACAAGTGACAATTTTTCGCTGTCGTGTTGATGTGACGTCAACATCTTCAATCATAATATGGGCGAATCTGAATTGGGTAACGTCAAACGTATTGGGAACATGCCGATTCACTATAAATATCTGAAATATCTGGTGCCCACTTTGACTCCCATTAAGACGAGTTTTAAACGTAAACTTTCCCAAAAACCAAGCCAACTCTTTTTACGTTTTGACTAACATCTGTAGTTCATGACCTTTGTCGTATTCATCGACCTGAAGCAAAGTAATTTTGCAGAATATTTCAGTCCATTTTCTTATTATATATTAATAATGTTTTCGTATATTAAAGTAGGGGTCACAAAAGACCCACATTTTAAAAGTTTGGAGGGTTAACATGTGCCACATATTTACAAATTATTATCTGATTATTTGTCTTTCTTTATATACAATAAATATTTAAAACAAAAAAAAATACCATCACATCGGCTAACAAATTTATTTGTTATCTGTTAAAAAGTGCGTTCCTCTCGTGTTCTATTCTCGTTATTAATATAAGAAACGGGGTGGGTGAGACATTTTACACCAGCGCCCTTTAACAAGATGTTGATTTATTCAATTACTTTTTTTAGCAAATAATTTATCTATGTATTATAACATTTTCCATTTTACAACAGCTAGATATATGCACATATAAACCGATAAAGCCGATTATTTCATTTACGTCTCACCACTTACTGCAAAGCTTTTTGACTGTCATCTATCCACAAATAGATACTTTTCATTTGATCACTTATTATTTTTTTTTAATCTATTTATTAGAAAAGCAGAAAAACTTCTTTTCGCTCATATTTTTTAAACGAATTTCTCTTATAACATTTTCTAATAATTTCAGATTATTTGCTTTCATTAAAAACCTGTACAATTGAATAGAGATTATTTTATGCAAAAAACAAGTGCATATTCAAGCGAAAAAATAAAATATACGAGCTATTATTTCATTGAAAAAATATTCCAACAAAACTCGTTGCTAATTCAAGGTTTCAGCTCAACGTTCGTTGAAAATCTGTAAAAATATTATAATAAACATTTGTTTAGTACAAAAAGCAAATAAACAATTAAACTGAATAGTAATTGGAGAGCACAAAAAAGCAGCTAAACAAATAATTTAGTACTTTTAACAAACAAACAAAATATAATAATAATAATAATAATAATAATAATAATAATAATAATAATAATAATAATAATAATAATAATAACAAATAAATTACAAATCAAAAATCACAAAAAGTATAGAGTATTAGAGCCAAGAGACGCAAGTTTGTTTCGAATGTTAGAATAATATGGCGTTTGGAATATTGACTTTATTTTACATTCATATGTTAATAAGAAATAATTTATTAAAATTCATTTTATATAGCAACAAGAATGTAGAAGAACTTCATTCGCGTAATTATTAGACAATTGAGTTACGTTTCTATTTAAAACGCTCTGTGATTTAAGCAATCGCTGCCACTGTGACCATTGGACAGTTTCGTTTAGATTATATACATAATCTTTGGTTTTTAACCTGCTTATAGTTAGCAAGAATGATATATTTTTCCATGCAGTGAAGCAATTTTGACCTTTTCCTTAACAAAGAATATTATATGCATCCACGAAAAATATACTGTTAAAACAGGATAAAAAAAATATTAACGGTCAATATATTTCCAGCATGACGAGATTTGCACGCTATAACGAATTTTAGCAATTAAAAATGCGTATACCAAAATGCTAGAAAATTGTGTGAAAAACAAAAAAAAAATTTTAAATATCAAGATCAAGCTCTAAAAAGTCAAGTAGTGGAACGAGAGGGAATAAAAGGATACTTTCCAGCCTGTTTTAATAAAATTATTTAAAAAAACTGCAAGAATTTTTCCAAGTTATCCCCGAAATAGTAAATCTGGATCCGTGAGCGGAATTAAGAGACAGAGAATGCTCAAGTTAACGTCAGTACCTGGCTTACGGAACTACCTGACGGTGCCGTCAAGCGCTCGAGTGAAATTAGGTGTCCACCACCACCCCAGGGCCGACACCAGTGCGCGCCCTTGGGCCTATACAGGTTGCAACTTCACTCACTTGCTAAGGTGTTCGGGCCTATCCAAGAGTTTTGGCTACTTCCGAGAACATGCATGTCGCCAGCATTAAGAGGAACCAAAGGTCAAAGTCATAAGACTTATCACTCCTGTTACTCCCAGCACCAACGCTCCCGTAACGTCTGCTGATTCGCAGCAGCTTATAGAGACTACCATCAGCTGGGCCGAAGTCCCAACATATTTGCAATATGCGATAACATCAGAGACAAGAAGATATATTTTATTAAAGGCACCTAATATAATAACATAACAAATTGCGAACTTCTACTATAGTAACACAATGGTCACTCTGGCCCCTCTCTGCAGCTTATTAAATAGCAACGAAAACGTCAAGCAGGCAATGGTGTCAGCATTCGACCATTGAGCTTGAAATTAAAAGCCATGATTAAACATTTAATTTTTTTTTTTTACAATTAACTTATTTTTCTTATTTTTCAAAATTGATACGCCACATTCAAACGGTCTATCTGTCTGTTCGAGTTATAGATTTTAGTAGCTGCGTAAAGTATTAGTGTTGCTTGTGCGAGTGGTTTTAGTTGATGTCTGAAACTGTGAAATTTATGTGAAGTTTGTCCGTCCGTCAGTCCGTTCGTTTGAGCAAACATTTTAGAGAAAATTAAGCAATTATTATTGATATTTATGGTTTTTGTGAAATTAGTTTGAACAGACATTTAACATGGAATAAATACAATTTTTAATCGATTTCTAAGTAGACAAATAGTTGAACTAGTACGACGACATTTTTGTGTGGAAGAGTAGAAGTGGGATGCTGTTTTACAGTAACAGAAGGAAAAGCTAAAGGGAAATTTACGACATACATAATTTATTGTTTTAGGGAACCATAGTGACATAAAAGGGGGAAATCTGTTTGAGCTACATATTTTGATATTGTGTTTATGATTAACCGACTATGGCAAGTTTTAGGTGCAGGCTACGAATAAAAAACCATCTAAGAGACAGTCAGTTAAAGACATGTGTACTTGTGATTTGATCTCCAAGGCCAGCCGATTTGGTACCGCTTGATCTGGAATGACGTGAAGTCACTAGTTAAGCTGATGCCGAAGGTTTTTTGAAACTTTTTAATTGCATCAAATTTTGTAGTACCTAAAACGCATTCACATTATGACTTTGTTACTTCACTTCACATGTTAATTAAGTGATTGTGGCATGATCCTGATTATTATTGGCACTTTTGTTTGAACATCTATTTGTTATATAAAAATGTTCTTCCATAAAAAAACTCAAGTTTATTGAACTACTAAAACGTTAAATATAAAAAATGATGTTACATAAAACTAAGAAACGCATAAGAAACCTTTTCACTTGTTAGAAAACGCATCATCACTAGAATGTCTTGCATTGCACCAAGAGTTCATGCCTTTTTTGGGCTATTTTTAGACGGCACATGCAACAGAAACAGCAACTTACAACAAATATCAGCCAGAAGACCATTAACATTTAATATTTTCATCATAAAAACGAAAATAAAAATAAAGCAGAAAAGTGGTATCAGAAAAAAATAACACCAACAACAACAAAAACTTTTCATAAATGGTATGAAAGCAACAACGACATTTAATAGAAAGAAACATTTGCTAAAAATAAAATAAGTTCTTTGCTAAACATCATTATCATCAACTTCAGTACTGGCAGCCTCTCGACAAAACACAACATCAGACATGTCGTTTTCATACCTCAACTAAATGCAACTTATGTTCGAGCAGCACAACTTTAAATGTGCTTGTTGATACAGCTGTTTTTGTTTATCACAACCGGTATTTCTTCCATGGATATCGTACAATATTTGACGAGACTTTTAAGTTTATCACAGTGTTTGCAACATGCTCATCATGCATATCCTAATATTGAATAGGATATTATAGCAAACGAATTATTGAAACAATTTTGAATGGAACTAATATTATGCATTTAATAATATGTGTTGTATGTTCACCATATCCCAACGTAACAACCGTTATAACATTTGCCCAGAAAACTTTGGATAAAATATGTTGGTCCCGGTTCATATATCAGTATTTTTTAATATGGTGTTACATATTTTTCAACGCAGTATTTGAAGCGATTTGGTTGTTTACGAAAAACAATCGTTTTTTCTAGGACTTCAATGCGCTATAGCGCAGAGGATTCTTTGCACAGTAAAGACACCTCTCGATGATTTATTGTCTGCGCTCCTGTCTTGCTTTTAGAGCAGAGCGCTCTTAGCATAGTAAAGACACCTCTCTATGATATATTTTTTGCGCTCCTGTCTTGTTTTTAGCTCTTAGAGTTTCATACATGCTCAATTTGGTATATATTTACAGTGCATTTGTGCAGCAAAGTCTCTTGCATTTTTCATCAGTTCCCGGCCCTACACCAAAGGAACTCATTCTACAATAAAATTTAGCTGAATACGCTACAAAGCAAGGGCACATAGAACCAAACTGTACAGTGTATAGAAGTCAGATTAACCTGGCATATCACCCTGAGTTTATTCAATGCAAGTTGTACGATGTATGCTGTTGTAGCTTCTGGCAACTGCTTCATTATCATGTCAAAACTAATAATGATGTTGTATTTGCTTGTGCATGTTCGTTTTGTTGGTATTTACAACTCCCTTAAGGAAGTTGTATTGCCGGCTGAATGATTAGTTGTCGTTTGGATTTTGAAAGCGTCGTTTGTTAGCAGAGAGTCAGTCTGTTTCGCAAGCAGATATTATTGTCACACGAAGAGCTAAAATGATACGATGAAATAAGCGTTTTTAAGCTGAAAAATGGCGGTTTTGCAGGAAACGGTTATTTAAAAAACTGATTAAATCCCATTGAACATCTTTAATAATTATTAAGAAAAAGAAAAGCGGAACAAGTGAAAAGTTTTATTATATGGGAAAAACGGTTGCTTTCTAAAATACCTAAAAGGAAAATTATAATCGGGTAAAAATATATAAATATACCAATAGAAGGTACTGGGAAAGTATAATCCACAGTAATAAAAAATAAATAACTAAATAAAATTTAATAAGTATATTTTTAACAACCGGTAAATAAAAACGTGTATGAAATAAATCATTTTAAGTTGAGATAATATTCTTTAAAAGAATATTGTGATTGGAAATGTGATCGCTTGCGTAAATGAAAGATGAACTAAAAGTTATTGATTTAAAGTTTAACTTAAACAAAATACGTTAATAAAATGGCTATCGAATTAATATTAAGAAACCAATCCAAGTACCGATTACTTTTAGTAAGTGTTTACTTACGACATTCAAAGAACTGAAGTGGTTACCAATAAAATTGTTTCAATATTAATGGAGCTTACCTGAAAAGAAAAGAAAAAAAAGAAACATAAATAAACACCAAATATTTAAAAATGTATTAAAATCTACGTAATAACAAAAAATATTTATTCATAAATAAGTTTTATATTATAATATTTATTTAAGCAAAATAAAAAAATTGGTTCTTTTTGAAGAACTAATTATTAATTTAGATAACAGTGGTCGGTTAGTTTAATATGAAAATCAGAGGATATCGAAATATCGATTAAAATAATTAATAAATAATTTTCTAAAGTTATTATCATATAAAAATAAGCTTCAAGCTCAATATTATTACTTAAAATTTAGAAGAAAGCCTTAACTGAAATTTCAAATATTACAGACAGAAACATATTCATGGTCTCAAATAGAAGGACCTTAACTCAAATAATTTCAAATTTCCCGGGAGAAAATAAAAAGATAATAGCAACTGTATTGATTAGAATAGACACTGTAATTCTCATCAGGAATAGGGAAATATAGAGAACTCAATTTCAGCTTAGCAATCCAAATATTTTGGTTTATTAAAGATATATAATTTTTTCAATACTAAATTCTTGCAACAAAAATATCTCAAAAATAAAACATTATTTCGCTCCACTGTGTACTTCTGTTACAACAACAAATTTCTAATACCAATGACCTGAGGACTGTAATTGTTTTCATTTTGAAAGAACACCACAAAACAACCGCATTTAAAATTAAATTTAAATGGTTTGTTTAATATTCTTTTTAATACAAAAAATAATAAATTTTTGTTTCAAAATTTAAATCTTCTTTAAGTTTTATAATATGAAATTTATTTGTTGGGTGGTTAAGCAATATCTATATGCATTTCATTGGCGCTTTATACCAAATCGTCAGCAGACTTTAACCACAGTTTTGAAAAGTTTCAAACTTCTCAACTTATTAAAAGACTTCTCTAAACCATCTGAGAATTCTGTTAATAGATTAACTATAAAAATTCACAAATGATTTTAAGATTCATTTAGTTTTGTGATAATTTTAATAAAACAAAGTTTTAATGTTTATGTAAATCCCATTCATTTTTATTTCTGTAATTGATGCCCTGACATTTTTGTTTGCTTCATTGACATCCATGACATTGAAGAAAATCTTTCAAAACGAATGTTCAACCCAAATTAAAATACTTCGGTGGCCCTTGTGACACAAAAACACCACCCGTGGTAATTTGATCTCTACACGTACTTGAATCTTTCATTCCATTTTATTTTTATGCATTTTTTAATTCACCAAATTCAACTGTCATTGGCAATCTGTCAAAATATCAAATAATCCCTGACTGCTTTGAGTAGCGAAGTATGTGTTAATTTAGTTACGCCTGCTTATTTTACTACATGCTCGGGTCTTACTAGCAGTATTAATGCAAAGTTTATTGAAAGTTCTTATTCTCATATTGTGTGTGTGTGTTAAAAATAGCCAAAAACTTATTGCGTCTCGTTGTCTGGGCAGATGTTTTCTTTGGAGCAGGGAAAACTAATGAAAGAAAATATTTCATTTTCTCCTTTTAACAGCTGCCTGTAGCAGGGTGAGTTTTCTTTTTTTTAAAACTGCGTTACTTCCTACATTTTATTTGAACGATTAAAATATCGGTTTCATAAATTTGTACTGCAGGCGTTTACTTGGTCTAGATATAATTTTATTTAAATGTCATATTTTCTAGCTGACATGCATCAGGATAAGAAATGTTAAGGCATTTGAATAATACACAAGAATTGTTCTATATTAAAAGAGGTGTTAAAGGCAAGAGATAATTAAAATATTAGCTAATTGGAAACATGTATTTGGGAATTAAAAAGAAAACACGGTGTTTGATTTAGTAGCGAAATTAAATCCTCTTAAATGTTTTGCGTAGGTAAAGACATGACGGATAATGCCGAATGGTGTAGTGAGAGCATGTTTTTAAGTTCTGTTTTAAATTAAAGTCCATCAATTTAATTCGCATTAAAGCCAAGTTAAGTTATGGGTTTGCAATGTACAAACTTGCAAACTTATTGTTGTTAAAAAAGTACGTAGTTTGAAATATTATATTTTATCAAATAAAACAACATTCTGCCAATTTGCAAAATTTTGTTTAATTGGGCATCTATTTAATGTAACTTTTAATTAAAGTTTGTTTTTAGCGATTCAGCAGCAGCCAGTATGTGTGTGTGTATAATCGGTTTTTTGCTTATCTAATTTAGCCAACACCAATTAACTTAAAAAGTATAAGGTCTAATGATATGATAATGTTTTAATGTAAATTTTACCCACAATATGGACAAACCAGCATAAAAACACTGTATGAGCACAATTAAAGATTTGTTTGTTGCATAGCCCAGTAGTTCGGAAACCAAAAGAGCACAAACAAGAAATGAAGTTTACTTATTACTTGTAATTAAATTGAAATTGTCGTTTAATTAATTGTTCATGACTGTTTGGTATAGAAACGTCTCTTCTTGAGGAAATCATTCTTCTATGGGGAAGGTGACATGCCCCCAGATCTACAGGGTATATATATAAATCTGTTATTTTGCACAACAATAAGCCTTTTTGCCGCACAATAGATGGGGAATATTACCATTAGAAACGCAGTACGCATGATGGTTTGCAGGATACTGTTGGCTTACAGGCAGACAAAATACCCGTTAAGATAAGAGCTTAATTTATGACTATCGAAAAAAAAATCTTAAATTATAATAAATTTTCAAAACTTATAAAAGAGTATTTATTATTCATTATAAATCATTAATTGAAAGGATACACTTTGGACAGATTAATTATTCTAGTCATATTTTAGCTTTTAGTTACTTTTATTAATTGTTTTTAGAGAATTAAAAACTGTTGACGCTGTTATTCATAAACGATTATTAAGCTTAAAGTGGCTTTAAAGTATGGATTTTGTACGCTTAAGGATCGCTTAAAGCATTCATTAACTTTAACAATTGTTTGTGAATTAGGGGGCAATTCTTTAGCACCAGTACTCAGGAGATGGGCCCTTCGGAAAAATAATAGAGAAATAGAGGAAAATATTTATCGAATAGTTGGTAAAAATTGAAAATTATCTATTATTTGACTACGTCGCAAAATCAGCTGCGTTCAGTGTTATGACTTCAATCAAATACGCAGCCAAAAATTAGCACAACCGAGTATTGATTTAGATCAGAAAAATTCTATCCCATAAAAAATAAAATGGATTGATCACAATTAATATTTTTGGCCTGCTACAGTATCTGAAGTAATTCTCAAATGGTTTTTGAAAGGTTGTGCATAAACCAAGAGGTTTTAGAAATTTTATGAAAATATAACTGATTGTCATTGTTTATATTTAAAAAAATTCTACTGCTTCTTAATTTCTTCTCGCTGAAAAATCTCAATTTATGTATCCTAACATTTTAAATTATTTTTAATACTTCCAAGACCATTGACGGAAAGTATGACTAAAAGATTAATTGAAACCGCAACGCAGCCATTTTTTTCCACCACATGAAAATATATCTTCCATACTAAAAAGTCAATCTTTAATTACAGAAAATCTAATGAATAACTCTTAGATTATCTGCCACAAAATCTCACTTGGACACCTTAATGTAGCATCTATAAATGTCAGTTTTAATAATTCGCCTTTAAATATCTGTAAGCCCCCCTCTGATACTTGCAGCAGCTTGTGTCTACTTCCAACCAGTTTAGACAAGAGCGCGTGTCTTTAATTAATCTTTAAATACTTATTCAAGTAGAAAAACCAAAATTGTAATTCACTGCTGAGTACAAGCGGCTGGTATCTGCTCACATCTTTGAAGATATAAATTTGGTCAACTCCTGGCGTTTGTTATAGATACGGATTAGTTAGTTTTGTTCTTGTTGTTTGCATTGTTATTTTAAGCCCTTTTTCTCCGGTTGTCTTATTAGCTTTACTCAACTCATTTTCAAAAGTTTATTAGTATTTGCGGGTATTTAAAAGACAGGCACTTTTAATTTTATGCCTTTTTAAGTTTCGACAATGTATGAAGAAGAACATTATTTGCAGCATGTACTTGAAAAGGGTTTTAATTACTAGTTTTCCAAATGAATCTACAAGAATTTGTGAAACAGAGAATATAAAATACAAGTGTGTACATGACAGAAAGACAGACAGACAGACAGGCAGGCAGGCAGCCGCAAGGGCATATGATACATCTTTTAAGATAAGACCAGAAATTTTGTCATAAAAGCTGCGGGTATTTACGATGAACATAATCAAAAATTACTCTCATATGCAAAAAGTTGGATTCTTAATTGGACTGAAAAAGAGAGATGATTAGAACTCCATTATGGCAGCACCCAAATTTATAAAAGATTTCAATTAAAAGAAGGATGTCTGAGAGATGTCTAAATATTCAAGTAGAAAAGAAGTAACTGGGAATTTTGAATATTTGAAATATATTTTTGAGAATTCAATTATATAATTGTGGCATAAAGAATGAATTTACATAAGGTGCTGACCTCTTCAAATGCGATATAACATTCAAACACTATTTACGCTTTTAAAACTCAACGTCAACATTAACAAAAACTCAAAATTCTTGTAAAACTCAATTAATATTTCCAACATTATGAATTCACAATGACTTGCTCACAACTAGTTGAATACTACTGTATGCAATCAAGTTCTAAGAATTTTCCACAGAATTTAATTAATACTTAAGCTGTTAAATATCGCTTATTTGAATATAATTTAAATTTAACACCCAAAAACTTGTCAACATACACCTGTCAAATACAGCACACGCCGTCAGCAGCAACACCCACATACAAAACTAGACTCAACACACTTCAAAACAATTGTCAAATAATTGCTTCCGTTTCCCTAACGAATTTTAAAATATTTTCGACAAAACTTTGGCCTTTGTTCTGTTGAAAGAAAAACCTTCGAAATGAACATCTAAATTATTTGTGATTTACGACCGTTGGGTATTTTTTGGTAGAACAAACAAATTGTTTTTTCACAAACAACAAAAAGCGTGCCTTTTTCGTTTATGAAATCAAAATATTTATGAAGACTTCCTTTTTAAAGGTTTCGGGGTTCAGTTACTCTTGCGGTTTTGTTGCCCACCGTAAAAACCCAACCACCACCAACTAAACATTTCATAACGCTGAACAAGTGCCGCATAAATTTTCTACACTCTTTGCTGGAACTTACGATAAGTTTAACGCATAATAAATATGAAATTCTTAACGTCGCTTTGTTTTTTTATTCTTGGCATTCCTCCGTTTTTTTCAGCCAGTCTTAAGCAGAAACGTGACCAAATCATAATTTTTATCAAGCCAAGTTTTTCTTTCGTTTTTAACTTATTTGTTTTTTTTGATTTAGTTGACAGATAAATGTGCAGTCATTTTAAATGCAGCATTTAATAATTTTCCATCAGTTGGGGTTTTCAGAGACCCAAAAAAGTCTTCCATCGTTAGAGCAAAAGCAGCAGCAGTCTATAATAAATACTGCTCAGTTGCAGAGCTTTATAATCTTTATTTAATGATTTAAAACGAATTTGAATGAACTGTTATTAGAATGCGAGTGAGTATCGTGTGGGTTTGGCTAATGCTTAAGGATAATTTATGTTAGATTTCAGAAGTAGAAAAGGAAAAAAAAGTTATTAGAAAATTGCACAAATGACACTTTACAAATTCTAATTGTCAAAATTGTTGCCTGGCGGCAAGTTAAGGAGATGGAAAGAGAAGGCCTTGGAGCCAGTAGAAGGATAAACTTGCTACGTTCTGAACGTGATGTTGATGAATTTTTAGAGCTTTATTTGAATAAAATTCCGCAAAACTTTTATAAAATAAAAAAAAACATCATTAAGGAGGCTTTGTTATGAAATCGTTAGCTCTTAACATTAAGAGATTATAGACAATTAATATAAAATTGCAAATCTTTTATACACTGAACGCTTTTTTATTAGGACATAAAAATTTTGTTTTCTTTGCATTAAAATCTTAAAGGTTTTGGTAAATAAGTGCGGAAAATTTTAAAATAATTTTTCGAAAAGAAGTTAAAAAAGACTCGTTTTGTATGAACTTTGCGCAGCCACAGATATTATGGAGACTTTGTTAGAAAATATAAACAAAAAATGAGAGAAACGCTTTTGAAGATTTCTATTTTCCCTAAACATACTGTGCAGTTTATAGAGATATTTTTATTCATATAATTTGCAAAGTTAAAGATAAAAGCACAATTTTATTTTACAACACAGGACTGTTCGATATGTTCTA
Source organism: Linnaemya vulpina (assembly GCA_963675445.1). Taxonomy (NCBI): domain Eukaryota; kingdom Metazoa; phylum Arthropoda; class Insecta; order Diptera; family Tachinidae; genus Linnaemya; species Linnaemya vulpina. The sequence goes on along the minus strand of OY776276.1, from coordinate 6,462,455 downwards.
CTATGACTATTGCATTCAAGGGCAGATATCTGTGGCATGTACCCCAAAGTCCAGTATAAACTTTTGGCAAAAAGCTGACAAATTATTTGTTAGTGAAGATCTGCACAGAAATATCTTACAAACCATGCGTAATTTAGCCATATTGGTATACGATAAGATACATAAAAGTGTACCACAGAAAATTGGCTTATTTATAAAAGAAGTAAAATAATAAAAACTTACTACTACAAGCAAATAGATGTCATACCTTGAGTGACAATCTTAGAAAAAGTAAGTCCATTGAAATACTGGTGCTACTGAAAGTAAAGTTTTCCAGACACTTTTCGCTCTAATCATTTGAAGAAAATTAATTCTAATTTATTTCTGTGAGTGTTGGGAAAAAATTTTTGGCATTGAGCATTTGAAATTATTTGTATTTATAGTTTGTAATTAAGATAAAATTCAATTTCTACTGTAAATAAAAGTCGTACTTTAGAAAGAGATTTTCTACTAAATTCTAAAAATAGGAAAAGTAGAATAATAAACAGTTTCGGACTCGACTCTTCTCAAATGCCCTGCAGGTGTGACAAAAAATCTTTCCCTGGGATATTTAAACTTGAAACACCACAATTTGTCTTCTCAAGATGTAATTAAAATGAATATGCATTTATATTATTATTTCTGATCAGTTATCAGAATTTAATGGAACGAAGTTCTTGTCAAAGAGCGGCTACAAATAAGGAATATAACAGACAAGAAGATGGCGCGTTTTGTCTTTGCTAGTTGATACACGTTCCTACTGTCTGGGTTGTGTCTGTACTACATGTAAATTACTTTTCATAAATTAATTATAAAACGTTGATTTTTAAGAAAATTATCATTAATAATAATTTATTCACCATTTTTCGAATTATTATTCAATTAATTAGTCGTCAAAGCTTTGAAAGAATTTTATTATTATATACGTGGGTTGGTCAAAAAGTGCATGTGCTTAAACTTCTCATTAATCTCATTAATGGGTTATTAAAAAAAAAATACTCAATATTAAGACTGAAGAGATTGAGAAATCTGCACGATTAATTGCAGTGGTAAAAATTTGGTTGACAGGATTATGTTGTGGCCCTACAATACGTACATTCTAGACGCCTCTTAAATAGCAAAGCTCCATGATGTAGGCTACAAAGTGATCCCTCATCCGTATTATGTAGACGATCTACAGAAGAGTGAGTATTTGTTTTTTCCAAACCTCAGGAAATCTTTCTCTGGAAATTGATTTAACAAAATCAAAACAATAATTTCTAATATCCTTGAAATTTATTTATCGAAAGGATAAAAATATTAGACCCGCTTTGGCCAAAGTGTAAAGAGCTCAAAGAAGATTATATTGAAAAATAATTTAATTCTAAAAAAATTGGTCTTTGACTCAACAAGTCACACGCCCTCGTACGTGAAACATGTAACGACTGGAACTTGGCTCCAAGCGTGTGTTGCCATGACACCTCCTTCTTGGTTTGCGTTCACGTTTTAATCATTTTTATTTTACCTCAACTTCATTTCGAATCTGTAAGTGTTTTTCAGACATACGCGGTTACAATTAAAAGAAGCATCTGCTGACTTGTTAAAATTGTAGATAATTATATTGTTTTATTTTATTTTAATATAATTAAAAATTTTTCAGTTCGCTTGAACGATAATTTGAAAACAACACAATTAACGTTTGTGTAAAACTTCAGATTTATTAAAAGTAACTTCAGATTTATTTTATCTCTCCATTCTTTGCAATTTTCCTTATCAAATTCTTCACACAGCATAATTAGCTCATGATTGCCAATTCATTTCTGTTGCTAAAAAATATAACAACTTAAGTAATCAACTATTTAAAATTCTTAAGATAAATAAAATTTTGTTGCATGTTGGCATGCAACAATACACTGTCACAAACGTTTTTTATTCAAATTTATACAATTTTCATACTCGATGATGAACACATTTTTGTTTAAGAAACAAAAAGTGTCTTAAAAGAATTGAATTTTAATTTCCAACCAACTGACTGTCCGTCAGATCTAAGTGTAACTGCTGGGCTGCCATGTGGAGTAGTCAGGCAGCCCAGCCCCAGCACAGCCAGCTTGCGGCAGTTGAGTGTACAGTTTAGAGCGGTTGCAATGACAAGCTCATGTCAAGCGTCAACTTGACGCCTGTAATTTTTTGATACACTTTTATTTCCATACACGCACTTGCAGTCATTCACTCACTCACTCGCTCACTGTTTTCATCTTTCTCTTTATTTAGTTCTGCTTTGCACTTTTTTTTCTGCCAACATTTAGCAATATTTTTATTTATTTTTATTTTTTATTTATTTTGTGTAATTCATTATTATGCACCATCGTATCGAAAACAGATAAATTGTCTTGTGATTTCTCGACTGGGCAAGTTAATGTCATGCATATGAAGAGGTGGGCAACAAAAGTTTTCCAACACCATTTTTACATTAATTTTGCTAAATATGGCTGATCATGTAGCGACGATCTGCCGGAAGTCCGTACTTGTTGGAACTTCTAACTATTTGTCAGCTTACTTCTGCTACGCACTGTTGTTGGCTGGTGTTTATTTATTTTTATTAGCAACCTTAAGCTTACAACATAAATTTGTCACAATTTATAGTAATAGGAAAATGAAGTTGTACTAACATTTGGTTTTATGGAAAATTTGCCAGACATTGTTTTTTTCGTTTTTATTTTATAACTTCAATAAATTCTCTATAAATATTTAATAAAAAGGCAGTAAATGTAGGAGGTCCAAATGAAATCCAAGAAAAAAAATAAATATATATAAATTGCAAACGTAAAATATCTACAAATATATTTCTAAACAAATTTTCTATATTGGATTTTAATAAAAGAAAAAAATTTCCATTCTTTTCTAACACTATCAAACAATTGGATTTCCTGTTGCCAGGCACTCAAGCATACAGTGGATTCTCTGTAAAGTGCTATAGAAATCAAAATAGCTGAAACCAAAAAAAAAAAAGATAATCACACATGTCACAACACCCCATGGGTTTTTATTAAACATGAAGAAAAATCATAGACCCACTAAAGCATTAGGAGTAGAGGGAGTGTGGCAGACTAGATTCAGAGGGCCTTCCAACCAACGGTAGCAAAACACGTTAAGCCCAGGCCTTTTAGTAGCTGCTAAAAAAAAACTCAATAGTTTAACAATAATAAAAGTTGTCATTTCGACAGTTGTTGTTTGTGTTTTACTGAAACAACCTATCGACTAATGCTTTTGATCATCATCAGCTACAAAAAGCACACACGCAACATTGAATAAAAAATAAAATTCAATAAAATAAATGCAGTCAAGTGTGGAGTTTTAAATGCCGATCTTTCGCCATCATCATCATCGCCATAAACAAGAGAAAATAAAACTGCACAATCAACATGTGTGGCCCGTTGAAAAAAATTAAAAAAAAAAATACTTATTTCAACCTTATGATTTTGACGTGTGTCATAAAGTGATTCTTTTTTGCGCTAAATTTGTTCATAAGAAAATTCGTACAATATTTAAGACAAAAACTTGGCAAACTTGACAGCGGCTAAAATTGTCGCAAGCCAATGGGAGAATGCAAAAATAAATTCTTATTCACAGAAATTTAAAAATCATTTCTTTTTTTATAAAAAAGTATTAAAAATAAATTAATTATGAAGAAGGTACTTTTGATGCACAACCAATTTTTGAAATATCTCTTATCAGCTGCAACTCTATGTTTGTGAGCTTGTACCCGACTCCTTTACTTTAAATTTTAAAGTATTATAAAATTTTGAGTAGCGTTGCCGTGGTGGATTTTTAATTAAAAGGGTGTTATCGTTGTTTTTCCAAAAAAATGGCGGCAAACTTCTGCCGTGTTGAATTTTTAAGTCTAAAGTATAGGCTGTTTTTTGTAGAGTGATACAAGTTTAAATCATAATAAAACATAGAAATATATTCTTAATATCAATGAAACGGTCTTTATTGGATAGAAAATTTTATGACATTAATGTTTAAATATGATTTCGGTCATGTGGCCGCCACGGCTGGCGCGTACAAGTTACAATCAGGAACACCAATTTTCACAAACGGTAACATTTTGACCATCATCTTTTTTGAAGACGTATGGGCCAATGACTCCGCCAGCTCATAAAGCGCACCCAACAGTAATTTTCTGTGGATGTAATGGCGTTTCGACAAAAGCTTGTGGATTCTCCTCACTCCAAATGCGACAATTCTGTTTATTTACGTATCCATTCAACCAAAAATGGGCTTTATCGGAGAATACAATTTTGAATGGACGAAGTGCACGATAAATTTGACGAACAGAACCATTATTTTGATTAAAAATTTCCACAATTTGCACGCGTTTCTCTGATGTAAGTCGATCCATAATAAAATGTTAAAGCAAACTAAACAAAAACCAACTATCAGCTGTTAAATGGGTGGTCAAATAAAGCAGTGATGCCAACTCAAAGTTGTATCACTCTATAAAAAACACTCTATACTATCAGTGGTTTTCCGAGAAATTTCCGGGATTTCTAAGATTTTCCGGGATTTTTGAGAACTTGGCAAACTTTTTTGGGGAATCCAAAACGTGCTCGCTCGTCTTCGTTAAATGGTTGTTTACTCTGCTAAGCGGTGTCTCAAAGCTATATATCACATTTTTTCGAGAGGTATATCGAAAAACGAGCAGAATTTTGAGTAGCTCTGAATCCTTAAGAGTTATTTCGACCAACTTTGAACGGGCAGATTTAGTTTGACTCTGGCCTGTTATCAAAAACCACATATAAAACAACTATTTGACGAAGTCTGTCTCATTACATTGATCAGTGCCTCGTTTCTGAAGTGAGAACTTTTCGCATCGAAAAAATTATCGTCACTCTGTGAAACACAGGATGAGTCAGAATATATTTCTGATGGTTTTCTATAATAATAAATATATTATTCTATGGATAAACCTACACTAAAAATAATGACAAACATAATTATTTAGTTTTTCGATGTGAGAACTTTTCGCATCAGTTACAGAAACGAGACTCAGGATTGTCTAATAAAAATAGCAGAATATATTTTAAAACAAAAAACATTTCCAGAGATGATAGAAAAAACAAAATAAATATATCACGAAAACATCTTCAAAATTTCTTTAAATAAATAGTTGATATTCCTAAAAGCCACTATAAAGACAATATGGAAACCCCTGGACTTATGAATTTTCAAAACTAATTTGAGTTAATAAATTGACATTCAATTAAAGATTATGGTTGTTCTAACTAAAACAAATTTTTACCAAAATGATACCTGCTTGGGAGACGCCTTCAAATAATTTGTCTAGCCGTCGTCATATTTTGGTTTATGACTTTACAATCACTTAAAGTAAAACATGCAAGTTTAGCAGCCTCTGTTTTACAGCAAAAAAAAAAACAATATATTACAAATAAATCTTCCCTGGTCTCTTATTTAATTTATTTAAATATTTTTGCTGCCGTCATTTTTCATTTGCGTTTTGAGGAAAAAAAAATCAATAAATCTTTGTTTTTGATGTTTGCAAAAAAAAAAAAAGAATTATGTTCCACAACATTTTTTCTAACTTTCCGTTCGTCTCAAGTTTAAGCACACGTTGCAACACGTGTTTGAACTTGTATGGCAATCATCCGGCTTAAGGCTGCGTACATAAAAAAAAGCTTTCTAATTTGCCTGTTATGGGCTGCTAAATGTCCAATACATGTTGACTGGTTAAAAATTAATGCCAAAAGGTAGGGTTGCTCTTCAAAGCCGGCTGGCTGACTGGCTGGCTGACTGGCTGGCTACCTCCCGTATATTGACGGTTAATCAATTTGTCGTAAAAATTAATGAGTTACATTTTCCAACATTTTTCAACCACAACAACAGAAAAACCATCTTCTGACAAATTTAAGGGTGGCTTCCTGGCTTGAACATTTCCAAATCGTATGATGAACTGCACTTTGGGGACGAGTGAGAAGAAAATCTTAAAATTACATGCTGCAGCATGACTATCAAAGAAATTTGTTGTGGGTTGTAAATAACAATTTCAATTATTTAATGTCTAAGATGTAGTAAATTGTGTATGTATGCGCGCGTGCATACACGTTTGAATTACTTTGTATGTGTACTAAATAAAGCCCAAGATTTGTCTTATGCATGAAAGTAATTTATGATGGGAACGAGTTTATTTTTCAAACTCTTGTGCTGCACCCATTTTAATCATCAAATTGTCTGCTGTATGTTTGTCGCTTAATACTACTTTCGAGTGTATTTTTTTTTTTTATTATTAAAAAGTTATTGACATTTTTTATCTGTATGTCTTTTTTTTGTACACTTTTAAACCGTTATTTTTGTAAATGGAAGTGCCTTGGAAACCCTATTGCAACTTTTTCTTTGCGTAAACGTAAGACAATAAAAAGTTTGCAAAACCTGTCAAAAGTATTGACAAATTGGTGATTAACTTTGACATTTAAAATGTCTTTGAGGTTGTTGCTGTTCATCATACGCATTTATTTCTTAACTTATTGTTTTTCCTTGAACAACTCACCTTATTTGGACAAACGGAAGTTGAACAGAAAAATAAAATATTCGTACATGTAAAAAATCTTTCACTTTAAGAAGTTTTATGGAAAACAAAAAAATGTAGCCTGAGTGAGAGTTTACAAGCTGTCAAACTTTGGCAGCATATATTTTTTAAGTTGCGTTTTTTAAGCTTAAAAGTCAAGAATTTAGTATTTGTCTGGATGTTTTTTTTGAATGTTATTTATTTATTATTATTATTATTTTTTTTTGTTAACTGTTTATTGCAAAATTTTTGTCGGTTTGCGTGTGCCAAGTAAAATATTCGTTTCTTTTTTATTGTTGTTTTGCTGTCATTGTGCTACAAAAGTTATAATGGCCCAAACGATACAAAAAGTATAAATATTTTTTTTATTATTTTAGCTTATTGTTTCTTGGGTCATAAATCTTCAATGCAGCTGTAAGTTTTTCAAAAACAATCTTAATAGTTGTACTATGCGTTTCACTGGTCAAGGTTCTTACACCAGTTCGCTTGGAGTTTATTGTTTCATTGAGGAGGGCATTTCATAGGGAAAAAAAAAGAGAAGTTTCAATTCAGAGAACATCCTTAAAGTGTGCAATAAAGTATAATTTAAGAAGAATCCTTAAAGTAGGCAAGACAATTTCATTCAAAATATAATTGCATAGGCAAGAAAAGTTTCAATTCAGAATATCCTTAAAGTGTGCAATAAAATACAATTTAAGAAGAATCCTAAAGATAGGCTGTATTATCTTATTCACATTCAAAATATGATTGCATACACACTAAAGCGGGAAGTATAAAACAGGCGTTTTGTGCGTTGAGCGTTTTATAGGTTTCATTTTTATACTGAAATTATTAGCGATATGATTTGCAATTAATATATATAAAATGTTCTCAAAATTTTTATTATTTATACCAAATAATTTATTTCTTTTTCATACAAATTAAAAAGAAATGTTGGTATTAAAGGGGTTGTAGTACAAATTCAAATGCTAATTAACCATTTATAATTTCCTTAACTTTACAAAAGATTTTTGAGAATTTTTTTCTTAAGACCACACAATCATGCTAGTGAACTACACGGAAGCATATTTCCATTATTTCCTCCATGGCATTTGAGTCTCAGTTATTCTTGAGCTTTTATTACTTATCCCCAACTAAATACTTATTTACCTCAAAATATGTTTTACAACTAATTGCATTATGAATACTGCCTGAAGGAAATTGGTTTTCTTTTGCCTACAGTTTTTCTCAAACTGAATGAACAAAAGCTTCCTAGTAAAAACAAAAACTTATGTACTCAATAACTACAACAATAAGAAAAGGAGAATAATAAAATCTGAAATACTTCAGATTATATGTACCACGTTTTGTGTGGTATTACTTTGGGCTGGAAAAGCAAAGCAAATAAAAGTGCCTGAAATTTTCCTCGTTTGTTAAGACTTTAATGGAAAATAATATTGTACGTTTTATTTTTAATCTAGGAAACAACAAGGATGTAAATACTTAAGCAGGCTGCAGGACTAATTAAATAGAAAGAGAACAAATACTACACAAAAAGGTAGATGTTTTACTTAAAATAACAATTAAAAGATTACAAGACAAATAGGCAAACAAAATTCGATAGACATCAAGAGGACGACTAATTGGTTACTTGAAGGGCATGGCAAAAATGTGTATAAATTTCGAAATGCTAAAAGCGTATGCCTTTTGGGTATGCAACAATAAATTTTGTTTTTTTTTCCAATAAAGATAGTTTTAACTTGCGACCGTTTTGTTTCCTGTAACAATATTAAAATGTTTTACAAAATAAGCAGATCTGTTTTATTAAAATTACACAAAATTTCCATGAGCTTTTTTTGGCCTTCGAATATAAACAATAATTTTTTTTTTTAATAAAAATATTTTGAAGTAAATATTTATATTATATGCAAAGCTGGAATGCTGTAAAAAAATTGTATCTAATTAAAATCAATTGAATTTAGGTCTCCCAAAAGTATGCAACATAATTAGCTGTCAAAATAGTTTAAAGATTCTATTAAAATAAAGGAGTTAAGGGCCACTATTGTTACTTTTTTATAACTACAATTTTACTTTAACCCGGAAGGATTTTAATGGGAGGTCTATACCAATAGAGTTGTCACACACACGCAAATAAAACAGAGACATATAGTATATTATATGGCACAGTTTAAGGAGCAAAAAAATAGTTTTCTTTATTAGAATTATGTAACTAAAGCACCCTGAAGAGGAGCCTAAAAATAAAGATTGTGGTTTGGTCTGCCACTGCCACATTAAACGGCTTAGTATTTGAATATCCGATATTTTCAAGGCAAGTTGTAATAAGGGCCCTAAGAGAGACCAATACTAAAGAAATAATCAATGAAATTAAGGCGTAATAATAGAAAAAATGTTTTCTTAAACAAGAAAGAAGTTTGAACTTTAAAAAGGGATAAAAAAGAAATGATAAGTAAAGAAATATGACCGCAGTCTCGAAAGAAAATATATATACAATTTTAAACAAAAAAGAAGTGTTTTAAAAAGATTATAATGTATATAATATTTGCATGTATTTTTAAGGCTGAATATTTAAAATATTAAATATATTTAACAAAATTTAAAAAAAATTGTGCAATAAAAAAATTATTTAAATAGAGCTGAAAACCCAATACTTATTAATATTTTCAATATAAAAGTTGGCGCTACTAAAACCATATATTAAAGGTGCTGTTAATAAAAAAGAAAGTTAAAGGTTTCATGAAGTGTCTGGGATATCAAAAGCTTCAGGATTTACCTCAAAAATACTTCATAATACTCCTGACGAACCACTTTAAAAATGTAGTTAACTTTACGTCGTAATATAATTTAAGGAACGTACATGTATAAAATTTAATATATAAAAAAATTGTTGATAAAATTCTAAAATGTCCTACTACACTCTGCTGCTAAATTTGAAGCCAAAAAGTAGGCTTTAAAAAGAGAAAAATGATAAACGAATGAATTAATGTCGTAAAGAATTTTAAAATGGGGAATTCGTCTTCTTCGCATGGCAGTAAAAGCAGTAGAAAATGTCGCAGCCTACCCAATTCACCAGATGTAAGAAGGTAACGAAACTATATAAATTTTAAAATTATTAAGAACGTGTTATTATAGTGAAACTTTAAGGATATGCAATTACAGAGAAAAATTTAAAATACATATCATACACATTTCTTATTCATTTTTTCAGTATTTGTGTTGCTTAGAATTAAGTAAATTTAATGTTATTGCAGGCTTAGCAGCTCAAAAGTATGCTGCAGTATATATTTATAATTAATTATATCTTTCTCTATATTCTTCCATCATATCTGAATTGTTTATGCGATTTAAAAACCAACTCAATGTTATGAAATGTTTTTAAGTACTTGGAACTTTTCAAAAATGTGGTTGCAGCCTGCTGACGATTCGTTACCGGTACAAACGAAACATGGGCAAATTTATTAAAAATAAAATTTAAAATAAACAATTACCACTGCCCAAATTCTTAAATTCAAAAGACCAAAAAATTTTCTGCCAAGTTGTGATCTATTTATTATTTGATATTCTTAAAGTTATCGCAATTTTTTTTATTGTATTTAATTCATTTATTACAAAGCACTCACCCTCCCGCTTTTGCCTTTGTCATAACGTAAATGACATCAATGTCAAGACCATAAATTTATTTATTTCTCCTCCCCAGCCCCGAAAAACGCATTAGTGTCATTTTTAGCAATTAATTGCTTGAGTTTGTGTTTTTGTTTTGAGGCTGTCTGAAATGTGTGGCAAATTAACACTGACTAAGAATCGTGTTTGTTGTTCTTATCGTAGGAAAAGTCTATTAGAAGTTTATTTTTCCACATGATGTGAAAGAAATTATGAAGTTGTTTTTCAAATATTTTTTTAATGAACTATTTACTTTTCCGAAATAGAAGTTTAATGCTTGATGAAATGCTGATAGATGGGAAACATGTGTTTTGATTCCAATTTCTTTACATGACTTTTTTCTTGTTTGGAAAAGGGAAGTCTCTTTCATTTTCCTAAAATGCTTGTAAACATGAATTTATGTTACAAAAATTGGCTGGTCGCCCAGAGATAATGCTAATTATAATAAGATTTCATTAATTTTCCATCTCAAACATAAATGATTAGTCATCTAAAATGGAAACTACATGTACTTGTTATGTACTAAATAGCAGCAAATGGTTGCGTCAGTGTTTCCAATTTAATTATTTATTAACGCAGTTGTTTTTAACGACAAAACACAGTGGCAAAGTAGATGCTATATTGTGACAAATCCAAGGTTTTAAAGTATGATCGCCAGGCGCTTGTGTATTGGCAAAAATGTTGCATACTCTAAGGAGCGGCAAACAAAACATTGGATGTCAAACAAAACATGATGCCAAAGTAGATAAAAATTTCAAATATCCAACTTCATCGCTACTAAATATAAATTAAAATTAATGGAAACTTAATTTCCACTTATCGAAATGTGTATCACACCCGTACTTGTTTCAGAATACTTGTAAAATATGTGACTTTTTAGTTACATTTTACATCCTTTGATCTTTAGTTGGTCATAGTTACAGATGTTTATTTTTAACACTGCCTTTTCAAGAACTTTTCACACATAAATTATAAGTGTGTTCGAAGTGATAAGAAAATTATAGCCGTCATAACAACCCTCTAATAAATATCAAAATCTCAAAATGCTTTCAAAACCACCACCCCAGTTTCAAATGTCACAGAGATGAAAATATTTTTAATGATTTATTTTTAGATTCTAGTGCTGAAGCCAAATAAAGCAACTGCTACAATTCAAAAATGTTTCAGTTCAATAGAATTGAAGAGAAGGAGGAAAAGGGAAAGGGATATAGAGATGTAGAGAGACAGAATGAGAGGGATGTTAAAATACCACAATAAATAATTCATAGTTTTTATCTTACATGGAAAATATTTTAAAAGTGCAACGCTTTTTCTATAATAATGAATTGATAAACCATGACTTATTTTATTTATTTTTCTTTGTCAGAGAAAACGGGGGTAGATTTGTGCCCGTACACATTTTATTTGTATAGAAAAATTTGTTTATCCTTTTTGCTATTATAGATATTTAGAGATTTTTCTTCATAGATTTTAATGTATTATGACAGTTGCCAGCTATTTGTTTAAGGGACATTCAGCTTTAATAAAACCTTTATAAATATTTAATATGTGGACTTGCTGTTTGAAATTCAAACAATTAACAAACAGTTTATTGTTTTCGGGAGGCTAAAGTGTGCAATAGATTGGATGCTTCAACGATTCCTTAACAATTAATTTTTGTCTCCAATTCTAAATATCGCCACAACTGTTTCCTGGCAAAGTCAATTAAATAAAAACAAAATAAAGAAAAAAAACAAGAAAAGAAAATATAATTTTAGGGATCTCTATTTACAGAAATTTCTGTGAGGGCCTTGGGCACGATCCAAAAGTATGTCAATCATTGAATATGTGTGTGTGAGTGTCGTATTTTTATAGCTTAAAAGAAGACATAAAAATAAGATTGTCAGTTCTCATTTTTATTTTGAGAGTGATCGTTTCTATTAGAGACGGCATATTTTGTCATTTTCAATAGGTCTTTGCAACGTCTCCTTGTAAATATAATATTTAAAGTCCCCATGACTACAATTATATGAAATCCTGTTAATCAATATGGGTGGCTATCAAAATATTGAATTTGCATATATAAAGATCAAAATTTTTTAATTTAATGAGTTATTGAATATATTTTATTTAGCAACAAGATGTAGTTTTAATTATATCCAAGTTAATTTCATTATACTTTTTCATATTATCAATGGCTGGGAAATTATTTTCCCAATATATTAGAAAAATATATTTTTTTATTTCTTAAAAATTTATAATAAGTTTGAAAACATCAAAATATATAATTCAACTTTACGCCATGTATCACGAATTAACGTTACGTTAAAAAATAGTTATTATTAGAGAAGAATAAATTTAATTTTCATGATATATTAAAGGTAACGTTCATTACTATTTTTAAAACGCAAATTACGATATAACAACAACTCTTTTGATTTAATGGTATTTAATTCAAAGCTAAAAATATTTGGGTAACGTTCAATACCAAACTGGTGATAGCATTAAATGATTTTAAAAATTACTCAATGAATATATTTTTACTCAGAATATATTTTTGTTCATAAATTAATCAAAATTAATATTCAACCTATTTAATCACACTTGTAGGTAACGTTCAACATAATTTTCAGAATACAAGCTAAGATCGATTGATAAAACATTTTCCGCCATAATTGAAAGCTTTTCAAAGCTTCAAAAATATTTTTTAAAAAATCCTAAAAATTGTACTTGTCTTGAAATTCAATTTCAGTTAATAATCACTTAAGGAAAATTAGTACCGAATTCAATCACAAAACTTAAAAGTTTTTCTTCTCGTGTAACAACGCCAAACAAAAAATTATCATATTTTTGTTAACCAATTTAATATCCATCTAAAGATGGAATCATTAATATATTCCAAAAGTTGTTTCTATCTTGTTTGTCTTATTCTTTCGCCATTAACCATGTTGATTGCTTCGTAATTAATCTTGTCATTTTGAAAAACATCACCTAGTCCCTAGTTTACCATAAAATAATGTTGAAAAAAAACATAAGAAACAAATTTATACATTTTTATTAAGAACAATGTTTGTTTGTTTTTACAGACTCGAATGAAAATGAAATGTAAAATAAATAGCATTTAGAAAGATGCATCTCAGGAGTTAGAGATACGAATGAATGCTTTATTCGAAGTAACAAAAAATATAAATAAAAATAAAAACATACAAAAACCTACACAAACAATAACAATGAGAGTCTTGTGTATCTCTACTTTTATTTTCTTTCACTTCTGTGCTCTTGTTCCGTCTTTATTTCATTTTTTTTTTTTCATATGGCATCATTATAAATATTCATGTTCCTTGTTGGGGGTGGCGTACAGAAGAGGATGAACCACAAACAACAACATTTCAAAATAGAGTTTAAAAGCTGACATCCCAGCAAGCGTACGCTTGTCATTTGACTTAAAAATCATACTTTTATGTTACTACGAATATGAATTATTTAAACGAATAAAGAGGAATGATGATAATGATAATTATCAATCCTTTATTAGATCCAATCTTTTCTTACTTAAATTGAACCTTAAGTTTCGAATTATTAACTAATTTTTTATTCAATCTTTTGTTTTAGACTCCATGCATGTTTCAGGCGTCTGTTCGCAAGTGTTTCTACTCCGATCTATTTCGATAATTTTTCATTATAAATGTGAATATCTCTATATAAAATATTAAACCTTTTCAAATTCATTTTTATGCATGCAAGTTGTCAGTTTGGTAACTCTGCTATAGTTATTGTTAACTGGAGTTGATATCCAAAAGCATTAGGGAGATTTTATTTTAGCTGACTATGAGTCCTTTAGCTTGAGAATATAAAAGCTTGAGAACACCTGAAAATACTAAAGTGAAAATGAACAGAATGTATGTAAATACAAACAAGCAGCCAAGCCAAGTAATTGTGTTAGATTCTCTATGAAAATGTGTTGAAACATTCGAATGGTTGTTTGTTGCTGTTGCTGTTATTGTTGACGTAGTTGTTATTTTGAAGTGACTTCTATAAAAATGTATATGAAGAGGAGATATTTTTAACCATGTCGCGTTAATGTCTGTCCGCCACTCTCTCTCTCTCTCTCTCTGTTGTATTTGTTTGTGGTTGCTTAAAACTCGTACTTCAAAATGTAAGAAATGAGTGCTTAAAAGGATAGAAGACACTTATTATGTGTTGTTTTACATAAGGAAACTTAGGAAAGTAGTACTTTAGAGCTAAACAAAGATTTCACGCTTGTTTTCGCCTTTTGACAATGTGACAAAAGGAAATGAGGAAATGTTTTAGAATTTTTGAATAAAAAAGACTATATTGAGATAAACTTTATATATTTTGGGAAATTTTTCTTAAAATTGATCTTGACATGATTTTTTAAAGATTAAACAAAAGTAACAGTTCAAATAATTGATCTTCAAATCGATTTATAATATATAAAAATTTTTAAAGTATTTAATAATTCTCAATTTGTTTTAAGTATTTTTGTGGAAGGGTCTACCTGTTTCTGTTTAAATTATAAATTTTAATATATTAAATATACGAGGAACTTAAATAAAATGTCCAACTTTTAAAGCAGTAAATATTTTGTATTGAACGTTACTGTATTTTACCAAGTACTTGTTAATGAATCTTACGGCTGGCAGGCGTTTGAAAGACTAGCATCAATGGCAATACTTTTTTCAAACATTTTGCATTTCACTTATAAAATTTTAAAATCAATTTATGTTGAATGAAAAACATTTATGATTTTCCTTAAACTAGAAATGAGTTATGCCAGGAATTATAAGAATTTTGAGTTCTCTATACTATTTTTCTTCGTATTTTACCGAGCCACAGCTTAAGCTCTAAGTATTATCTTAAGAATATTCTTGAAGTAACGTTCAATACATTGTTTTTGAGTTCTATATATAATTCCAAAGCGTACACTGAGATTAATAGCTTTTATAGAATTTTAATTAATGGATTTCTAAGCATTTTAGTAATAAGGGTAACGTTCAATACGTAATTCAAATAGATATAATAATTTTTCACTTCTATAGTAATTTAAATAACAATTAATAACTCCATAAAACTGTAAATCGCATATATTTTACCACTTCAAGATTGGTAACGTTGGTTACAAACTTCAGGATATATGGTATCCTGAAGTTTTCTGTCGCTCTCGTATAATTTTGTTGCTTTCAATCAAACATAGAAATCCAAGAAACATTTAATCTCTCAATCATTTGCAAAGATTTCTTTAACAAAAAACTTATACAACTTTTAACTTATAAACCGTGACTTTTTTAGTTCATTATAAATAAATCTTATGAACTTTTATTAAATTAACTTTTCATTGTTAAGTATTCTATTCAACTTCATTTATTTATGATAAGCTACTCCTACTAACAAACGGCAAAAGCGGAATATTTTAATAAAGCTGTTGTTGTTTCACTTTATGTCTGCGACATTAGCTCATGCAAGAAATTATATCTAACCTTCTGCTAAGAAGCTTTTTTCTTTTCAATAAGTCTTTTCTCAATACGAACAGACAGACAAACAGAAACACAGACAGACAGACAGAGAGACAGACAAAACAAAGATCGTGACTTTATGTCAAACATAGCAAATTATTTATTGCGGAATTGTGAAGACTGTTGTTTGTTGTTGTTGTTGTTGCTCAAAGGTAAGAGAGAAATATGTATTAGACGAAGAAAGCCAAGAACAAATACTTCTTAATACAATTGTGTTGAGATGCCAAACTTAAAGCTTCTATTTGGTTCACATTATTTATCTGCTTTTGCTCCTTTTTGGCTTGTCTTTGCCAGCAACATGTAAACAATGTGGATTCACTAGGCAACAATACTTTGTTTGGAAGGATATTAAATGGGAAAAAATATATATATATATAAAGTTTTTTACAAGTAAATGTTTATAAATTCTTTTTTAAGTTGCATTTCTTGCTCAAGAGAAACGTGTCGCTTTACAAATTTAAATATTCACAATTGACTTTTTTCTTTTTTTTCTTATTGACAATATGAAAAAATATGAAATAAACAACATGTCTGTGACATGATAAACAGCATATAAAAGAACTGCATCTACAGAGAATAATAAATGCAGAGGTAGGAAGATACAGTGAAATCTCTAAAATTTAGAAGTTGTCAGAGATATTCCACTGATTTACTAAAAGACGTTATTGATAACAGATGCATTTTCGGAAGTTTCATAACTCTTCACATCAACTTAATTAATCAGGAATAATTAATTGAAAGTGAAGTTTCTAAAATCCCTTTAAAAGTAATTTCCTTTTTAAAACTTCTATCGGCACCACTCATTTTGAATGTGCATGATGTAGTATTTTTATTTAAATATTTTAAAAGTCTGATTAAATAGAATTCAACACATTCTCCAAATATTCAGTTTTCTGTATTGAGCGTAACCCTTAGTTCTTTAAAGCGTTTATTTCAAACAAGAAAAATATTAAAGTTATCACCATCCAGCATGAGATTTCATATGTTTTGAATATATTTGAATCCCTGTACAAAACAAGGCTCAATATATTATTGCGTAAATGTCATATCTCATCAAAACACAAACTACACATTGAACAAAAAAAAAAACAACTGAGATATACATATAGATAATATCCGATGGGTTTTAAAAATCACCTCCATGTTGTACTAAAAAACATGCAAAAATTCAAGAATTCACAATTTCAAGTTTCCACAGTAATAAACAACGCAAATTATATGCAACACACCATGTGTGTAGGAATCTTAAACGGCGATGATGATGATGATGTTGCCCATAACTTATAACGAGTGCTCATATTGAAACTTACAATATCCATGCATGTGTATTATTCATGGAATATCAAAAGCAAACTTTTTTAAACGTCATAAATATTTTATATACTTGAGCAAAAGTTTTTAAAGAATTTTTTTTTTTGATAAAACTAAGACCCTAGAATAAAACCTGTTTACAAAATGATTCTTTTCAACTTCTTTATATGACCATTATTTTGTTAAGAAAAATCTTGTAAAAATATACAATTTTAAGTATAAATAATCATATATTCAACACCTACTAGCGATTTCGAGAGAAAAAAAAGAAATGATAATAATTTTCATGTAGAAGAACAAGTTAAACACAATTAAAGATCATCCTGGCGTCTTGGCTAAACACACCATGACTGAGTTGTTATTTTTTTAATGTGTTTCAATTTGCATAACATGGCTTTGGAATTTTTAAGCTTTTGGCACAAGTTAGTAATAAGTTGGCAGTACTAACTGCTATGACTAGCGCTGCTATAAAGACTGTAAGTTTTCTTTGTAAATTACGGTTGGTTAATTAGGTTAAACAACTGTCAAGTAGTAGACATGCTAAAGATCACCTAAAATTGTAAAAATATTACGGAAATATAGTTTGTGAAAGACCGAAAACTTAGTAGGTGTACTTTTGATTATGTGCAAATCTGTTTTGTAAAGGATGAAAAAATTGTATAATATATATATTGTCAGAAATTGATCTTCATTAATTGATTATAATAATTATTATTATTTCTGATTTAAAAAATACTAAAGGAAGTTGCACGTTTTGATAAAATAATATTAATTTATTATACCAAATATTTTAAAACACATTTTCAAAAAATTTCCTTTTTGGGAAATTTTTGTTTTTAGACATATTCTGCTTAATATCGATGACATATTAAATCCCAGTTAAGAAAAAAATTTCCAACTCTGTCTAAAAAAATTTCCCTTTTGGGAAATTTTTATTTCAATATATATTTGAATTAAAAGTCATAGGAAATTTATATATTTCAACATATTCAAAATTTTTTTCCCAAAAAAACATAGAACACATACGTTTTATCTATCATAAACGATCGGTAGTACTCGATATAAAATAGATTATCAGTTTTCTTTGCTACTGCAAAATATTTTCAATTAATAATTTTTTTTCCAGGAAATTTTTATATTACAAACACCTTCCTTTAAAAACAAAAAGATAACACCAGTGTTTTGAATATCCCAAGATTTCCTTCCATGAAAAATGTTTTAAAAATCAGAAAGAAAATACATTTTGATAAACATTCCTTAGAGGGAAATTTTTTTAGCAATATTCTAGTGGAATTCAAGTTGTGAAAATGAATTAAGAAACAATTTTAAATATTGTAAGAAGTTTAGTTAAAAATAGGGTTAATCTGTTTTTTAACTTACGAAATTTATAAAAATTTTACAAAAAGGTAAACGATTTTTGTATTTTATAAACACGAAAATTTGTGTGTAAGAAGAGGACAGATGTATTTTTAAAAAACGTTAGATATTTATGTATATTATTTGTTTGAAATATATTCCCCTCGAAAACCTATAGAATAATTGTGAAAATGGCTACAAAATCCTAAAATTTCCCTTCATGGGAAATTTATATTTTAGTGTGTGACATCGTTAAAATTAGAAGGGAGTAAAGATCCATGATCTAATATTTAAAAACGACTAATCCAAAAAATTTCCCCTTTTGGGGAAATTTCAATAAGAGCATATTCTTCATACAAAATTTCAAGGAACTAAATCATTTTTGTATTAGAAGAAGAGCGTTTAAGATAGGCAAACATTTTTTAGGGAAAATTTTTATATAAAATGATAAAAAAAATGAAAGAAATTAATTATTTATATTTCCCTACATGTATAACAAGATTTCTCATTAAAAATTCATTACTTTTAGAGAGAATTATAATTTTTTTTAACTTAAATAAGCTTTTTGTTACTTGTTTCTTAACTAAATCAATTATTTTCTTTGAACACATTCTTCGTTATGTATCCGCTCATAAAACGGCTCATCTGCTTTCTAACTTTTTAATTGCTTGCTCGCGCACCACTTCACAGTAAGACTAAATAAATACAAAATTTCATTAAGACCGAAAATTCAATCATCTTGCTGCTTCAAATGTGTCTTATATTACAAGCGCAAACGTAAATTGTCTTCGCATACAATAAATGAAAATCTACGATTGAGGAAAATATAAAAAAGAAAAACGAACAGCTTAACTACAACAGATTGACTGTATTTAATTTCCCACACTATTAAATATAAACAATTCCAGCAGTTGAATTTGTACACACACTCTGACAAAGTCATACTCAAACAAATAAATATCCTGGAGTAATGTGGCAACATTTGTTGCATGTCTTCATAGTTATCTGTCGATATGAATCCTGGCCCTGGCACACAGCAGACAAACTTTCCATGATTTTCTTTTCTTTTGTTTGTTTTTTTATGATGACTTTTCTGTAACTTTCACAGCCAAATAAAAAACTCAAACGAAAGTATAAAAAATATAATTTTGAAAAATATGGGACCAAAAACGAAAGAATGCAGACAATACAACATGACTTCTTCTGCACTCCCTGTCTGCTCTTTTCAACTTGAAAGGAGAAAAAAAAAACATTTGAAATCATATACTTTCGTTTTGCTAAGGATTTAATTTTCTTTAACAACTTTTCTTAGTTTTTTTTTGCTATTATTTTTGTTGTTCTGTCGAGGCAACAAATATCAAGAAAATTAAGATATAAATAGTAAGAAAACAAATGGGAAGCGGAAAGGGAATGGGAAGAGGAATAGGGAAGCCATTTCATTTTTTATTCCCTTTAAATTGCTTTCTCAGTATGTAACCAGCAATTAATGCCGGAATGAGGGGTAGGATTTATTTTCTTCTTCTCTTAACTGTGCTGCTGCTTTTATTTGCAGATAATTAAAAAGTTTATTTCGTTTTTTTATGAACAACAAACAGTGTTTGTGTAATTTTTTATCTCTAGCAAACTTGGAACTTTTTTAAAAGAACAAAAATTTATAAATTAAAAATGAATGCGTTTGAAAGAAATTATAATTAAAATATATGAAAATAACAAGCTTTTATTAAGTGATAAATTAAAACGATTTCACAGGTTTAAGGTAATTTTTTTTAAATTAAAACACGTATATATTTATTTGAAAAAAAGGAGGATATTAAAAAAGTTTAATAAAAACGTTTTATTTGTGAGTAGGATTCTTTATTACAAGGCCTTGATTAAACATTGCAAATACAGGGAAATATTGTATGAACAGAGAATTAGAGAGTGACATCAGCTTTTCCAGGACAAGGCGATAATTGGGAACGAAAGTAAAAAAATAATTGAATAAAGAAAAGTTTCCAAATACATGGAATCAGTAATAAATCAAAACTTAGTATTATAAATTGTTATGCAATCAGAGGAAGTTAATTGTTAATTTTTCACGAGAGCTTCAGACATTCAAAACATTCCGCAAATAAGTCCTTCGTAGTGTTTTATATAAATTATGTAACGCACTTTTCAAGTCCTGAATTTCAATTAAAAACAACAACAGCACTTCAAATACACACTGCACACAAAAGCACTCTTGTACAATTGATAAATAAAGTAAATGAAAGCGAAGCAGATGACTTTATTTGTAAATAAACTAAGAAGGACATTTTTTGTTATCAACCAAAACCAAAGATCTGAGTTTTTATTTTGAAAACTAGTTTTTAACAAACAAATTGATAGCAAAAGTGTTCCAAAAAGTAGCTAAAAACACTGACCATTTATTAATGACTGATAATGCCCTGCAATAAGATTCCTTCTGAAAAAAATTTCCTCTCCAAAACTAAAGATCTTGTTAAGTAAGGAAATTGTAAAGTAACTCATCAGACATTTTATTGCAGCAAGTCTTACCAATTCTGTCAAGGCTTAACTCAAGATCCCCTCCCATTACGAAAACGTGCATAAATTGTACGAGTAGATACAGGTTCCACTACACTTGATCACTAACTGATCTATATTTCAAAAAATCTGTGCTAATTAAATAGCAAAATAGTAATTACGCTTTCTATAACTTTCCTTTCGTTTAATAAGAACTTCCACAAGAAAATTGTGTGTGTACGACTTGCCACTCATTAATTGTTAAATGAAAAGCACAACCATTTCAGTTTATTAGTCATTTAACAGAAACAAAAACAACAAAACTGTAATCCATGGAGTTGCTGCTGATCACGTTCTAAAAGAGTCATTAACCTTTTTGCTGCTGCCTGTTATTAAATATCGCCATTTATGCTATTGCCGTTGCTGTTGTTGCTGTTGCTGTTGCTGTTGCTGTTGCCGTTTTATGGCTAAAACAAGTAATTTGAATAGAAAACGAATATTCTATGACTTGTTGCAAACAAACAATACAAAACAAAAGTTGCACACATTTCCGTGCTTTTAGCTTAAATTACTTTTGCCATAATGTCGCTCTATTCTTGTTTTTCTTTATCCATAAAACTTTTATACATTTTAATATAAACAGAAATAAAATAAAAGAGAAAAACTTGAGTAAAATCTTCATCAAACGAAAGCAGGACTTGAACAAAAGATGTTGCAACATTAAAAGTATAGAAAAGGTTTATACAAGAGAATGTGCGTTCGCAACTAAATCATTTCATCTCTCCACACCTTTATGACACTTGAGTTGTTGTACAAATAGCGAATGCAGCAAAACAAATGCAAAAAAAATAAATAAAACGCGACTTGTACTACTGGTTGCCTCACCAACAGTCTCTTTGTGCAAGTTGTTGCAAATTGTTAACTATTTCCATAATGCAGCAGGCAAAAAGAGTTTACGACTGCACTTTAAGGCATGAGAACTTCATGGAGATGACGTTTATAAAGACAAGCAGCCGCAGAGTTAAGCAGCAGTTTCAACGCCACACACATCGTTTTATTTATTTATTCCTTTTCCTTTTTTTTTTTCTTTTTTTGTTTATTTATTTGCCACAACCTAAAGTTTAACTTCTAGCTACCATTTTTGGTTACGTTTTTTTATTTTGTCCTGGTTGCCAGAGGGAGGCAGTTCGTTCGTTATACTGAAGTCATGTTTGTTGGTTCTTTTTGTTGTTAATGTTTTTCCTTTTGTTGTTGGCTTATTTATTGTTGTCAACGCGGGGTTTTTCTGCCTTGGCTGCGTGTCAAAATGTGCAAACAGTTTTGTCTGGTGATAAATTAAGAGTCTGTATGACTATTTGTCAAGGTAACATATTGTGCAGGTAAAAAAACAACAACTGTAACGCACTTTTTAACTCATGAATTTTAATTAAAAACAACAGCAACACTTCAAACACACAGACTGCAGACAAAAGCACTCTTTTTTAGAATTGATAAATAAAATAAATAAAGGCGAAGAAGATGACTTCAACTCTAGATAAACTAAGAAGGATGTATTATTTTATAATAAATAAAAGCCAAGGATCAAAGGTTTTGTTTAAAAAGTAAATTTTTGAAAAATATATTTATACCGCAGCTATTTCAAAAAACATTTGCTGTTCTTTACAATCAAACTCTTTTCTATAAACACATTTTATTGAATAAAAGAACTAATTGTCTGCTGCTTTTTGCCGCTAAAACTTTAATTGCAATAATTGTTGCACACGTTTTTATTAATTTCCTTCGTTGTATCTCGTATAAATTAGCATAATTATGAACTTCTTAAGGTAATCAAACTTCATTATTATTATCATTATTGTTATTATTTTTCATACATTCAATTTGATTAGGGTATCAGTCTTTATGGCTTTTGTTTAATGCGCAGCTATAAATTTTATAGCCTTCACACTGCAAGGCTTGGCTTTGTCTCTCTCAAGTTTTGAGATTTTACTTAAAAGGAAGTACGCATTAACTTTGGCATTGGTAACGTAAAAGCCATTTGAATTTCATGGCAAATAAAGTGTTTGCCATTTGGAATATTTGTGTAAGAGAGTTATCATTATTAACATAAATTAATACCAAAAAAAAAAAATATGTATAAACATTAAGTTGTTATAAATCAGTAATAAGTTGTTTTGTTTTGTTTTTTCTCTTGCAGACAAATACCACAAGCGTATACCAAAGCCAATGGCACTGCCATACCCTTGCCGGCCACGGTTATGGTGCAGAGACGCTGTCCCCCGGATAAAGTGAGACCTCTACCGCCCACACCAAATCATACACCATGTAAGTTGTGAATTCTTTTATTTTATATTCAATTTTTGCTTAGGATTAAATTATTAATTTTTGCAACTTTTTCAAAGCTTGAATTGTCAAGAGTTTAACTCATACTTGACGTTGTTTCCATAGAACCGTAAAACATCCCCAAAATGTTATAAAATGAGTTGCATTAAATGGTGGTTCATATAAATGACATCATGTATTTGGCAAATATTTAAGTAAAACATTCCTGGGAGATTTTGTAATATCATGGGAAAAAAATCCTTACAACTGACCGAGATTTTAATAAATAATTTTAAGGGTTGCTGCAAATGAGAATATTTGTTTTATATCTTTTTCAAAGGGTTAAATCTGCAACAGATATTATGAAGTCATCAGGAGTGCTTACAGATTAATTTGCGAAAGGTTTGGGAGATTTACTGTCTACAGGGCAGAATTGTATATCCCAAATATCAAAAGTTTTTTAAATAAATACTTAACACAACTTAACAAAAGATTTTAAAAGCTCGTTATTGGATGATGTTGGCTAAAGAATTATTAAATTGACTAGGAAGACGACTACACAAGTTCAGTTCAAAGGAAAAAGTTCTCTCGAAAAAAGCTATAACGATTAAAACATAAAATCAAAAGAGATAAAATTAATTTTGCTGCACCGTGTTGTTACACAAGTTGCTTGCAATTTTAAGCCAGCCTCTTAGCTTGTTATATAAAAACTTACAGCTCTTTATTTCTCCTCTAAAATAATTCATTATTTAAAGTGTAAAATTAATAGGGAAAAAAGTTTCTTTTCTTCTTTTGGCATTAACTGCCTGCCACATGTTGTCTTATTGTTAAATCCTTCCTTATTTTCTTGCTGTTGTTGTTGTTGTTTTAAACACAACTTTCAACATATCACAGCCATAATTAATTGCTTTTAGTGCTAAATCAAACTGCGAATTTTATTTATTACAACACGAAAAGTACAATTTCAAAATAAAATAAGAAAAAAATATTCATGCCTCATAAGCATTTTCTTAACAGAATTAAAACTGTGTAGGCGCACGTGTAAAGGCACATTAATTAAGGCATATTTTGCGGTTAGCAGGCAAAACAAATTAAGTGGAACTATTTACTACTAAACAGAAACATTTTAATTTAATTTATGGAATCATGAAATGTATCTCTTTCCAGCCATACCCGGCCTAGGCAAAAGTGGCAGCGATTTCAATAGCAGCCGTCCCAACAGTCCGCCCTCCAGCAATCACAGTGTACAAAGTTTGAAAAGCGGCAATAATAATGGACTACGACCACCGATTGTTAAATCGGGAATACCGGCACCTGGTACAACCATCACACCCACCGCCAATGGCCAACAGAAACACTCCATGTTGGACAAACTTAA
The DNA here is from genome assembly GCA_963675445.1 of Linnaemya vulpina. Classification (NCBI taxonomy): domain Eukaryota; kingdom Metazoa; phylum Arthropoda; class Insecta; order Diptera; family Tachinidae; genus Linnaemya; species Linnaemya vulpina. Next base: position 6,437,839 of record OY776276.1, on the reverse strand, counting down.
ACTATTCAATAAAGACAAAACATCTGCTCAGCAGCAGCAGCAGCAGCAACAACAAACCACCCTAAATCAAGCCAATAAAAATCAAATTCAATCGAAAAGAACCTCCTCTTCATCGGGCTTCTCCTCTGCCCGCTCCGAAAGATCCGATTCCAGCTTAAGCCTTAACGATGGCCACATATCGCAAATTAAACCTCCCACAGTTTCACTAACTTCGGCCAATAAAAATCGCCAGGATGCAAAAGCTAAACAAACGAATTTACTAAAGCAACAAACCAAAAAGGAACAAGTCAAAAGTGCCAGCAAACTAGATAAGAAAGAAAAAAGTCCCGCCCGATCGTTGCACAAGGAAGAAACCGGTTTTGAAAGTAGATCTTCTACTTTAAATCGAAGTAAAAATTCATTGAGCAGAACTGGTTTAAGCAACGACAAATCCAAGACATCTAGCAGAACTTCTCTAAACAATAAATCCGAATCGAAAACGTCTCTAATAATGCCGGCAGCGAAGACTTTAAATAGCCCGAATGGCACAGCCTTACCCAAACCCATAGCGGCCATTAAGGGCACCAGTAAATTACAGGCCGCCTCAGAAAACAAAAATCGCATGTCGAATTCCAATTCCACACAAGACATCATGATGAAAAGAGAAAAGAGTGACATATCAAACGCACAGCAACAGCAACACATATCCAATCTTGCAGCAACTGCAAACAACGTACAACATCAGCAGCAGCAACAGCCGCCCACACATATCGTCAAACCAGTAGCCATAATGGCAGACACGCAACTGCACAAATCTCCCTACTATGCCAATACAGCACAACAGCAGCAGCAGCTGCTGCAACAGCAACATCATCATCATCTGCAACTTCAAGCAGCAAATATGGCAGAGACCACTTACAGTAGACTGCCACCACCCAAAACAGGCTTGGGCACCCCCTCTTCGATACGAAAATTGGAATACAATTCAGGACCAGGGGTACTGCAGCCGCAACAGCTCTCCCCTCTGAGAAACTTAACAACAACCTCCGCTACACATTCCCAGCCCGTCACGCCCACAATACAGCCCTCAAATGCTCTCAGCACTGCGGCCAACAATAAGTTCCACACCGTACCTTCCAAAATAGTGGGCACTATTTACGAGGAAGACAAGCCGGTAAATGTACAGCCCATGCGCCCTTTGCTACGAGGCTATAATTCGCATGTTACGCTGCCGACTAGAGGCTCCAGAGGCACTCACCACTATGTGGCCGATTTTTGTGAGAACGACATTAGCCAGGGCTATTGTAGTGACAGTGACTCGCTGAGATTTAGCAGCTCACGCATGGGCCAACAATCCCCACAGCAGGCTAATCCACGCTTCCACGACATCGACAACGGTTATTTGTCCGAGGGCAGCAGTGGTTATGCTTCGCATGGCAAACATTTTCTCAGCATGATGAGGACACGCACCCAGTTGCCCACCACCATTGAAGAGCGGTAAGTGTTTTCTCTTTTTCTCTTTCTCTTTCTTTTTGCCAAACTGGTTAGTGTTTTAGTTTCTTATTCGCACATTAACAATTTTTGGCAGTGAATCACTTTTTAAGAAACACACAACAACAGTGCATTCCTGCCACAAGCAGAGTTCCCAAGAATGTAAAGGAGATTTTCAAATGAATCATCCAACAGCCAGTGGAAGTGATCATTTGCTGAGGTTGTTTGTGTAGAAAAGAAACGATGAACAGAGAAGCACAAACTTTTTTGTTTTTAAATAAGAGTTCTTAAAAACGTCTGGGATGAAAAAATGTCTTGTGGAATATATTTTAGAAACAAATTTAAGCGAAAATATTATATTTCTTTTTTATGATTTAACAATTTGAGTTGTTGTTTTATTTGAATTTCTTAATTTTTATTCTGGATGAATAAACTGTTAACAAATAATTGAAAATAAAGTAAATCAATTATAATTTTATATAAAAATATAATAAATTAAACAAAAATGGTTAAAGAGGATTCAAACTAATTTTATTAAATTTATTTGGTTCGTTCTCCAGCAGATACTGTTTTTCATAAGCGTTTAAAATTTTCCCTATAGAAATTTCATTCTTTCTTAAGAACTTTATATGAAATCTTAATTTAAGATTTAAAAAAAAAACATCAAAATTAGGGTTCTTACTCTAAGGACATAAAAAGGAACCGATATTAAATATAATTTAAAAAAATATTTTCTAAAATTAGTTGGTAAGATCCTTTAAATTTCTTCAATAACTTGCAGTCAGAAACTACTGTTCAAAATATAAAAGCAACGAATTTTGTTTTAAAAAAATACCGTTTTTATTTAAAAATTTATTAAAAAATTTAAGATCAAATTTAAGAACGTCTGTGTGTTAATTTGTTCGAAATCTTCTTGTGCTTAAATACAGGCAACATTTCATTGCAACTCATTTCAGTATCCCCTTAAATCTTTTGATTTCTGTTAAGATTTTCGTGGCATATATTTTTTTTAATTTCTTTTTTTTTTCCTCCTTCTCGGCTTATCTCTTCTGTTGTCACTTGAAGTGTTTCGTTTGATTTCATGGTTGTTAGTACCAATTTTTATATATCACGCATTCTAATTGTGTCATTGTGGCATACAATTTAATTAACTGGAACTCACAACTAGTCTATATATATATAAGACATACACGCATATATGAAAAATTTAAAAAGCCATGAAGCTGCAGTGGGTCGATTACTTTGTCTTTAGCGAAAAGAAAGACATTTTCGTTAGTCATCGGAATAGGAAGCAGATGATTAAGAGGGCTAAACAAATTGACACATTTTTTGAGGGCAAGTATTTGAAAAAAAAAGAATAAATCAATTTAAAATTAATCCGAATGCTAAATGAAGTTATAAGAATTTTAAAGTACTACGAGATTTCAAACTATAAATTTCAGTAGGGCATTCCAAATGAAAGAGATTGGGTAAAAATTTCTTTCCCTTTTTTACCTTTAGTTTTTTTTCAAATTTTAATGATTTTTAAATTATTTTTAATTAGTATTCCTTTTTTGTATTGAAACTTATAGGGTACTTTTCATAAAAGCGTTTAAATTGTTTCATTATCTCTATCAGTTTTCAAGTTATTAACGTTTTTCTCACAAAACTCATAATTAATATTAATCATACGCCTTCGTAGCATAAATTTCTTTTTAAAGTAAAATATTTAATAAAATTTATTCTACAAAAAAATTTTTTTCCAATCAAATATTTGTCCAAAATGTTAAACTTAAAGCCCATCTTAAGTAACACACATAATTTCTTGGTTTCCTACTTCTCTGATTTGATAAAAAAAAAAAGTTCCAACAAACTGTTTATCTTGCAACACTTAAATTTTATCTGAACGTTTTATATTGCCAATTTGCCCCTGCCCCACAACAACATCAGCCATCAATTTGCATTTTAACTACTTTCGATAAAAGCTGCCAGAATGAAATAAAAAAACAAGGGCAAGTGTCAAATTTGCACTTAATTTCCTTTGAAATAAAGAAAAGGAATTTTTTTCTCTTAGAATTCTTCCTAGTTTTTCTTCTTTTGGCGCTTTTGTAAATAAAATTTTGCTCTGATTGAATGTAGAAAATTGTTCCTTTTTAGTTTCCATTTTACTTTCCTGCAGGATTTTTGGTAAGGCATGAACGAAATTCATGTTGGTGCATTAATTCAGTTAGATCAGACGTGAGGATTTGAATGCTAATAAAACAGCCGTAATATAAACGCTTTTTTTCGACGGCGATTAAGTTAATTGAGCTTAAATTGTATTAAATCAACTGCTGTTTTAAAATATTTATTGGGGATCTGTTTTAATTTATTTGTAATGAATGCGGGATGGGCAGAAGGATTATGAAAATTCTGTTTTATTTTTAAATAAAGAACAATTAATAAATGCTGAAAAAGTAAAAGGAAAACTCTTTATTCACTGCGTTGCTTTTAAATAGCAGAACATTTTATTAAGCCTGAAGATATGCAGCATGTTGATTAAGCAGTCGTAATGCCGGGAAGTCTGCAATTATTTTAACCACCAAATTATTTGAAGATATAAATAATTTGGCAATTGTAATAAAACTTTAATTTAATAGTGATAATTTCTCTCTGACTTTTTTTTTAATAATTTCAAAAATTTTTCTTAGGGTTTTCAGTGCAAATCAATCAGCCAAATATACTTCAGTAATCAGTTGCATTTTTTATTATTATTTAGGAATGAAGAATAAAAAAATTATGTGGTTAAAAACAATTTTCAGAAAATATATGTGAACAAAAATAATGAAAAGTGTCCACAGTGAAAATTGTTATTTTTACTAGAAAATTTAAAGCTTAAAATTTTCGTTACCAAGACCTAAAAGTGGACTTCACTTTTTGCAATTTCGAAAACATCCAAAACCGTAGACCATTTTGCTTTCACTTAATTAAAAACTGCCATTAATATTTACTATCGTTGTTTTCATTCCCTCTACTCTGCAATTGATTTCGAAATTTCTATATATAACAATATGTTTTCAACTTACCTGCACTGCCAGTAATCCCTAAAGTATGCTATAGATTCGCAACATTCATTTTATTACTTTCTATGCCGTTGTATGTGCTATGAAATGCTAACACGTTTCCAGCTTGTGTCTATCCCATGTCTACTCTATCTATTGGATTATATTTATAGCCAAAAAGGATACCAAGTAATTGAATTTCAACCGTAAAGGAAATAAAGCACACCTTGATAAAATCAAACCTAGAAAGCAACACCATAACCTTTATTAACTCTCGCTTTCGTCTCTGCGACTATAAACTTGGAACTAAGAACGAGAAAAGGAATATAAGAAAGGACTATAACAAATTCCAAACATGATTTCTTTAACATGATATTTTTCTCGTCGTAGCAACCGAAATCATTTTACGTGTTAAGTTGCTTTTTATAAGGCCAATAATGAGATTGTGTTAAATGCATCTAATAAATAATAATTTTATCTTGCAAAGGATTCACTCTTAATAGTCTAATCTTTTGAAAGGACATGCAGACAAACTGTCTGTGTGTTGTGCTCCTTTAGTCATGTAAATGAAGGAGAGAAATCGTTTAAGCACTAAACGTGAATTAGGAGTCTTTAGACACCAACACCATCCAACATTCCGGGTGCTGCACGCAACGCAACACAATTTCATACACTTTTAACTGACCAGACAGTTGAATTCTTATTTCTTTTTTTCTTTTTGCGTTTTAAACAGTCTATGAATTCCTTTCTCTGCTGTGCATTAAAGTATTGTAATAATATTTTTTTTTTATTATTATTAATGGTGCATGCCATTTTGCTATAAAAGATGTATATATTCTGATGGAAAAAAATAAATCCTGTGATTTATGGCGGAAAATACATGTTTCTAACATCTTAAGAGACTTCCGTTTCCATTGAATTACACACGAAGTTTATACTCTAGCATATTCTTATCCACTGCATGTAACGCATTTTAAAATATTTTTTGATTTCATATATATTTTTCTTCTTTCTTTTTGCACCAACATTAAATATGGCTTTCTAAATACCGAGCATCAAAAACAGTTGCCTTAAAGTATAAATACTTCAAAGCCACATGCTGTGTGTTGAGCACAAAAGAAGGATTGAATTTTTCTTTTGTTAAAAGCCAAGATCATAGAAAAGTCCCTTTTAAAAGGCAATTAAGTAGATGCAGATTCAAAAAATATTTGTTCTCATGCTTCACAGAATATTAAAATTTTCTTGTTTATAGAAAACCAAATAACGAATTCAGTTGAATTTATCTTTTCATATATTTATATTTTTTTGTAACATTAATTTCAATAATAATTAATTGAATAAAATTTCATAACAAATATTTTTGTGCAACATTAAAACCCTTTTGGTCTTTTGCATTCGCATTAAAAAAATGTCCAAAAACTACAACTGAAAGTAAATGGAAAATATATTCTGCCAACAGACTCCAAATACTCATCAAGTATTAATTAGAGATATTTCTTCAATCTTCAATTTAAACAAATCAGACGTTTAAAAACATCAACACAAACTCATTGAGCACTTCACCTTTTTATTTTCTTACATTTGACACAAGAATTTTTCTTTTTCTTATATGTGATAAACCTTTAAAATATGTAAGTTTGAAAAATTATTATTTTGTAATTTACAACAAAGATATTTTGTTATTTTACATGGTTTGCGAATTGGATTCACTAAAGACTAATCGGTTGAGTGCCCTCGACATTAAAGACAGCCAACAGAAATCCATTCAATCACTTAATAGAGCAGATCTGTCGATCCAATTATATTCATAAATATGGGATCAAGTCCAAGACCTTCGACTCTGTAATTACTATTTCAGGCAACAACCGGGTGGTGTTGGCTGAAATATTTAAAAGTATGACTACGAACCCTAAGATCCCGGATTGGACTCCGCAGTGTCATGACTATGGCAGCACTATCATGTACTAAAAACTAATTTTTAGCAACCTTATTCGCCACTACTGTAGCGAAAATTCGGCTGCAAAAAATAACAAGTAGTCTGATCACTATTCCTTCCTTTACAGCGATCGACACATGGATCTCCTTTCGTGGGAGGGTGATGATATTAAAATATATTAAAACTCCTTGTATTTTTCTTTTGCTCTTTTTTACTTAAATGTCAAAATAACTGAAGCAAAAGCTTCGTAGTTCCAATGCAATGCACTGCAGTATGGTCATCCTACGAGCGCTATGATAACGGTTCTTCTGAGGAAGAAAGCTTGAGTCGTATCCAATCAGTCACAGGAATTTAAAAAATTACTAGAGTTGAGTCCAAACCTATTTAAATTACATGGTTGTGATCAGAGGTTTTTGGCCAAAATTAGCGTTTGTTGGAGTTAGATCCCACCCTAAAAATATGGGTTAATAACATCGCTGACAATGGTTTGTGTCAACGATACTTTAAGAATTTATTTGCTAAATATTATTCCTAATAATAATAATTATAATAATAATAATTAAGGTAACTTTTCGTCTAATTTTACTTTCCAAATATCGAACAATTTGAAGCGTTTTGGTTTCATAAAGATCTCGTAACTTAAATCAATTTTGAAACTTCCGTTTTAAAATAAGAACCCATTAATCCATTTTCTAGAACTAAAAAATTTTATTTATTTACAATTTTATAAATAAAAAATATCTTAAACTTTCTAATACTCATCGCATATCTGTCAAAGCACTTCAAAAATTTGCTTTGTCATGCTGAACATGAAATAAAATGTCCTCTGCCGCCAAAGTATTTATGACTCCACTTAAAAGGCAATTGTGGCAGGGATATTTTCAAGTACTGCTGGCAAAGTACTTTGACAGGTGACAATTGCTAAAGATATGCTGAAGGCAGCAGCAAAGATGTATGAATTGACATACAACAAAAGCTCATGACAGATGAAGACTGTTAAGGGATGAATCAGTTTGATTTGTAAGAGATGGCAAAAAGATATCTTTGATGTGATTAAAAGGGTTATAAATCACAAAAAAAAATTGTTATCCAACATCATTTAAATTTAAACATGGTTTTATTTGGACGGTTTGGTTGTATCTGATTGTGTTGAGGCAAAATTATTTTTATAAATTCAAAAATTCATTAATTACAAGTTGAAATTTTTTTTATAAATTTCATTGTGTGTTCTCTTTACTATTTCTAGAATCACAATATTTAACTCCGTGGGAAGTTACTTTCAAATCTGTTAAGTGATAGTCGCACCTCCCGCATGTCCTTTATTTTGCAAATTTTTATTTTGCATTTAAATTTTTATCAAACTTTAATAAAAATTGTTTAAAAAAAATATTGACATAAAAGCCTATTTGTTGCCCAGCGTAGTCTTGATTGCAATTAACCAAATCCTTATTTGTTTAAATTTTTCGTTTAAAAAGTCCGTTTTGTTTTTTTGTTTCTCATTTTTTCCTGCTCATTCATGCATGACCATGCATTTACACATGACCATGAATACACAGATTATTTTCATTTCTATTAGATTAAGACCGCATAAAATATGTTGGAAAAACATGTAGATTTCCTCAGTGTATTGTTTTGTGTCCGTTTCATTGGTTTCAGCTAAAAGTGTCAAAACTTTCAACTCACCGCAACTGGGGGTGTCATAAATTTTGTGCGTTTCTTTTTTCAACGAATTGTTTTCTTGCTGTGATTCCCTGCATATATCAAATGGTCAATGAAGTGTTAAGTTTTTTATGGCTTTTTAATACAATTTGCTAAAAAAGAGTACTTTGGGAGAAATTGAAGGACGATTGAGCGCAATTGGAGGATTTTATTTGAATTAGAAACATATTGTTTGCTTCTTAAATTTCAATCATTTGATGTATTTTCATGTCAAAAACTAAATTAAAACCAGTTGCATTGTGCTGCCAATTAGAATATTGCAAACAGTGCAGGGAACTTGATTTAAACGTTCCACACTAATTTCAAGTTTTCCAAGGTCTTTTAAATGAAAAATTAACATTCAAAATTGACGCGTAGCGGGAAATTACAACACAAACTATTAACGACTTTATCCTTTTTCTCAAATATAAATATTTTAAATACAACTCCGAAAATAATTCTTCTCCTAGCGGTAAATGCTGAACTAACCAACTGTCCTTGCTAATTCCACCAGAGTGGTGTAATTTTGCACTTAATGGTGAATTTGTATTTAGCAGAGCCAGCAACTGCAGGAAAAGCTTGTCGACATTGTCTTATTGCAACTAAGAAATCTCTCTCAAATTTTTCTCTTTAAAATAAGTCTTAAGAGAAATAACATCAAACCTAAAAATATCCAAAAATGGATTTATAAACAAGTTCTGTGAAATATTTTTTATTCAAACGTTAACTAAAATTCTCACTTATAAATTCAGTGATACAATAAATGCAGAATATAAGATTTTAATAAAATTCTCTTTTTTAATATCTTTTCTTCAGTTAAAAATTCTCTGCTGCTTATAACTTGTATCGGTATGGCTAATTATTTCTTTAAACTCATTTGCCCATGTTCTTAACTGACATGTTTAGTAAGCGACTGATAAAACCATACAAGCAAGTATTAAAACGCATACATTTATGCATATAAAAAAAAATTGTTTGTAATATTTTATTATTATAATTCGATTTACAACTTGGCATTTGCTTTGCGTTTATGGTGTTGGCGCGGTAACCAACAGAAGTCAGCCAAACCATCTAATCAGTCAGTCGTGCATCGTACAGCAAAAATCTTTCAAAGAAATCAAAAGGCAACAAACAATATGACGCAAAGGCAGAATGTGTGGCAGGCAGTGTCGTTCGTTTCTGTTAACCCCACATTTCTGTTCAATGGTTCGTAAGCAAGTGTCTTGATTGCGAAAGAGCACCCTAAAGCCGGCAATAAAGATTGTATGAATGATTAATTGCAGCATATTTTTTTTTTGGAAATTCTTAGGGATATTTTTGGTTTGAGATAATAAATGCCAAATACATGGAAAAAATTTCCCAAAATAAAATACTTTTTAAAAAGTCAATCACTTCTGTCTTAAAGTGCGCTGTCTTAAATTAGAAGTGCTTTAGTCTGAAAATACACTTTTTTCTCGCAAATAATTTTATCCTAAAAACGTAGTACAATGTTAAAATGGTACTTTTTATTACGGTACTGCTTTGAAATAAATAACTTCTTTTTTGAAAAAGTTCTTTGTTTGAAAGAGTACTTTTTTCTTATTTGCCATTAAATTACTTTTACCATTAAAGTACTTCTTTCGTAAAGTGTACTGTTTTCTTTAGGAATAATCGTTTCTTTAGAACTAATTAAGTCTTAAAATGTACTATTTTTCATAACTTATTTCTACTTTAAAAAATTCTACATCCTTAATATGTACATTTTTCTAAAAGTTACTTATTTGCTTAAAACATAAGTTATGTCATAAAAGTTCTTTGTTCCAAAAGGTACTGTACCCACAATTGTTACTTTTTCCATAAAGTTATGTCTTTCTGAAAGTTTTTCCTAAAAGGGTAATTTTTCTTGAAAATTTACTCTTTTCTAAGAGGTACTTTTTTCTAAAAGGTACTTTTTTCTACAAAGTTTTTTTTTATCTAATAATATGCGTTTTTTACGAGTAATTTTTCCTAAAAAGAATTACTTTTTCCAGAAAAGGTTCTTTTTTCTAAGAGGTACTTTTTTTCTAAAAGGGTACTTTTTTTACAAAGTTACTTTTATCTAATAATATGCGTTTTTGAAGAGTAAATTTTCTTAAGAAAGTAGGTTTTTCTGAAAAGGTACTATTTTCTAAGAGGTACTTTTTTCTAAAAGGTACTTTTTTCTACAAAGTTTTTTTTTATCTAATAATATACGTTTTTTACGAGTAATTTTTCCTAAGAGGAATTACTTTTTCCAGAAAAGGTACTTTTTTCTAAGAGGTGCACTTTTCTAAAAAGGTAATTTTTTCTACAAAGTTACTTTTATCTAATAATATAGGTTTCTTAAGAGTAAATTTTCTTAAAAAAGTAGTTTTTTCTGAAAAGGTACTTTTTTCTAAAGAGGTACTTCTTCGACAAGGTTACTTTTATCCAACAGTATACGTATTTTTAAGAGTAGTTTTTCTTTCAAAAAAAGTACTTTTTCCTGAAAAGGTACGTAATTCTAAGAGGAACTTTTTTTCTAAAGAGGTACTTTTTCTACAAAGTTACTTTTATCTAATAATATACGTTCTTTTAAGAGTAATTTTTCCTAAGAAACATTTTTTTTCTGAAAAGGTACTCTTGTCTAGGAGGTACTTTTTTCTAAGAAGTTAAAATTTTCTAATAAGTTACTTTTATCTAAAAATATTCGTTTTTTTAAGAGTAATTTTTCCTAAAAAAAGTAGTTTTTCCTGAAAAGGTACTTTTTTCTAAGAGATACTTTTTCTAAAAGGTACTTTTTTCTAAAGAGGTACTTTGTCTATTAAGTAACTTTTATCTAAAAATATAAAAATTGTTTGAGGGTACTTTTTTCTAAAAAGGTACCCCTTTCTTTAAAGAAAATGTCTGTACTCCATAAGGATCTTTGAAGTCCAAACGAAATATTTCCTCAGCGGCACTTTCCTGTTAAAAATGGCAGGAATTTGATCTTCAGGAGTTTTTATTTTTATTTCTTTAATGATCTTTTGTCTGAATGGCTTCATTTGTTTTAAAAATTTCTTTTATTTTTGAAATTCATTTGAAGGTTAGAGATTTTAAATTGCTAAACAGGCGTTTCCTTAAAATGCAGTTAACCGATCAAAAATAAAACTTTTCCCGTAGAACTTTTGCTAAATCTTGTTAAAACTACTCGTTGGAATTTAGTGGCTTCTTTTATTCGTCATAATGCCACTCTTCTGCAATTTTATTATATATTTTTATTTTTTTGCAAAATACCTTTAACATATTTTTTTTATTGTATATAATTAAATATAGTTTACCAGCATAATGCTGCCACACACACACACACACACACATACACAGAACAAGCTTGAACATACACGTAGTGCACACATATCGACGTAATTATTTATAATTTTTTTATGAATTGAAACTGAGTAGTGAACTCGTTTACCAGGTCTCAAATGAGCGTAGGCGTTTCATTGTGTGTATTAATTTTGCATTCATCGATAGTAGCGCACACATACTCACTCACTCACTAACTCACATGTCGCAATGCAATAATTTCATAAAATCGTAGTCTTTCATGTGTGAGTTATTAAATCTTGCATTTACTACGCTGATGTTGAGAGAATTGATTTTCATTTTATTTGTTCGCAATTTCATTTTTAAATCATTCATTTATTTCATTCTGCAGCTCTAGTGCTCGATATTATTTTGCCATGAAATCTATTTAAACTGAAAGATTTTATTATTATATTCTATTCTTTTTTTTTGTTTCTTTTTTTCTTTTTTCATATTCATTTTAATTTTATGGTGCGGTGGCTTGTTGAGTTCGCAATAAACTGTTGACGTTTGAAATGTTTATTATTGATTTAAGATTGACTGTTTTTTAATATGGGGAAATGCGATTTATATTTATAAAAAAGAAGAATAATATATTTGCAATAAAACAATTTGTCTTGTTTAAAACGATTTTATTAAAGTTGTGAAAATGAAATTTCAGTTTTAGAATTTGAGAAGTACTTGGAAACCTGTTGTTATTCAAGTGAAGTGTGTTTGGGCGTCGAAAAAATATTGTTTTGAAACTTCCTACAGTGCAATCACGAATTTGTGCAACAAGTTTCGCTTTTCATTGAAACGTTGTATGGGGAAAATGGCAACTGAACACTTGTGGGTAACAAACATGCAGCAGTTAATGCGTTCATACGCCTTTGCCAGCAAACAAAAAAGTTATAGAAAAAATATACATCCAAGCAAGTTTTTCTTTTTTTTTTTAACAAATTATGGATTTACAATTTTTTAATGAATGAAAAAGTTAAAAAGCCTTTAAGGCTTTTAAAAGTGCACAATTTGCATTTAAAGACTCATAATAATTGTTGCTTTTTTCGAAATTCATTTATTTAAAGATGTTTTTCACTGTCGTTATTAGTGTCTAGCGAAGATGATAATGACTTCTTTTTTCGTTTTGGCATCCTTGAAAAGCTTTCAGAAGAGTAATTTGACAATAAACGTGACATTGTTTGATTACTTGCTCGTGTTTTAACAGTGCACGTCTGGAATTTTTGTACATGTTCGAATGATTTCAAAAATAGAATCTGTTTTAGCGTGTGCGCATTAGATGAGAGTTTTTTTTTGTTGCAAAAGTTTAAATGGAGTTTTAAAAAAATTTACCGAAAATAAAACTAAAGTCAAAAAGTCAGAAGCCAAAGAGATTTTTTTTGGACCAGCGATTAAAAGCAGTCAGATATTAAGAGGAGGTATTTAGGTACTCAGACAAATCGTATTTGTTGGAATCAAAAAATTTTAAAGAAACTTTTTTAAGAGGTTAACCTTAAAATAAACTATTTTTCCGTAAACTGTTTTTTTCTAAAAGGAATATTACCTTAAATGTAATTTTCGTAAAAAGTACAATTTTGTAATTAAAACATCTTTCACACAAAATTCTTTTTGTCCTAAAAAGTACTTTTTACTTAAAAGGTACTTTTTATTTACAAATAGTAGTGATGCAATAGCATCAGAAATACTCCTTCCCTAAAAATTGATTTCCCTTAGAAGGTAGTATTACCAAAATATGAAATCTTAGCCAACATATAGATTTTTTTTAAGAGGTACGTACTTTTTACTTAAGATAATGTATCTCAAAACGTGCTCAAAAAGTACTTTTCCCCCAAGGCAATCATCTCCTAACAGATCCTTTTTCAAAGACGTACCATTTCACGAAATAACTTTTACTTAAAAATTAATTGATTCTAAAAAGTACCATCTTAGAGATACTTTTTCATAAAAAGCTACTTTTTCTAAAAATGAAAAGTACTTTTTCCCCAAAGTAATCATCTTCTTACAGATTCTTTTTCTAAAGTGCATCATTTTCCAAAAGTTAATTTTAGTTAAAAACTCATTCATTCTAAAAAGTACTATCTTAAAGGTACTTTTTCATAAAAAGCTACTTTTTCTAAAAATGGATAGTACTTTTTCCCCAAAGTAATCATCTTTTTACAGATCCTTTTTCTAAGACGCACCATTTCCCAAAAGTCAATTTTTCTTAAAAACTCATTCATTCTAAAAAGTACTATCTTAAAGGTACTTTTTCATAAAAAGCTACTTTTTCTTAAAATGGATAGTACTTTTTCCCCAAAGTAATCATCTTTTTACAGATCCTTTTTCTAAGAAGCACCATTTCCCAAAAGTCAATTTTTCTTAAAAACTCATTCATTCTAAAAAGTACTATCTTAAAGGTACTTTTTCATAAAAAGCTGCTTTTTCATAAAAGGCTACTTTTTCATAAAAAGCTACTTTTTCTTAAAATGGAAAGTACTTTTTCCCCAAAGTAATCATCTCCTTACAGATTCTTTTTCTAAAACGCATCATTTTCCAAAAGTTAATTTTAGTTAAAAGCTCATTCATTCTAAAAAGTACTATCTTAAAGGTACTTTTTCATAAAAAGCTACTTTTTCTAAAAATGGATAGTACTTTTTCCCCAAAGCAATCATCTTTTTACAGATCCTTTTTCTAAGACGCATCATTTCCCAAAAGTTAGTTTTTCTTAAAAACTCATTCATTCTAAAAAGTACTATCTTAAAGGTACTTTTTCATAAAAAGCTACTTTTTCTTAAAAGGTAATAATACTATTTGGCCCAAAATGTCACCTATTCTAAAACCTACTTGTCCTAAAAGATACTTCTTCCTAAAAGGGATTTGTTCTGAAAATGTACTTTTTTGGCTTTCCCAAAAAGTTGTATTTTTCCTTTATATACTTTTCTTACTTTAATTTATTTATTGCCTTTTAAGATTTATTTTTTCTTGAAAAAATACTTTTTCCTAAAGGTTTACCGAGTCCATGAAAAGGGGACTTTAGTCCGGAGCTGTTAAATGCGCAGCTTTCAAAAACTGCTTTTCTCTTTTGTTTACATTTTTCACACTACAAATTCAAGTTGGAAAGCTTTCCAAATCCACCACAAAGCAGTTGCTGCCATTAAAAATTATTTTGTGCTCTTAAAAGTTTCTGGCTTTTTCATGTCTCTCTGCAGTTTCTCTTAACAATTAAAGAAATAACTAAAAACAAAATTTGTTAGATATTTTTTCGAAGATTGGACAATAACATTTGTTGACGAAGGAAACCACCCTGAAATTGTATTTTGACTTTCGGTTGGTGCGGTCGCAATAATTTATATCTGCTTAATACGATAAAAACGAAATATTTAATATGAAATAAAATAAAAATTCTTTAAGAAATGCACGTCGTAATAAAGCAAGCAAATAACACATAAAATATAATAACGAGAACAAAATAATACAAAAAAAAATTTAATATATTGAAAAAGATATTAAAATAAAGAAGTAAAATTAAGTGTCCTTTAATACGCCTAAAAAATTTCCTTTTACAGAAGAACAAAACTCAGTCTGTTTTGAAATGTTTAAAAGTGTGTAAACGTGTGTGTGTGTGTGTGTGTGTGTGTGTGTATTTTCGTTTGTAAGAAGTGCTTTAACCTTTTGGGCAAATATTTAAAGAGTCTTAAGTTGTGATATGTATGCTGCAATATAAGAGTGATTGTTAGTAACGTTGCATATTTTAGGGCTAACAAGCCCGATCAAAGTGAATGATATACAATTTTTCTTAATCAAGAAATTGCAGACAAATGAAATGTTAATTTAAAATAAGTGTTTAATAAAGAAGTGTTTCAACTAAAAAACAATTAATTGAATTTTTCCTTTGTGAATTTTTAAGATTTCCATGTAACTGCTGCAGAGGTAAAGGTCAAGCTGTGGTGGCTATAAACCAAAATATGTATAAAATGTTTTTTTTTCGCAGCTAAACTGCTGCTTGTAAATATAAATTGTAATTCAGTTGTAGGAGGCTTAGAAACATTTGATTCCATTCGCGTTTGTAATAGGAGTGCTCCAGCCATATAAATCAATAGTTGCTCATGTAGTGATGCTGCAGTGCTATTGTTTCTTGTTAACAGAACTGTGAAATAACAAGGATTTTCTTGCTAAAAACTAATAGATGCTTTCAAAAACTATTAAAAGAAACAAAAAATCGTTGTAGAAATGAAGGTCCCTGCTGTTAAAGGTACTCGTAGAGAGAGGCTGATAGAAATATGACATTCATAAGAACGTGATAAAGAGGAAGTACCTAAAATTGCTACATTTATTTTTGAGAGGCGTGGCTCTGCCCAGTTTACTAATATATAAAATTCTACTCTTTATTTACTCACTAGTTGTAAAAAGAGTCACCGCAATCGATTAAGTAAGAATAATTGTTAATAAAACTGCCTCTTTTTGTGGGCATGGCTTAGCCTATTTTCTTTTAAAATAAAATCATGTTGTAGAGAATGAATAAAAGGTGTTTTGAATGTTATATATTTCGTTAAAATAAATAAAGTTCGAAGCACCTGACTTTTGGGGGCATGGCTCTGCCTACTTCTTTATATATGAAATCATATCGTCAGGAAAATCCACAGCGTGTGTCAAGTGGAATAGAAATCGATGGACTGGAGCTGCCCACAGGTGGTAAATTCTTATTTTAACACGAACTTAAGTTCTATGCAAATGTTTATTAAACAGTATATGTAACTTAATCACGTATTTATTTTACATGGGCGTGGCATTGCCTACTTCACTTAGCACTACAATCGGCTCTCAGAAAAGTTCAAGTTATACAAAAAGTTGCATTGAAGTTAGTTGATGAGTACGGTTTAAAGTGTATATGTGCTTTAAATGGGCGTGGCTACGCCCTCTGGAAGCTAATCATTAAAATGTATTGTGAGTGGAACTCAAGGCTAGTGGCGTTAGAATGGCTAAAGTAAAATTAATTTACAATACATAATAATATTAAGGGATTTAACAAGATTTATTTAAATTTTTCGGTTAAAATAATTGTGTAAAATATTTGAAATAATTTCTTTTAAATTCAATAAAATAAATATGACTTCAAACAACCTCATGGAAATAATTAGTCTAGTGTTATATTTGCATCGATTCCTTAATTTCTTTTAATCTCAAACATATGCCATTCTTTTTTTTATTATTTTCGTTTAAGCCAAATAAATTTCCTGTTCTATTTACTTAATAAATTTGTAGTTAATTCTTGACTCTTCTGGCGAGTAGTTGAATTTCGTCTTTTGCTATTCTTTTAATTTTCATGCTCCATGCTTTTTGCCTGAAAATAATTGCATGTTAAGCAGAATTGTCTTAGTTTTTATTTTTCCCGCCATTATTAACAAACAATAAAAAGCAATAAATTAAGTGCTGTAAAGTCATCCCTTTCCTTGCCTTCGGCTCCTACAAACAGGAACAGGACACATTAAAACATTTAAGTCCTTCGGAAAGCTCAAATAACAGCAACATTAGTTCGAGGCTTTTTCTGTTTTATGAAAGACAACTTTTAATGAGAGTTATATCTTGTTAATTTTTTATTTATTTTGTTGTTGTTGTTTCTGCTTTTTCCATAGTCTTCGTAGGGATAGTTTTGTTTTGCTTTGTTTCCTTGTAATTTTCTTACCGTTTAATGGGGCGGCATGTGTACATCCTATTTTAACTTGACAACAACCTGAGTTCGTTGCTCTTAAATTAAACGTTTTATTATGTGCGCTGTGACAGCTTTTTGAGTTTTAAATACAGTTTAGGTTCATATAAAAGTTGTATTTAAGGACAAGGCGAATCGTTGACGTCGCATAAGGTGTTGAACAAGAGACGCAAGGATTTAGTAGTCTCAACTAATTAACTGTGAACTATAAATAAACAGGGTATTTTAATTAACATTGAAGCGAACTATTTCTTCAAGAAGAATGTGATACCGATGGCTTTGAATTACTTATTTCATTTGAATTTGAGTTTTAATTTCGAAAAAATATAAACCACAAGATTTGGGAGTTTAAATATTTAGTATTAGAAATTTAGGCGTATAGACATATTTAATTAGCAGCAAATAAAGTCATAAATTTTATCTTTCCTTAATTTTGCTAAGGTTCCTTTTTTCTTTAACGTTCATTATTTAATGGAAAGTCATTGCTTTTTAATCTTATCCACAAGAAATCATTGATTTTGTGGCCAAAAATAGATTTGATTTCAACCCTAAAGATATGCTACAACATTTCATATACACTCGCATGCTTAAACATCAAAGTATTTTCTTTCAATACATGCAAACATATAGAAAATCTGCGCTGAACTTTATTTAATTTAATTAAATTTTTATTAACTTTCCATTATCAAAATGTACCATCAATTGTTTGTGTGCTGTTCTGATGTTTGCCTACTTTCTGGCTTTAGAAACAAATTATTTATTTGCCAACCTCAACAACGAAAACACAGCGAATTGCTTAAACTCGTCTTTTGTTGTAACAATAATCCATAACAAATAATACCGAAATTTAGTGGTTAAAGAAAAGCAATTTTCTACTTTCTAAAAAGACTCTTAAAGTTCTATCAAAGTAGATGTGAAATATCCTGGCAATAAATATCCTGTTGCTCTGTTGTGTGCGGCTGCTACTGATGTTTCTATAATCCCGTTGTTTCGTTTGTTTGCACTTAGCCAAATACATACAAGTATGTGTGCATGAGTTTATATGTATGTTAATGTAACATGTGTCTGTAAATATTTTATGGCCTTTTCGTCCTTTTGCAATATTTTCCTTTTTTTTTTTGCAAAATATTTTATATTGTCTCTGTCTGTTTTATTTGAAGTAACTTTGCACTGGGGAATTCAGTACATTCATGTCATTTCAGTTCTTGTGAAGTTTTGGTATTTCCATTTCTGTTATTTAATTTTTTTTTTTTTGTTAATACTATTGGTAAAAAATTTTTAAATTCCTGAAATTCCTATTGGGTAGTGAGGACAGGCTAAAGCAGGAAAAAAGTTATTGATTAAAGCAACATGGTTTCTTTAAATATTTTTTATATCAACAGCAAATTTCAAGTCCAAAAGTATGCTGTATTTCAAGTATATGATTTACTAGCCTTCACATATGCAATGAATTTTGTATTAAAAGGTTTTATTATTGTGTTTGTTCTACGAAATACTGAATTACTATCATTAGCCTGGATTTTGTCCGGAAAAAAAGTTACTCATGCATAAATAAATTTGTAAAGAATTTCTTAATAACATAATTCAATTTATTCTGCCAACCAGTTAATCAGAACACCTGCCTAAAGTCAAGTAGTTATAATAAACTCAAGATTACCAGGACTCATCCACTCATATAATTCCATGCAGTATAATTAAAAGCTTTATAAAATAGATTACATATATTGTAGATAAATTTATCCTCAACGATGTTTCTACTACGCATTTGCCATATAATTATTTTGAGCATCCCTTCCAAATAACTATGGCAAAATGAATCCCACAAAGTATGCTAATGAATGTTGTATGCAGCACATGATAAGATTTTATAGCAAATTTAAATAGATGTTGTGTAAGATATTTTAAATAAAAAAAATTATTCTTTTTATAAAAAGCCATTAAACTAATTTAAATTTATTTTTTAGTTTCTTGGATTGAAGTTGATAAAAAATGTGTGAGACATTTTAAATACTTTAAAAGCAAAATGCTTAATCATGGGAAATGATCTTGAAATATTTATTTCTGTTTCCATTGCCCAGTTTAAGGCATAAACTAACACTGGTATGAGTGTTGGAAAACATCAAAGAATCTTTTTAGCTTCTTCTTTAGATATTTAATTTTTCTTTGTTTTAAGACTTCTTATTTAAGAGTTACAATCGCTGAACTATTTACAAAAAATTGTGTTCTGTTGTCAAAATGAATAGTTATAAATCTGTTAGATACTTATAGCGCAGTTAACATGGACCGAAGTAATTGAAATTATAACTCAAGATTTTGGTAGACCACGGAAATTCTAAACACATTTTGTTGTTGTTGCATGTGCCTAAAAATATGCTGTATGAGAAGTTCTGGGTGGTTCCCAGGAACCGGAGATTTACTTACAAGGATTGTGTAGTTCTCTGGGCATTACAGTTAGCCCATACGGGTAGCCCTTTCATCCTAACCCAGCCCAACTTTCCAGGTCGGACTGTTCGATTGCAACAAAAAAAAAATTTATTTTTTGGCTAAAAACAACAGCGTAGCCATAACACCGTGTTTACCACATTATTTCATCGTAATTACCGGAGTGGCAAGAACTTTTTTCTGTTCCAGAGGCTTTCTTTCTTTTTTTAGTCAGGAGAAGACCCCAAAATATGGTGTGAATTGTACTGGAACTGGGAGAGGGGGGAATGGTGTTAAGAGGACGGATTAGAAGTCTTTTTGTTGCAGCTTTTTTTTTCCTTTTTATTGCGCCAGTAAATTTTTTTTGACTACAGTTACCAACGAAAGAGAGCGATGTATTCTGCTGTTTAGGCTTATGGAAGAATGCAGTTTTGCGGTGGTTCTGATAATCAAGAAAATAAAAATGAAAGTACTCAAAGATATACCAAAAAGTACATATCAAAAGTGCTTCGGATATGGGGAAAAAACTCTGTAACAAGTTTATTATATCCAGGGTTTACAACTTTTAAAAGCGACAACATAGAAATCGATGAACAAATAAATATATTTGAGAATAATCAAAATTGAAATAATTTTTCAACAGACCTCGTATTTAAAATTATAGATTCTAATTCTAACACAATTAAACAATAACCAGAAATGTGTAACAGTTTTATTAATTATTCTTAAAAATAGTTATCATTACTTACATGCCCCTGAAAGTAGACTACGGCTAACTAGTTGTATGTTCTCTTATGCCAAATAAGTGCAAGTAAATGAAAGTTTTGAGTTTCATTTGCTTATGTGTTAAACCATTTAAATTGTTCAACTGAATGCATGATATTTATTTATGTCGTTACTCTGGCACATGAAACAAATTGTAAAACACCCTCATTTCGAGCATAACAATTGTTGTAAAGTTTTATGTGAGTTTTGTAGCAAAACAAAAGCAGCATTTCAAGGGTAATTGAATAATGTGCAGTTGCAATTCTTTTGCCCTAAAGACATACAGAAGAAGAGGCGAATGACATGCATTGTGCAGCAGCAGTGAAGGAAGAAATTTGCATTAAAATTTTAAACTCTACTAAACACGCCAGTTTGTTCATGTTGCGTTAAAGGTTTGCTGGCATATTCTTGTGTCCGAATGTCTGCAGCAGCTGCTGGTTTTAGTTAATAGTTTTTCTTTTTTTTTAATAAATGATTTCATCTTTTTTGTACAACACATTGAAAAATTATACAATCTTTCAATTCCTGCAGATTTTTATGGGCTGCAAAAAAGTATAAATTTTTGGGTAATAAGATTATATTCAATATTTTTTATATATATAAAAATTTTTTCTTTAAATTGTTATTTAGATAATTATATATTTTTTTATAATAATAATTTCTATAATATTCAAAAAATTACAACATTCGACTTCGATCGAAATTTCTATTTAAATTGTGTTGCAATTTTAATGGATATCGAAAGAGATAATTTGAGTCCAGTTTGTAGAGTCCTGCAAAATCTTTTTTCTATTTAATAAATTTCTTAAATATTTTCCAAGAGCTTGAACGAATTTTTGCTTAAATAATTAAGTGGTTGTAATAAAAATTAAGTTTCATTTATTTTCATCAGCTCTAAGTTGTGCAATTTTATTAGAAGTTTTTTTTTTATTTTGTTATCTTTTTCCTTATTTAATTTCCTTTCAATATTATATTATTGTGTACATCTGATCAACCATTTACTTCCTATCTCAGACTCCCCCTGCTACTTCCGCACATTAACTCAAACGTTTTTTATTTTGTTATAGACAACCCCTTGTTGTTTATAATTTTTTTTGTTTTCTTTCTTTCAAGAGTTCATATACAGACATTTCGATTATCCTTTTTGTATATAATACTTTTACTTATTCCCCTCCTTCCTTATTAAATGCAATAAGTGAAATGACGTCATTAAGCGTCCAACACTCGCACATAGAATCATAAAAAAACAGCTGAATGCAATTCTTTGTGTTTAAAATATGCTTTGTGATATTTTTCTTCTTCGAAATATGAAAGTAAAAAATGTATGGAATAAAAAAGGAAAGAAACAAGAAAAAGATGGCAATTTCAGCTGTGAGCCCCCTTGTTCACATCATATACGATTTTCATGCCTGGTTTTTTTATTGTTATTATTATTGAAAATATGGCAGGCAAATCCTTTGTTATCCTGCAATACTTTGCATGTCATAATTCTATAGCTTTCACTTTAAGTTTAGTAAGACCGAACAAAATGTTGAATCAATATTAAAGCAGCATAATAATATAAACATATATTATTAAATTCGTGCTATAAGAAATAGCAAACAAAAATTTTATTTTATTCTAAAATTATTTAATATTTGAAAGATCAATAACCTTTAAAAACGATTTCTGTCATATGAATGGTTTTTGACAAGGCGCTTAACGAGCGTGAAGTTATGGCACCAACTATAAGGTGTTTCTTATAGAGTGATACACTTTTGAGTTGGCATCATTGTTTTGTTTGATCACCCATCTAACAGCTGATAGTTGCTTTTTGTTTAGTTGGCTTTGACATTTTATTATGAATCGAACTACATCAGAGCAACGCGTGCAGATCGTGAAAATGTTTAATCAAAATAATCGTGCAATTCGTCCATTCAAAATTTTATTTTCCGATGAAGCCCATTTTTGGTTGAATGGGTACGTAAATAAACAGAATTTTCGCATTTGGAGTGAGGAGAATCTACAAGCTTTTGTCGAAACACCATTACATCCACAGAAAATTACTGTTTGGTGCGCTTTATCGGCTGGCGGAGTCATTGGCCCGTATGTCTTCAAAAACGATGATGTTACTGTTTGTGAAAATTGGTGTTCCAGATTGTGCGTTGTACGCGCCAGCCGTGTCGGCCACATGGCGGAAATCATATTTAAACATCAATGAAATAAAATGTTCTATCCAATTAAGACTGTTTCATTGATACCAAAAATATATTACTGTGTTTTATTATGATTTAAACTTGTATCACTCTATAAAAAACACCCATAATAATCGTTAATCGTTGCAGGTTTATCGTCGTGAGCCAATAAATTCAAGTGGCTTCTTAGGAAATAATAGAGACGTCTTGAAGATCAATTAACAGGCTAATTTTTCGATATCAATTAAGCGATTGAGTTTCTATTTCTATCAATCCATAATTGTGATCGCACCTATCGACTACCAGTGGAAACTACATCTCGACGATGTCTATATCATCTTTATCTTAAAGCAAAATATTGTACGTCATCTGTGCAGAACATAACAGCTGTTCTGTTATAGATATTTTTTTTTATTTTTTTTATGAAATAAGCTGCAGGGTACAAGTTCCCTAATACTGCACCGGAAAAATTACGGCAACACTGTTTTTCTTAAAAATGCCTCCCGGCAACACTGTTCAAACTTAATAATTTTTATATTTTTATCGGTTCTCGATAAGTGCAAGATTTTTTAACAAATCTGTTTATTTAAGTGGGTTAAAAATCAAGTCCATACAAGTCCGTGAGAAACACAAGTGAATCTAATAAAAGCTCTTTGTAAAGCGCGTGCATTGGGGATTTAAAAGTTCATATCATTTGATATGATATTTTTTTATCAGTGTAATTTGTAAAAAAGTACCAAGAAAAACGAATTTGTGGAACGTTTTCAACTTCGATTTAAGCAACTTTTACCTCCCTTCTACTAAAAACGAAAAGCATTAACCTTAAACAGTGACACAATGGGCCGAAATGGCCTACAAATTTTTCATTCATTGGTGTAATTTTAAATTTAATATTTCGTGTACTGTTCAGTGCAATTTGCATGCCAACCGTGGCAACATCCTGTAACCTAAAATTTTGTACATGAAAACCTAAACATTTTCCCATTTCCTTTAAATTTATTGAGTTAAAATGTCTTTTTTTTCATAAATTCTGCCCACAAAAATTTTTATATTTATATTTCTATTTAACAACTTCCTTTAGTTGGAAGAAATGTAAGAACCATGTGCACATTGCTGACACCATTTTATAATATAAAATTTGTTTAGAACATGTTAAGACCTTAAACAGGCTCACAACAACAACAAAACGAATGTGGGTGAGCATTTGAATTAAAGCAAAACAAAAGTAACGGGTGAAACACAATTTAGCTATTAAAAATGCACAAACATGACCTAAACCCTTTCAACAGGATGGAAGAAGAGGAAAAGCCTCGAGCCATATTAAAATGCACATGCGTTTTATATCACAAAAGGCAAAGTCTTTATAAAAAACAAGGAGTTTGGTAACAAAAAAAAGTCATAAATATATAATTAAAGCGTACTTTAATGTGGATTTATGAATTGCATTAATGCTTTTAAGGCACTGCTATTATAAGTTCAGTGTAAACAGAAATACTATTATTTAAAATAAGTGCCTACTTTTAGGATATATTAAAACATAATGGTTTTTAGCGAGGAAAATTAGTTTAAAGATATTTGTAAAATAAAAATTTGTGTTTGAAGTGGTAAGAGATACAAACTATTTGGCAAGTTTTAGGAAAAACCAAAAATTGTTTTTTTAGAAACCATAAAATAAAATATTTAAACTCTTATAAATACCAAAAAAATAAAGCGTCTCTAAAGTAGCTTTAAAAGGAAAATTGAATGTATGAACAAAGGCTGAATAAGACATATTTTCCGTTGCCCATTTTAGGGAGTAGTTAAACAATTTTAAAGCAATTTTTTTATAAGTTTATTTATTATTAGGAAAAGACTACCAAAGATTGTTGTTTTAATTATTATTATTCGCAAGGAAAATTATTAAGAAATTTTCAAAGAAATAAAGTTGTGAAAAATTTGGAACAGAAACCAACTAAGACTAGAAATACTTACGAAATTTTATAAGTAATGAAATTCATTTAAGGATTTAAAAAAAGCCTATTAACAATTTTAATAGATTTATTCAGAGATTCTTTTTTATTAATAATTTTGAAGAGAATTTTTTCTTACGCCTTAAAATCATCGTAAAGTATTTGCTACCTCAAGATCAAACGTTTTTAAATTTTAATAAAACTTTTGCGGAATGTTTTTTAAAAACAACAAGAATTTATAACGGATTTTAAGAACAATCTTAAAATTACCATGATTTGCTACTTTATTGGAGACGGCTGCTTTATGCTCACTGTACACCATAAATTTTCTTCGCTACAAGGAGTAAAATTTTTTAAGTTATGATAAGATTTTTAATTGCATTTAAAATAAGCCAAAGAACTTTAGTTCATTTAAAAAATTTATTATGTGAATAAACAAAGAAAATAATCAAAAACTGTAGCATACTTTTGGTTAATATTAAGGAGGAACTCTAGTTTATTAGAAATAACATGAATGAATTAAGAAAGTAGATGATAAAAAACTGCAGCATACTTTTGGTTAATATTAAGAAAGAACTCTAGTTCATTAACACAAACATGAATGAGTTAAGAAAGTAAATAATCAAAAACTGTAGCATACTTTCGCAGCTATCAACGAATTCCAAGATTCTTTGAAAGAAATTAATGAGAGAAAAATTACGAAACTGAGGAAAAAGAATTCTAAAGTCTTAGAAAACAAAATTGAAAAATATTCTTTCAACTCTGAAGTCTAATTTTAATTATATTCAGTCAATTTATATATTCAGTTTGGTAACCTTCAGCATATACGTTAAAAGCAATTGAAGCAAAATATGCTGCATACTTTTAGTGTACTTCTTTATTCTTTTCTAATAAAATTTTTATATTTATTTGCGTTTTAAAGCCTTAATAAATACTGCACTAAATTTAGCCAACCGTAACTGATGTGAAAGTAAAATGGTTGCTAATAAAAAATAAATAAAATCCAAAATTTCACAATACAAACTTTTTTCTAAAACTAAAAAGTCTCTGAAGCTGTCGCTATACAGGTTTCTTAGCTTTATATATAAAAATTCCTTAAGTCTTATAATTTCCTATTAATTTTAATTCAAAGTTCATTTAAATTTATGTCGTCTTTTGCTTGCCAACAAATTATGCTTAATAAAGCGTGACATTTTACTTGTCTGACAACAACACCTTAAAAGCGGTTGGAAAAAGTGCCACAAAAATATACAGCAGACTTTTAGGCTATTTAGTTGGTAATAAATTTCAAATTGCCAATATGTACAAACTGATTAAATTATATACCAAAAGTAGTCTACGTTGTTGTAATAAAATGCTCATTTTGTTTTTGAGAATTTTTATTTCAATGCCTTTTATAATGATTTTCTATGCATAAATTTAGGGGAAATTTATTTAAAACAGCCTTGAAGCATGCTAAAGTAATATTAGCTTGCCGTAAAAGTTTTGACGAAGGCTGTAAAATTATTTGTGGCAGCAACATTTTTTATGAGTTTATTGTTCGATAATTAAGTCAATACACACTTTTTTGTTGCCGCTGAGGGCGAGACATTTTTAATGGATAGAAAAAAATTATTATGGGAAAATAATTTTTTTTTTTTTAATATAAATGTTTTTAATATAAGAATTAGGCAATTAAAAGCAGAGCCAAGAGTGTTACAAGAGATTATGACTCATTTAGCTGCACGTCAAAAGAGTCACAAATTTCTTATTTTCACATGGAAAATATTTGAAATTATATAAACACCCTAAAATTATGTTAGGAAAAAAAAAAACAAGCGACAAGTGGAAATCACATTTTACTTTGTATAATTACAATAACGGCATATTTGAAATAGTTTGCTCCTACAAGTATGCAATAAAATGCTTTTAAAAAAATGTTAGTGCTTTGTAAAATAAATGACAAAAAATGGCGACCAATTTTATGGCAAATTAAGCAAACTTTTAATGAATAAATAAATCAAAATTCTGCTACGCATTTTGTTCCACAAAAGTTTTCCCTGCTATCTTCTCATCAATTCAAGAACGCCTGCCGAGTATGCTAAGATTTTGTGCATATTTCTTAAATATCAAAAAACATTTTTAGAAATATATTATCCCTTAAGTATGCATTCAACTCCTTTTCAATAGCTTTAAGAGCTTTTTTAATTATCTAAAATCAAAATTGTTGTTCATTTTCTTATAGCCAAGATATTAAGCTCCAACCTCAATCTCTAGCCTATCGTTAGGCAAAATATATTTCCTCCTTAAAGAATGCTTTGAAAACTTATTTTAATTGCTTAACATTACAAAAAACTTGTTCACTGCTCTTCTTCCAAAATGCTTTGCCTACCAGTAGGCTTCATCTTGAAAATATTAATCAAATAGTTATTTTTCCTAAAATGTTAATTAAACTAAATATTAGTTTTGCTTTTATTTTCTCAATTTCTTTGCAGCCACGTTGCATAATTTTAAAACTACAAATAAAGTTTCTTTCATTACACTCAAACAAACAAAACAGTGCGCTGTCCTTAATTGATAACAGCCAAAATAATGTCTGGCTTTCTTTTTATTTTATTTGATTGTGTCTTAATTAAAACATTTTTATGATTGTTTTAAAACTAAACTTTTGCCGACAGAAATTAGTGTTGGGAAGCATGACTTTATTCTTTTCAATTATTTAAAAGAGATTCTAAAAGCTTCTTTTGTCTTCCAACGCAATAACTTAATCCGTCTTTCACACTTTAGATTCAAATCTTGTAGTTTTCATTTTGTTTTTATATTATCGCCATCGTTTGAACGCCACGTAGTGTTGGAAATACACTCACAGACAAAGCAAAGGAGAGATAAGCACTAGAAGTTTAAGAAAATATTTATTAGACAGTCAAGGACTGTGATGTTTTTGGCTACCACGCTTTTTAGTTTGATATTTCTAATGGCCGCTTTTAAAATTTGTTGGAAAGCAACAAAAGCACAAGAATTTGTTAAGATATACGAGCCTTTGAAGACCACTTTCATACATTTTTGAGGACAAAATAGTAGATAAAAGCGGAAGTACAACAATAAAAGAAAAGAGTTGCAAATAAAAATAACTTTTAATGTCTACTTTTCTACTTTTCATATATCATTTATTATCTTTTGAAAAGTTCAAAGATTAAATTTCGAATGTTGGCAAAAAGGAAAGAATGAAATCACTTTGAATCAATTGTCAGATATAAAAGGTTGTCTGCTTTTAGGCCGTAAGCATTTCTGCTTTTTTTGTGTGTGTGTACAAAAATCTTTTTGTGTTATGAAATAATGAAGATTAATTAAAATTAAATAAGCTACACTGATGTCCTACAGGCGAATTGCGAACTTTTATCCAATTAAAATTTAATCAAAAGAAATCAGAGTATAATTTGAAATCAGTTTTAATTCTGGTGGTTTTGTGTAATTTTGGAGCAGGAAGAGACGTTCCAAATTGTATCCTTGTGGTTGTGCATTTCACGTTTCATAGTTTTGCATTAAAAACCTATTATAGATGTAAAAAGTCCACACGGTTTGAGGGCCCATTTTCAAGGTTTTAGATTACAAATTTAAAGAAGCATATATTGGCCTGTTATTCCTAAAAGTATGCACGAAATTTTTCTATCCTAAAATTTATGTTTTCATATAATAGAACCGAGTTAAAATAGTATAATTTTGATATTTGTTTAGACTTCTCACTCATTAGAGATATTATTATTTAGTTGTTCTAAGAAATGTTGGGTAAAGGTTCTCTAGCCCCAGGTGAAATTCGCATAAAAACTGGTTATAACCCCTAAATTGATCACTTTGAATTTTTTAATAACATTTTGGGAAAATAGAACCAGCACGAAATTGCAAATTAAAGAATTATAAAAGTTTTTTATTGTAATTTTTTCGTAAACTTTCTCTAAATCTAAAAATCTTATTTCCAATAATATCTTTCTAAAATTATTGTAAAAGTTTAGCTCACGTTCTAGCAAAGTTTATTAGTAAACAATAACTATTGTCTATATATAGGCGTACAAGCTAATAAAAACTTAAATGTGTTGCTCTTTAAAAATGTGTCTAACATATGTTGCAAACTTCCTTCGATCAATTGAATTTTATAGACACCATTTAGAGCTCTTTAAAGTCTATGTTCATGATTAAATTCTCTAAACAAAACGGGATAACAACACTCCTGCCTAAGACTTTTATGAAATTTCACACATAAGATTCTTAAGAAATGCAATGTTATCTAATGCAACAATAGAATGCACAAAATAAAGAGAGAGAAATCATAATAAATGACAAAACATAATAGAAAATGATAAGGAAAATCTGTTATTGAGGTGTCTGGTTTGAAGACACGAACGAAGGTAATAAAAACACAATGGAAACCAGCAAAATATTAAAAAAATATTACACAATTGCTTAACAAGAACTTGTCTAGCATATCTAAAAGGCATAAAACACATTTTAGTTTTATCATAAGGCGTGCAAGAAAATCAATATGAGTTGTCGCAATCGTACATACTTTTAAATAAACGCTCAGTTGGCTGGTAAGAGACATAAGCAGTGCTAAGAAATTATTAGTTTTATTTAGGCCACCATGTGAAAATCGATATTTTGAAATCTCTAATTTAATATTCAAAATAAATAGCAAGCCCTTTTAATTGATTAATCAACAGCGGCATTTATTAGAATAAATATTATTCAATACAGTTTAATACGAACTATAATTTGAGTTAATAATTAAATGTGGGGAAAATAGTTATTAATATTGCAGAGCAAAGAATATATTGCAATACTAATACGCGAAAAATCTCATACTTTGCTATCAAAACTTTATTGTTGCCCTAAAGTAGGCAACAGTATTTTCAATGTCTCTATTACACAATATTTTCTTGAACTTATTCTAGTTGGAAATATTATATGATAATAAAATTGGTTCCTTAAAGTATGCAACATTTTTGCTTCAAGAGATCTAAGCTAATTTTTAAAATTTTTGGACAATCATCAGCGCTTCATGTTAGTTAAAATAGGATTTTATCAGATGGATAAAAAATTTTTTATAATTACGAATTTACTTTGCCCTAAAGTGTACCATAAAATAAAGGTACAATTGTCGTAATTGAAGATTATGTTAGGCATAGTTTTATGAGAGGAAATGAAAATTATTTTTCATTGGAATTGTGTATTTAAAGTGGACTAAAGAGTCGCATAAAAACAGTAAATAGTGTAGCACTGCGGCATCAAAAAGAAGATAAAATTTTATATCATTAAAATAAAGATAAAATTTTTTATCAAGTTGCTTTAACCAAAATCGTTATACTTTAATTTGATCGGCACTTTAGATCTCGTTACTTTTTCCTATAGGGAACTTTATAGGCAACTTATCAAAATTTTCCGTCAGGTGTCACTAAGATTTGGCTTTTTTTTAAGAAAAATTCCTTTTGCAATATGAAAGCTCACTAAAGTATGCAACAAGTTTGTTAAATAGTGATGGAAATATTTTATAATGAAGAGTATTGAAGTTGTTCAAATAATGACTTCGCGGCAATTTTAAAAAAATGCTGAAAGTTTTCACCAAAAAATTAATTTATCCAGTTGACAATTTAGTTCAAAATTTTTACTTTTACAATATATTAAGAAATAAATTTAAATCCAACTTACCTTTTATATGCTGCTGCTGATCCTGCAAGAAAGAAGAAAGCGAAACGTTAAAAAGTGCTATTAAAATTATTTGTAATGCAAAAGATATCAGGAGCATAATTTAAATTTGTTTTTAATTTAAAAAAAAACTGTAGACTTGATTGCTTTAATTTTTATGTTTTCTTAAAACGATAAAATTTGTTTTCATTTAACCATTTCAAGAATGTTTGTGGTGTCTGTTTGCTATCCTTAACCTTTTTGAATATGCAATCAATAAAAATAGTTTTTATACATCAAAATAAAAATTTTTTTGTAAAAATTTATGACAACAGCTAAGAATCTATGCGGTTGATTAGCAGCACATGAAGTGCGCATTTCATACAATTATTAAGATTCTCCTAAATGTATGCTTTGCTGATGTATAGTGTCGTACAAATATTTACACAAATTTTTATTGATGCCTGCACTGTACTAAATGGTTTAACAAACTTTAAGTAGCAGTAAATAAATAAATTAATTAGGAATATGATTAAAGAGGGTTAATAATCTGGCAACGATATTATAAAAACTATTAAAAACATAAATAAATTTAAATAGTTTATACAATTAATAAAATAACTTAAATTAATTTCATTAAAGCAAATAAGCAAATATATATTGTAAAATAAAATTGTCTACGCCTTAAGGTATGCTTCACTACAGATATAATAACTTTTGTTACAAAGCTCATATATCAATATTTCTATTATTTTTCACAACTGCTTTTATGTTTCTCTTTTGCAAAATGAGAAAAATCCTTGATTTACTTTAAACATCCTGTGCTATTGTCCATTTCATGCTTTTATTCGAAATCATAACCATGGAAAACTGAAATTGTTTAACGTTAGGAAATATATTTTGAATAGAAACAAGAATTGAATTCAATTAAAATTTTTGTTTTCATTGTTTAAAGCTCTTCTCTTGATATCCTGCAAAATGTTTGCTCAAGTTGTTGCATTTTAGTTTATGGTCAGTTCAAGATAATTTTGATAGGTTGTCTTCTACTACCTTTTCCTTTTGCAAACTCTGCACTGGCATATTGGAAATCGTCTACGTTTATATTGGAATTTTCTTTACTTTGGCAAATATTGAAATTGTGGTAAAATATTGTGTGAACAAGAAATTTTGTATGGAGAAGATAAAGTATGAAGACAAACAATTTGGCAGACGTGTTTGTTTTGATAATGATATCGTATAAGAAATTTTAACAACATCAAAAGAATATGAAATAGAAAAAGTTTGACCGAAGCCTAAAAGTAGGCAGTAACTAATAAAAAAAAAACTTATTTGTTAGGTAAAGTAAAATAGTGAGACTTTCAAAAAACAGATTTATTTTTACATCATTAAGTTGGCAACTAAATTTTCATAATAAATCTTTGAAATTTCAAATATCTTTCGTTTTTCCTTTACAGAATACGCAACAGTCGTGGCAGCTTAGATAGCATTGGCACAGCGGCTGCCTCATCGGCTGCTTCACAGGCCAGTTCCAGCGGCGGCTCAAATCCCAAAATGGACGTGACCAATGGTTTTAACGGCTCGGGCAATAACAGTGCCAACAATAGTCCACAGCATCATCACAGCAGTCCCAGCCATCAGCGTTCATCCTCGCGTAACGGCCGTGACAATTGGTCTAAAATGCAAGAGCCCATGAATGGCCAAAAAACCGAGCACAAAGAGAAATCCTCGCCCTCACGTCGCAGCTTAAGTGGTTCCAGTTCCAAACAAGGTTCACCCTCTTCCAGTCGCACCAAAGGTGTGCCACCCAGTTTTGGTTATGTTAAACGCTCGAATGGTTGTAATACTGCGACGGCTGAACAGCAAAACATCGCCATGATGATGAACAACAGCAGCGGTAGAAGTAGCCCGCAAAATGGTCGCACCGCACATGTATCGGCAGTGCCAAGAACAGCGACGACGGGTGGTCGAAAAGTTCAGGGGGGAGCTCAAACTTTGCCGCATGAAGTGACAAGTTGGTTTTCTTTTTTCTTACATTTTTTATGCGAATTTTAGTCAAATATTTTATAACTAAAAACTTCTTTAATTTGCTGCTTGATTGTTCTTTTTTCATTTTATTTATAGAAATGCCCCCTAATCCTCAACATCGCAGTTATTCCTTGACGGGACCCGGTGCTACCCAATTGAGCCAGTGTATAAGAGAGCGCTTAGCTGGTTCGCATAGTTTGCCCAAACAGGGTTCAGACATGCACTTGTTTCAGCACAGGTAAGTCTGAAATTTCTAATTTTGCATTTTTATTATGGCTAAAAGAAATTGTCCAGAATGTGGGCCATACTTTTTGATTTCGCCAAATGAAAATACAACAACAACTTATGAAATGAAAAACTTTGTTTATCAATATTCTGATTCTGTGCACAGATGGAGCCAAATACTTTTCGGTACCGAAATTTTTCTTTCTTTTGAACAGGAGTTTCGGAAATTGAATTTCCCACAACGTTTGCTATTCTTCCAAAAAGGAAGTTTATCAAATTTTGTAATTATTTTCAAAAAATTCTGAAATTTTTTTGAATTATTCTAAATAAATACAGAATTATTTAAAATATAGGGGGTTTTTTATAGAGTGATACAAGTTTAAATCATAATAAATTATAGTGATATATTTTTGATATCAATGAAACAGTCTTTATGGATAGAAAACTTTATGACATTAATGTTTCAATATGATTTCGCCCATGTGGCCGCCACGGCTGGCGCGTACAAGGCGCAATCTGGAAAACCAATTTTCACAAACAGTAACATTCTGACCATCATCGTTTTTGAAGGCATATGGGCAAATGACTCCGCCAGCCCATACAGCGCACCAAACAGTAATTTTCTGTGTTTCGGCAGAGGCTTGTGGATTCTCCTCACTCCAAATGCGACAATTCCTTTTTTTTATTTACGTTCCCATTCAGTCAAAAATGGGCTTCATCGGAAAAAAATTTTGAATGTACGAAGTGCACAATAAGTTTGACGAACAGAACCATTATTTTGATTAAAAATTTCCACAGTTTGCACGCATTGCTCTGGTGTAAGTCGATCCATAATGAAATGTCAAAGCAAACTAAACAAAAAGCAATGTCAGCTTTTAAATGGGCGGTCAAATAAAGCAGTGATGCCAACTCAAAGTTGTATCACTCTGTAAAAAACACCCTATATTTGTTCCATATCATTTAGAATATAGAAAAGGATTTGCTTTCCTTCAAAGCCTAACTAATGCTCTGAACTATTGTTATATTAATCCTAAAAATAGGCAACATTTTCTATAAACCGAATTAAGTATATCCAGAAAATGCTTTATATAAACATTAATTCATTTTATTAATATTATTGATTATTATTATTGAGACTTGATAATTTTTTAATTATTGAGAAAATATTTCAAATACACAAATTGACAGCTCTTTCGTTATATGAAAAAAAGTAAAGCCTATGCGTAGGCTACCGTAAAAATATTTACAAAAAAACACTGCACAACAACAAGTTGCGCTACAAAGATTTTGCTTTTGCTAAGTTTGCTTTTTTACGTCAAAAAGAGCACAACTAAAACTATCCTTCATTTATATTCAAATTCAAATAGTAGCATAATGCCTAAAATTATGCAGCAATTATTTTTATTTATATAATTTACTGTTTGCATATGAGCTCATTAATTTTCAAACATTTACAGACATTCACTAGCGAGCCAATTATAGTTTCATTAATGGCCCTTCTGTTGGCAGTTTATATAGACAACGCGGGTGTCACTTATCATTAAACAAATAAGTGTGAAAGTCGTTATTATTTTGTGGTTCAATAGCAATTATTAAACGGCAAATAGTAAATTTGAAAACAAAAACCACAAACTAAATGGAATATTTGCATATTCTTGTATTTTATTTTAATGCAATGAAAATTAATTAAAAAGCTGTTTAAGCCATAATTAATAACAGACTGATTTGAATAATAATGAAAATGTGTTTATATTAATAAGCAAAAATGTGGCAGAAATAGTATAATTAAATACAATTTAAAGCCTGAAAATAGACTAAACATTTCATGCATTAATTTGTGTTAATATGATATTTTTTAGATTATCCAATCGGCCTGGCAAAATGCTCGACGGCTCTCTGTCCGACACCCAAACCTATGCTGAGGTCAAACCTGAATACAGCAGTTATGCCATGTGGTTAAAGCACAGCAATACCGCCGGCAGTCGTTTGTCTGAGGGCGATGCCATGGAGAGTATCCAAATCGGTTCACCCTCGCTATCCAGGCACAATCACAAAATAATGCAACATCGTGCTGCTGCAGCGGCTGTAGTTGCTGCCGCTAATGCAGCCGCTGCCAATTCGAATGCCATGTCAGGGGCGGAGTCCCCGTATGTGCAGAGCCCTCGCCTGAATCGCAGCAATAGCATCAGGTTTGTTTGAAATTTAATTTGAAAAATTTTTTAAATATTAATTTAAAAAGCATTTTGCAACAACTACAGCATGTTTGTTTTAATACACATTTTTATTTAATTAAAAAAAAAAATGTTATAAAATTTTTTTGTTTGAATATCCTTTTCTACAAAACAACAGCTACTTGAAAGAAAGGACTTACGCAAGGTGATTAAAAATATAACCAACAAAAAGGATACTTTTGTTCTTCTAGCGAAGCTTAATTCCTTATTTATTGCAACAACTCTGGCAGCAAAAGCTTTTTAACTTCTTATCTTGTTACTGTTCCTGCTTTTCAAGGCTTTTTTTAGCACCATTCAAATGCTTTAAGTTTCATTAAAAATTGTTAAAATGATATACAATCAGATGTGTTGCATAAGGTTGAGGATGAGTTTTCAATTTTACTCTGTTTTAAAAAAATTTTATTTTTTTTAAATAATAAATTTTTACATAATTTTTTAAGCTTGAAAACCTTTTTATATAATTATTTTTTTTTTTGTTCAATATTTCGCTTGGCACTGCAATTTTTAGCAGCCTAAAAAGGGAGGAAAGTTTTAAGAAAATTAATCTTTCGATCAGGTTTGAAATTAGCGCATTCAATATCGTTGCAATTGATATAGAGATTCCGATCGTTATCGAATGCCGTAATTTTCCTCCAGTTAAAGTATGTTTTATTCAAGACTATGATTATCAACTTTAAATTATTATTTCAGGCGGCGCTAGATTTTTTTATTAAAATGTATTTCAGTACATCATGAACTTGTTCAATTTAAGTAAAACTTTTTCCACTACTTTCGTTAAAATGAAACTTGTCGAAATAGCAAAATAAAGTTTTTAAAATCTTTAACTCATGAGTTTCTTCAATCCATTTCAGTTACCATCACACAATTAAAAAACTCTTTTCAAATAGTTTTAAGGGTTAATGAAACTTTTTACAAACTATTTGCCTTTTAGCTTTTAGAATTTCATCGTGACAAAAAAAACTAGGCGACAAAATTTTTTTCAACACCCTCCTTTCAGGCGCTAAACTCCTCAACTCTTCACCTTTTTAGCAGCACTTATGCGCCCATTAATTTTGTCAAAAAGAAATCTTTTAAATACTTTTTAACATATTTTTTCCTGTCATTCCTCGTGTTTATTATGATTATTATTTTTTCTTTCCCCCACATTCTCATGTAAACTTTGCGATATGCACAACCATTTATTTTTCTCGCTGCACACATACGAGAATTGCAAGAGTGTATGTCTTAGCAGCAACAAAGTTTAGTTCAAACAAACATAAAATGATGACTAGATTTTTACTTTATGTATGCCAGTATACGATATTTCATTGCACTGCTCGTATACACAACTATATTTTCATGCGAATATAAAAACTGTTGCTGTATGGGCATGTCTGTGTGTGTTAATTTATGCAGTACAGCATGCTGTCAGGCATGAACAAAAAATTCAAAATATTGTGAACCAACTTGTATGAAAGAAGACTACTTGCGTACATGTTTTTGTGTAGTAACAGGAGGAACAGTTTTTTTTCTGCTTTTCTATAATTGTGGTGTGAGTGCTTAAGTGCGTAAGTGTATTGGTGTGTGCCGGAAAGGAATTTTTTCCAAATACTTTTAGCTTTTAACTACAGGTTTAATATTACGAAAAAGTAAGGAGAAATTATATATATTTTTCAAAAGTATTTTTCCGCTTCTTGCAAATACTTTTGTTTATGTGCAAAATTTATGAGCTTAAAGGCGTTGAAAAGTATGCAATAGTTTTCATTTTTGAGAGCTCACAGTGGCAAAGTTAGTCAACATTAAAATGTTAGCATAATTTTAGGCGTTGTCTTGATATTATAAGCTGATACACAAGTTGCTAGACATATTTTAACATTGAAGTATATATTAAGAGGGAAAAAAATAGCTCTACATGTTATTTAGACTGCGTTTTAATATGTTAAGTAGTACTTTGAAACAATGAAGGCTGCCGTTTAACACAAAAGACACTTTCAGCTAAAACTTTTGTTGTGCAATAAAAGTTTATTTAGTTCGTTTTCTTTTAATATATTTTTTACATGTTCAAAATAATTTATGTTGCATTTTTCTCAGGTTAATGAACTTTTTAGATTTGCTAGTATACCTTTAGGCGCGTGGGGCAAAGATATAATTGTAATTATCTAATAAATAAATTTTATTTTTAGACTTGTTACACTTGGTAACTATTTTTCACATACAGGAATTAGTTCGTTGTTACACTTTGAAAAAAAAATCAGCAAATCGATCGCAAGTTCTGATCCAATTTAAGTCAGTTTTTAAACACACTTTTTGCTAGTATGAAACTTTTTCAATTGAATGTTATATGAGGTCAAAAGTTCACTTCTCTGTTAAGATAATTATATTGAATATTGTTATTTTTCATCTGTAATTTAAAGAATATAATAAATTGCTTTTCATATATCTACTCTTTATTTACAATTGAAGAACACAACAAAATCACGATTTCTACCTCTTTATGCTAAAAACTAAGAAAACTATTTATATTGTGCATACCTGCATAAAATTTCCTTTTAAATCATATAAGTTTTATAAATAATTGTTTACTATAAGATATTTAAGGATGTACCACAAAAATAGGGATGTCATTGTGTCATAATTTTGCTATAGAAAACGGGAACAACGTAATTGAAACTGTTTAAAAATATATTGTTGTCATGTCGTGAAATGAAGAACAGTATTTTAAAAAGTTTGAAATTCTATAAAAGAAATAAAAAAATTTATAGATTATATAACTTTTACTTTAAAAATATATTTAAATGGCTTGAATGTTTATTTTACTTTTTTTCCAAAACTGTTTCACAGTTTTATAAAAGATACATTTGTATCTTATTTCTAATGCAAATGTATTTGGAAATGTGAAAGCTTTTTACTATCCAACTTTATTTCTTCAATTTCCGTTCAATTTATAAACCACAAACTGATGAGCCACAAACTCAAACACACCAAAGCCGAAAATCCCTAAAAATTCTGTGAACGAAACCGTAACAAACATCAATATTGAATAACAATCTGCCTGAAAAGATGTGATGATGATGGTAATGAAAAGGAAAAGCAAATAAAGTCTAGTCTAGCCTTAGGCGCAAATTAACACCTCTCACTTTGAGTCAGACTATTGCTAATTTCCGGTCTCAAACAGGACGTTTTGCTGGGGCATAAATATTAAAATGCAATATGTGCCGGAGCATCAAGCACAACATGCAAATTGAATTGCTTTTTAAAAGAAATGGTTGACAGGAAAAATGTATTTGAAATTAATTCACAAAATTAAAATGGCTAATTTGAGTTATCTGGAAGTTGCACTCGCCGCAAATATGCTAAATAATTGCATCAGAATTTTTATATTTTAACGTTTTCATTTAAACCCCTTTCTTTGTCCTTTTTTTATATACATATATTTTATATTTTTATTTTTGCTATCTAACACCCCACATGCATGCATTCCAAAGCATACTTTTTGGCTTTTTTGTGATAAGTAACGGCAGCCATGAATGAATAATGGCTTTACCACATAAATAAATGTACAACGTCAGAAATTGATGGCTGTTGCTCGCTGATTCTAGGCTCTGCAGTGAATATGTGTTTTTTAATTTCAAATGAAAACAAATGAGCTTCAGTTAATGCCACCAGGGTGTGTAGCATAGAGCATACTTTTAGGCTGCTATGCTTTTTATACTTTATATATGGCCTTTCATTACGGCCTTGCATAATTAGAGCAATATTTTTGCATTAAAAGGCTGAAAAAAAATCTTTTTTACACTATATTTTTTATTGTAGTTCTTCCTCATAATACCTCCAGTCAAGCATGTCAATTTTGTTTTTTTTCCTCTGTAGCATAGTTTTAGTTGTGCTCTAGATGACAGCAAGTTAATGTTTGCAATTTTGTATATGATAATTTGTAAACGAATTTCTTTGTGTTATTTTAAATAGATCAACAAAATCTGAAAAAATGTATCCTTCTATGTTGTCCAGGGGACCAGATGTAGAAATTGAGCCGTATTATTGTTTGCCGGTGGGTGCTCAGCATAATGGTGTTTTGTCAGCGCAAATGGCAGCAGCGGCAGCTAATGCCCAGGCTAACAATCACAGTCAGCAGAGTAATGCCATAGCCTGGAGTCAGCCCACCTCACCCACGCCCATCGCCAGAGGTTTCAGTGGACCCATGTCTCCTACGCATGCCAATACTATGCCCAGCATGCAAGGCTTATCTCAGGGTTCTACGGCCGCGCACCGGTTAACGTATCCTAAGAAGAATGATGAAGGTAAGTGCTATCGCGTTTAAATATTATTTATATATCTTTTAATATTTTCCATTTTGTACTCTGGTGCTATTTCAGTTCACGGCAGTACTGCTTCTTTGTTGTCGGGCGGCAGCTCTTTGTATGGTACTTCGGAAGAGAGGCAGGCTCAGGAAATACGTCGTTTAAAGCGGGAATTAATGGAAGCACGGGAACAGGTGTTGAGTCTGAGCGGTCAACTGTCGACAAATGTAAGTTGTAAAACAAAACATTTAACTAATTTAAGGCTCTGCTTGGTTCAAGATTAAACTCGGTTTAAGAAAATTTGAACTTCCTCTATTTGAATTGTAAAAATTAGTACCTTTTTTTATCAAAATCTTTTTGATTCTAGTTATCAAATTATGGTTATCAAATTATAAAATTAAGATTAAACTGAGTTTAAATATTTTCCATAATACTGTGAAACTTGTATTGCAAATTAAGCTGATACTTAATTTCGAAAAGTTTTCAGTTAAATTTACTGGAAGTCACAGATTTAGATATATTATATTATATTGGTAGATCTTTCAATCTATTTTAATAGGAAAATTTTATAAATTAAAGCCTAGATAACTACTATAGAGTATGGTAAAGTTATATCATAATTCTTATACTGAAAACGATCATACTCAAACATTCTCTCCTCTTGCTGATGCAGAACTTTGATATTAATTTATGTGGGATTTTGAACAGCTTCAATATTATTTACAGAATATAATTCTCAATTAGTTGAAAAGATTGTATTAATACAAACTACATATTTCTACTTCATATTTAATTTAGGAGAAAGTCTTGTTTTGAAGTTATAATCGAGAGATATACGATTTATTTAAATTCTAATATATTGAATTTAATATTAACTAATTAACCAATTCACAGTAAAGACTTTCGAACTAAGTTGCATTTAAAAAAATTTAAAGTTAGTTTAAGCCGGGTTCATGTCTTGCTAGCAAAATTAAGAAAGGAAACTAAGTTTAAAATTTCAAAAAAAAAATGGAAAAAATATTTCAAATACAAACTGCTTTCAGAAAAATCTTTCATCGAAAATCAGTAATGAAAATAATGAAATAGATTTACATATATGGCGATATCTGAAGTACCCAAAAACTTGGATTTTATTTCTAAATTCTATTTGAACATCTTAAATAATTGTCATTAAATTGGTTAAGCCAGTAAAACATTTAGACGTTCAGAACTATAAACTGTTAAAATTAAAATTTTCCTAAATATTTCAAGTTCGGGTTTTTAATATAAAAAATAACATTAATCAAGCTTGTGGCAGTTTTTTTTTTATAAAATTTAATTTGGTCTAATTTTTTATTCAATATTTCCTGAAGATGTTAACAAGCTGTAAACGAGCTGAATTGAATAAAAAATTATACTAAATAAAAATTAATAAAAAATAATATTTTATATTATATGTTCTGTAGTTACTGAACGTATAAGATAAGACATTCATATTTTTTATATTAAAATAAAAGGGTATTTTAATAAAAAAAATATATTTTATTGAAATAATACTAAGAGATTAACTAGATAACATTTATTAAAATTGAAAACTTTAATATTTCTGAATTTAACAGAAACAATCAAAAGGATTTTGTTTGTAATTTACACACTAACACCTGCTCTAAAATATATAGACAGACGAGCCTGCTATAAAGTTATTTAACAGTTAAAACAATCTGACATTATTTTCGTATACAATTTTTTAACATGGACATATTTTGATATTTTACATATTTTTCAGGGCTATTTTCTTAATTTGTCAAACAGTTTTTTATATACTTAAAAAAATATTGTCAAAAAAAATTTCCTACTTGGGCTCGTCCGGGATTTGAACCCGGGACCTCCCGCACCCTAAGCGGAAATCATACCCCTAGACCAACGAGCCAGTTAACATCACAGCAACAATGTTGTAACATGAGTGATACCTAGACTTGTATTAACAACCACTAACAAAACATGTGTATGCACAAGAGATTAACAACACACCACGGCATTGCCAGTTTAAAAATATACTCTTCTATTTATAACACAAGCACTGTTGCGTAGTGAGGCCGGTATTATTTTCATTATTGCCAGATATACAATCAAACAGTATTCACGCAAATATGATTGATAATGAGCAAAATTACTAAGTTTATGTAATTTATATACGTATATCTTTTATTTACATATTTACTTAATTTATTCTTGTTCATTATGTAAATATCGTACTGCAAATAAAAATTATGTTGTTTTAATTCTCTAACTTTTACAATTTTTGTTGGCTGGCAGCCAAAAATAGTTTTTATTCTGCCAACGCTAACCAATCCTGCATAAAGTTTGCCTCTTTTTTGCATGCCATCATAATTTTTGAGGTTTACGGCAACAAAATGTTGCATAATTTTTGTTGTTAACTTGTAACCAGAAATGAAAATGCAAAGTTAGACATCGGCAACAATATGCAACTAGAAAAGAATTTAGTAAATTAAAATACAAGTGAAGAAGGAAGAAAAAGAAAATTGATTTGAATTCTAAATTTTACATTCTAAATTTGTAGAATATTCTTTATTACTTTTAAAATAAATATTTTTTTAATAAGCAAAATTTAAACAGTGTCTTATTCTTTGGCTGACTGTCTGTTTCACGAAGCCGCAGGAATTATTTCTTTCGCATAATTATATTGGAAACAAAAACAAAATTTTATAAATTGTTTTTGTTCTAAATGTAGTTGGGCGAAAAATATAAAGGCCTGCGACATTGTGAAACCGGCTGTAAGACTTTGGCTAAATATAATTTGACATCTTAATGACAGTTAACCTCAGTTTTTGGACAAGTCAACCCTGTTTAATGATGGTTTAAGATTAAACCTGCTTTAATTTAATTTAATTAAACCTGCTAATAATTTAATTAATTGTCATTTTATCATTCTAATTGCACTATCGTTAGATCAGTCTCAATTGCTTTTGTTTCAGTTGAGTTAATTTCAATATTGTATTTGTTTATTTTAAATGTGGTTTAGCTAAACTTAACCCTAGTTTAAACTAACTTAATTTAAGTATAAAATAAAAAGTTTCGTTGCTGCAGGAATTTAAAATGGAATTGTATATTCTAACAATTCTGACTTTATTCCATGCAAAACTCAATGCTAAGATCGTTCTTAACTTTTGCTTCCTTTCATTGCCATGCTGTTGTTGCTGTTATTTTAGTTGCTTTAGATGGCGGCAATTTTTTTTTTTTTTTTGTTTGTTTTCTATTCCTATTTTTTTCTCTCTCTCTGTAAAAGTAACTGTTTGAGTCATTTAACAATTTGCTACAATTTTATACAACATTCTCATTCGAAGTTCCATAAAGAAATAGTTTAAGGTAAAAATGGTTACCAGGATGGACGGACAGAAACGACGCACAGTGTTTGACTGACTGGCTGTACATTCATTTGGTTTGTCTCTTTTATTTAAACACGGATGCTGTTTTTGTTGCGTTACATTGTGTTGGCACTTTTCCTTAAACATCTATTTGGCGGTCACTAAGAAATATCTCGCTCTTAATGATGTTTGTTGGTGTTAAAGAGGTTTTTTGTAAATGACAACAACGATTGTGATAACGATGATGAGGATGATGATGATGATGAGGTTGGTGGTGGCTTTATGAAAGACATAAATATTTGTGCAACTGGAAATACTATGAAAACCAAATGCTTATAATACCAACGCATATTTTTCTACTGCAGCATTTTACACTTTTATGGCATCCAAACATGCAGTTTATAGTGGTTTTCATATGAAATGCAGAGGATTTTTTTTTAAGATTTTTTTGTTTATATGGGGAAACCATCTAAAGGAAGTTGGAGGTTTTAGTTAGAAAATATAAAATTATTATGAAAAAAAGTTTTCTATTTAAAAAAAACGTATTTGTTGCATTGGCAAAATATATAGATGATCGATATGGAGTTTTTGTTAACGATGTAGGTAATAAAATCGGCGGCAAAGAAATGAAATAGAGGTGCAAGAAGAAGTGTGGAGAAATAATGCAACTACAAAACATCGTTGTGTGAGATAAAAGTGTAGTAGGCTGGCTGCGAAATTGGAGGTTTAAGAAAGCTGATATCCAATAACCCAATACTGAGTGACCCAGTTTGCAGACTACTTTAACTGATATTCAAATGATTTTGCAAACTTTTTTTTTAACTTTTTTTGTCAATATTTCCTTGAAGTCTATTGACAGTCGTTAAAATATGAGGAGGATTATTTTGTTGTGGCATTTTAAAGTCAGTTTATTTATTGCTTTCAGCCATGACTGTGCTCAAAACTGCATGACAAACGAGTTGACAATTGTTGCATTTATACTTCACACTTTATAAGCTTTTGAATATCTTCAACTTATTGTTAGCATCACATGCATCTGGCAAACAACTGTTGAAGAGTTTCAACTTTATCGTTGTCATCGTCAAAGCCACTGAATGCAAAAGCGAATTGTGTTGAAGGTAGTTTAGGTAAAATGGGCACGATTATGATTTTGCATAATAGCACATGGAAGATTGGCTCATTTTAATCATTAAAATTGTCGGAGAATTATTGAAAGATAAATTCTTTTTTTGTTTCCCGGTGTCATGCAACGTAAAATTTTTTTAATCTAAGATTCTGGTAAAAAGAAAAATTAAATGGAAAAGTAACAGATTTTATAACACATCAAATAGACATGAACTTTATGCCTTTTTCGGTAAACAGCCTATTTTTATGTCGTCCCTTAATTAATCTGTGCCTCGTTTTTGTAACTGAAGTGAGAATTTCTCGCATCGAAAAATTCGGCGTCACTCTGTGATATACAGAATGAGCTAGAATATATATATTAATGCGTTTATAATTTTGTTAGGCTTTTATAATAATCAACAGATTATTCTTTTGGATAACCCTACAATAAACAGCATGACAATCATAATTATAGGGTGTTTTTTATAGAGTGATACAACATTGAGTTGGCATTACTGCTTTATTTGACCTTGACCACCCATTTAACAGCTGATAGTTGCTTTTTGTTTAGTTTGCTTTGACATTTCATTGTGGATCGACTTACACCAGAGCAACGTTGTGCAAATTGTGGAAATTTTTAATCAAAATAATGGTTCTGTTCGTCAAAATCATTTAATCACAATTTTATTTTCCGATGAATCCCATTTTTGGTTGAATGGGTACGTGAATAAACAGAATTCTTGCATTTGGAGTGAGGAGAATCCACAAGCTTTTGTCGAAATCCACAAGAGAACTTTTGTCGTTTTCGATTGTTAATGAATAACAACAATTAAGGTTTTGGACTCATATTTTGTGTCAGGCCTAAAATACCAAATATTTCCGAATATACTAATAAGTTTAATATATGATTAACCCTATTTTAGGTTCCATTTGAAAAAAACCCGCATGACCTGTGTTCTTATTGAACGGCCAGTACAGAAATTTTATAGACAAATACGCCTTAAATGTTTTTGTTGTACGGTTTTCAGTACCTTATCGTCCACTAATATTGATGAATCTTATATTTTTTCAAAGGTATTTTGGTGTAGGAATGCACAATATAAAATAGAATTTC
The DNA here is from genome assembly GCA_963675445.1 of Linnaemya vulpina. Lineage (NCBI taxonomy): Eukaryota > Metazoa > Arthropoda > Insecta > Diptera > Tachinidae > Linnaemya > Linnaemya vulpina. The sequence goes on along the minus strand of OY776276.1, from coordinate 6,393,406 downwards.
TTAGGACAGAACTATTAAAAAAAATCATGTGAATCAATAGTAAACATTTTTTCTTTTTTGCTTTAGTGTTGCATTTGCTTATATACATACAAGCATAAACTCTTAATGCACTCTGTACAATGGTTTTTAATTCCTGGCACAGAAAATAAGTGCATTTTTTCAAATATTGAAAGCCGTTACACTTTCGTTGTCAGGACCCATGAGCCTTTTTGGTTATCACCACTTATTAGGTGATTTAGTTTAACTTGATATCAATTCTTATTTAAACAGATTTTATAATGAAATAGAAAAAGAGAATTCTATCGAGCCGATGGCAATGCACTTTAAATTCCTGTGTTGCCGTTTGATTATTTTCTCCATGATCTAATTTAGTTCAACCCAAGTTAATAAAACTTTGGGTTTTGAAAAATGTTCTGTAAAGCGAGACTAATCCCATATTAAACTATTAATTTTTGCACACTTAACTTTTAGATAAACTTAAGTCGATTTCTTTTCTAAAAAATAATGCAACATTTTTTACACTTTTTAACTGATATAAAACATTTTGCCATTTCAAAATAAGGAATAAAGAAATGAATCCAACATCTCTCACGATAAATAATTATTTCTCTTTTAAAAATTTTCCAAACCATCGCTTTTTAAAAAATAAGTGAAAAAATGTTGCATGTTTCCTGGAAAAGAAAACGCCATTCGATTAACTGCCTATTTTTTAATACAAAATAAAAATTTTGGTTTAAGATGTTACATTGAAATCAAGATTCAGTGAATGTAATGTTGTCTCAAAATAAATTCTGAAAAGAAGAATTTTTTATTATTTACAAAAACTGACAGTTGAATATATAAAACGTTTTTAATAAATGAAAAACAGAGGAACAAATAAAACAATAAAACAGCGTAACTGTTCCATTAAAAAGCTAAAGATTTATATACGAAACTGAAACTTTAAAATAGTTTTACAAGGACAATAAGAAATCCTTGTTTGAAGCACTTTAATTTTTAAGGAAACATTATTCGAGATTAACTGCTGTAAAGATTTTAACATGCTGCAGCTAAACTAGTGTTAAACGTAGTTAGAGTAAGTTTAAGTACTGAATGAAGTTAATGAAGTTAATGAAGAACTTTGTTTTATAGACACAACTTGAAGTTAATTGAAGCGTTTCTCTATTTGATGCTAAATAAATAATAACATCTTGGGACAAATTTCACAAAGCTTATGAATTTATTTACTTATTTGGCCAACACCTGCAAACAGTTTTTTTCACACTTTTATACTCGTAGATTAATTAGTGCTGCAGGCAAATTTAATATCATAAAAACTTGAACTATTTTCATTTGTGTTTGCACAAGGCAAAAGTCGGTACGAATATATATTTTTTTTATTTTCTTTGTGCAAATATTTCTCTATGACAATTCGATTTATTGGCAGAAGAGTGAATGAATGGGAAATTTACAATACCAACTGTAATGAGTTGTTGTGGGCAGTAGTCTGTAACGGCCAGAATCAACAATGGCCTGACAAGCCATCGCCATGCCGGGTCTTGTTTTTTTTTTTTTGCTTTCCTATTCGCAAAATGGGTGGCTGTGCAAATGCACATCAGCTGCTCAGCCGAACAAAGTGCTTTATGAGCTCAAAATAAAAGTAGCAAAATGCAGTTAAAAATATTTTCACCAGCTAATAAAAACGTTGGCCAACTTCATTTATTTTCAGCCAGCAAGTTTGTCCAGCGAGTTTAACTAAAATGGACAGTTCAAGATCTTTAAAACATGTACTTTGGCAGCAGTAGAAAAAAATCTATACACTGTTGCTTTATTTTTAATTTTTTCTTATTTATTTCTTTTTTCATTAAGTAAAGAAATTAACTGACATGTTTACAATATAATAACCAAGTGATGTTCATGTTGCAAATAAAAAGTAATAAAGAAAAATTTTTGTAAGAAATATTAAAAAATTTTTGAAATAACCTACATCAACAGCAGCTTTTCTTTAGTGCGAGTACTTTTTTCCTTTCTTTCTTTCCTTCCTTCTCTGGTTTCTTTAATTTTCTTTTACAACAAAGATTGTGCCATTTGCTGGTAAGACATTAAAAAATGAAATTTGAAATTCTGTCTTATCTCCAAGTTTCTAAATGGCTTTAGTTTTTATTGAGCAATAAAATATACAGCGTCTCAGTGACCCTTAGAAGCTAACGCATGTTGTATAGCTCATGTTATTAGGTCTTTTATGTTATATGTTTTGTAAAAAAAGTGTACATGAAATAACAGTGTGGGTAATAAATAAAAATGATGGGAGAAATAAAAAAATATTATAAAATTTTACAGCCATGAAACAGATTGATGTTTTAATTTTGCAGCACGCTCGAATACAATTCAAAAAAAAAAGAAAATAATAATTAATAAACCTGAAAAACATGTATGGCAACATGAGCATACGCTGGCAGGCTTAGCGGAATATTTTCAATTCGCACAATCTGCTACAAATAGTTTGAAAAGAAAAATCAGTTCCTGGATGGGTTTTCTGTATAAAATTTTCTAAATAATTTCTGGGAAAATCTAATAATTTACACCGAATTTCTAGAAAATGTTGCAGCATGCATTCATCCCCTGACTGTATGCAACATTATTTTGCGATTGAAAAAAAATAATGTTTTTCGCTGCTGTTTAAAACTCCTTACGAAGTAGTTCATACTATTTCGTATTTGTTGAGAATTATTGCCAGCAATATTTCGTCACTCTGCCGCAAAACTGAAGGCTCTCTGTGATGTTTAGCAACATCAATTACTTCACAACTGATACATACAAGCTGACACTTCTCCACTTTAAAAAATTACAAATTTTAAATAACTAAAAATATACTTTATGTTCATAAAAAATATTGAATTAATTTCTGTTTTGATAAAATGTTTCCAGAAACATTTGATATGTTTCCAGAAACATTTGATATTATTCCAGAAACATTTGATATGTTTCCAGAAACATTTGATATGTTTCCAGAAACATTTGATATGTTGCCAGAAACATTTGATATGTTTCCAGAAACATTTGATATGTTTCCAGAAACATTTGATATGTTTCCAAAAACATTTGATATGTTGCCCTACGATAAAACACTTTTTAAACTTGTTTCATAAATGTTCCTAACAAGTTCCACGTGGAATTCTGAACACAATACTGGTATAAAGAAAGTTTAATAATTCTCGTATGAAAAAATCAATGTTGCCCAACATTTTTCTCAAATTTAAAGAGGCTATTAGGCTTTTAAGGACCATGTTGCATTGCAACAGAAAAGGATGTTAATATATTTCTTATTCTATTGATAAAATTTTAAAATTTAATAAGTATTCCAACACAATTTTTATGTGATAATTTGCATTGAAACATTTTGGTAATAATATTGGCCACAAAGAATCTAAACTTTCCGTATAATAATACAGAGTATATACTAATACAACTGATCAAAGACATTATACAAACTATTCATACAAACATTTTACTTATGGCGTTTTCTTTTCTAGAAAACATGCAACATTTGTTCACTTCTTTTCTAAAAAGATGCAGTTTCTAGAAGTCTTAAGAGAAAATTATTTTTCTTCAAGAATGTTTTTTTTAGTTTCTCTTTAACTCAGTATTTTTAAATAACAAAATATTGCCTTTTTCCATAAAGAGTGTAAAAAATGTTGCAAACTTTTTTAGAAAAGAAAACAATATTACATTTTTTTGTTTTGTTTTTTGTAAATAACAAATTTATTTGCAAAGTAAATCAAATGAAACATTATTGCTGGTCATCTGAAAAGGTTTTAATTTTATATACAAATAAACATTTACAAAATGTATTGAAAACAGTTTTAAAAAATGTTGTATAGGTACAACCATACACACAAATAATTGCATACATACATACATTTACAACTACATACATACACTACAAATTTTAAGCAGACAATAACAAAAGAGCCATGTAATCAAGTATGTGCATTTAGTACTATAGAAATATATATAGAATATTTGTTTTCTTTTAGTTTCTTTGCTGTTGCAAAGACTTTTCGGTAACATATTCCAAACAAAGACAATATGTTGCAAGGCTGTTTGGCCGACTGTTGGCCTGTCTGTCCATATATTTCTTCTTGGATTTTACTTTCAAATTAACCCAAAAGCAGACTTAATGAAAAATGTATATCAAGACTTGTAAGTCGTGTGTGTTTTTAATTTTTTTCTCTCTACAGAATTTGTGTATTTTTCAACAATTGTTTGCTTGTTTTATTGACAAGAGTTTTTATCTGTCATTTTAATGTCGAACAAGTGTTTATTTAGTTGTAAATATAATTTATGCCGTGTATTACACACACTCAATGGGATTTCGTACGAAGGTCTTTCGTTAGTTTGCGTAGTCAATTTGATTTATTTTTTTTTTTGGCGTTTTATTTGTTTAATGTCAACAAAAATCTGAAGAATTCTTATGGATTGAATGGCATAACAAATGATAATTACTCGTAGGCTCGTAATAAAGCAGTGGTATATATTTCCGTTTAGTATGAGACTCATAAGAGGCAGGGGCAAAAAGTGTTCAAGAAATTTGTATTGTTTCGCCAAAAAGTAAAATAATGTTTGGATTGTTGTGAATTAAATGTTCTTTAAAAATTTGCTAACTATTTTATTAAATTGAAACTGCTAAGGCCTAATACTCTGCTCGAGACTTCATGCGAAATTCTGTCAATCTACATATAAAAGTTTTGTTTTATAAAATACTTGCGAAATAATGTTGCAAAATAATATTGCAAAAGTTGTACGGTATTCACTTGACTAAAAAGCATGCGGAATGAGTCGGACAGAATGTGTCATTTAAAGAAAAATGTTTCCAGCAACATTTCTTTTCAACTGCGATAGAAGATGAGCCTTAAGAAAACACACACATAAAACAATGTTGCATAAAAGATATAAAATACATAAAAATTGCTTAATGCATGTCAATCTTTTTCCTAAGAAAATAACATCAATGTTGCTCAACAATTTTCGCAAATTTCAACAGAATGCTTTACGAAAACATGCGAAATGAATTTGGCATCATGTTTATCTAGAAAAAAGTTTCTAGCAACATTAATTCTCAATTTAAACACCTAAAATAATGCTGCATATTTTCAAGGAATAAAAACCATGAGATTAGCAACATGGTAAATATTTCCGCATTGAATTTTCCGCGTTGTAACAAATTTTTCCCAACCTCGAACAGATCACTAGACTTAACCTGCGTTGCCAGCTGTCATACAAGTTTGTACGTACATATGAAATTTAGTAGCTGTTAAATTATTAAATTGTTTATTTAAAAAAAACTATCACTCCAATTTCTACGCATATTAAAGACCCTCTCACGTTTACTGGTTTCTATATATTAATTGCTGCAATAAAACATTTACTTTTGACTCAACTGTTATTGCAGAGCCTTCAAACTTCCATAAAATTTCGAGTTAATTAAATCAAAAACTTCAAAAATCAAACTTTCTCTACTTGCCAAATTCAAAAAGAGAAAAGTTTTCAGTATTAACAAAACAAATTGTTGTTATTGTTAAAGCAATAAAAAATTTTATATTTCTTTTTACTTTTTCATTTGACATATTCTTAAAGCTGGAAAATTGGTATAATAAAACTTTTCTTTGGCAGTTTAATAAGAGGCCACCAGTACTTTTATTAAGAAAAAATTATATGTTTTCTGAGGGCAAACAAAAGGCATGACAAATTAAAAAAGGGAAGAAACTTATTTTAGCGTTCAAAATAAAAAAAATGACTGCGATCAACTTGTTGTTTTCTTCTTACAAATCGTTAGCAAAATGTTATTAAATGTTGATATTTTTAACAACAAAAATATGTATTTATTATTTTACATTAAAAGATTTCTTTATTATCTTTATTATTAATGTTTAGCAACATTTTAATATGTTGCTGGACTTATTTGTGTTGATATTTACGTATTGAGTTGTTAATCCATACAAATACTAATTATTCTTTAATTTTGTGAACAGTTTTAAGACTCATTTACTATTTCATACCAAGATCCAAAGTTATTTATGCCTCAAAAGTATGCTTCATTATTTTATGGTTGAATACAAAAATATTATTGCAGTTGTTTGACATTTCATATGAAATAAATGCTGATTATGTCATTTCACAGTTTAAAAAATGTTGCCAGAAATGTTTCAACACTTTTTAGCGTTTAACTATCCGGCAAAATTTTATCGTTTGTATCGAAAATTTCTTTTATAAAAGATTTCTTTTGATTGAGCATCACATCTTCAGGTTGGTAGAGTGTCCAAGAATTCTACAGAAATGTTGTTGTTAAGAAATACATATTAGCGAAATAATATTATTGTTGAGTAAAACATGCAAAATGTATCTGACAACATGTTTGTTTAAGAAACATTTTTCTTGCAACATTTCATTTTACCTGCGAAACATCAACAGCAGCACTTATTTTGCATGGAGATGTAAACTCACGGGTTCTTTTTATACAACTTAAAAGATGTTGTATACGCTCTAGCAATAAGAGCGGTCAAATATAACAAAAAATCATATGAAACTCTTTTGGGGATAATCAATGTGGCTCAACAATTTCTACAAATTCGCAGAGTACTGCAGTTAAAATGTTGAGCAACATTGATTTTTTTCATGGGAAAAAGATTAACTTGTATTTTATGTAGCCCATCGCGCGATATTTTGTATTTCTTATCTTTTATTGCCTCAATGTGTGCAACATTGTTTTATCTTCTTTCGCAGTTGAAAAGAAATGTTGCTGAAAATATTTTTCTTTAAATAACTCATTCTGTTAGATTCATTTCGCATGCTTTTTAGTCGAATGAATACAGTACAACTTTAGCAACATTATTCCACAAGTATTTTATTTAAACAAATTTTATATGCGTTTCATACGAAATCTTGAACAGAGTACCAGTCTTTAGAGCATAGATTTTAAACGAATAACATTTATAACATTGCATATCAAATAATGTTGCTAGAGTTGCATTCGTTTTCTGAAAACAGGAAAAAATGTTTCGGGCAACATTTTCCTTTCAATTACAAAATATAAGCAACACTTATTTCGTATGCCGCTAATAATGTTGCTGGAGTTGCATTCGTTTTCTGAAAACAGGAAAAAATGTTTCTGGCAACATTTCCCTTTCAATTACAAAATATAAGCAACACTTGTTTCGTATGCCGCTACTGCAAAGGACATGCCATTTCGATCGCCAAATTAAAGAAGAACAGTGGAGACATAACAAATTTTTCTTTTTCTGAATAATATTGACTAATTGAAAACCTATTTAATCTAAGTTTAAATTTTGTTCAACACTGTAAACTAATACACATCATTATATATTATTTTTTCTCTTTCTAGGTAAGTGCTCCTTTCTATGCTTTTGTATGTCATTTTCAATCGCACGAAACGCTGTGGTATGTAAACGTTACTGTAGTTACTAGAAGCAACATAAAAATCTCTTATTAATGGCAAGAAAATAAGAAAAAGGAATCAAATCCTTTTATAACTTTTGGAAAGCTTAAAATAAAAAAAAACAACAGGGCATAAGTAAATCATAATAACAGGGCATTAACTCTGCAGGCCATGGCGCCAGGGATATGTGTATCGAGTAGACAAGAGATATAAGCCAAAATACAGTCCTTGTAACCTTATAAGCAAAAGTAATGAATGCTAGGCGCACACACACACACGCTATTTTTTTATTGGCAACCAGGCAGCATCTTTAATGTTCTCCACTTAACTGATGTTATTGTCAAGGTTTTGCTGCGAACAACAATTTTTAATTTGTTCCATTGACTTTTTGGCTTAAGGACATCAAATTAAGCCAAACATTAACATGCCAATAACACGACTCCTTTTATATTACAGACGAGTTTATAAATGAGTGGAGCCTAGAAGTCTGCAACATTTGGTAGACAAATTTAAAACAATCAAAATTGGCAACCCAACCCTCTTTCAAACAACCACAAAAAAGTACAAAAATATCATTTTGCACATAAAATCTGTCATATACTTGTTTCGTCTATAGGAAAACAGATATTTTTTACAAAATATTTTCTGATGTTCATATCCTTGTGACCATAAATTTTTCTAGCTTTAATTTGCTGGCAACGTTGCCACATGTGCTGCTGGCTGGCAGACTATAGACAGTGTTAAGAATCGCTACACACGAATATTTAGTGGAGTTTGCCGGTTGGTTATGCGCAAAAACCGTTAAATAGACAACGATGTTTTTCTCCTGTATTCTTTGGCGCCACATAGGCGCCAATAGTTTTGGCAAATACTACAGAAAATGGTTTGCAAAAAAAAATGTTATTGACTTTTTTGTGGATGCTGCCGGCGAAGCTGTATTTTCGCTGGCTTAACTAGAAATCAGTTCGACAAAAGCTTTTGACGTGGATAGATTGTGAGAGAAAAATATACAAAAATATCAATTGTGTAACAAGATTTTAAAGACTAATTATTAGGGAGGATAATTGCATAAGAAAAAAATATATATAATTGTTAGTGACAGTGGCTACAACAACTAGCAGTGGTAGTAACTGTAATTAATTTAAGTCACTGGTAAAAAAAAAGGAGTTGAAATGTGAAGAAAATTTAAAAAGTTAAAAAATTGAATCAATTAAATGTCTCAAAATCATTTCGACACATAAAAATTTGAAACAAAATTAAAAATGCGGTAATAAAGTCTGGTGATATTTTACTAAATTTAGCAAAAATTGCATAATCCTTTAAGCACCATAAACATGTGAAATATATTAAGGAACAGTCCTGCAGAATTATTATTTTATAAATTTTTTTTTTTTTTTTTTTTTTTTGAGAACTTGTGGAGAGTTAATACGTAAACTTGTGGTCAACCAACGCCTTCAGCATGTCATTTTAACTTGTTAAATAATTTAAATTCTTCTTATAAGAATTCTTTCGAGTCTTAGACCTAGAGCCTGAAGAATAATTATAAGAAGAATTTAAGTAAAAAACAAGGTCGAATAAAATACAAAAAATAATTGTTAAATAATAATAATATTTTCTTGTGTTCTAGTAATTTCTATATACAGAGTTATTTCATTAAATATGTTGAGATGCATGTTTACATGGGCATTATCAACAACATCTTTCTTCAAACACTATACTCATATTTGAGAAAATGTTGCGCAACATCGTTTAATTTTCCACGTAAAGATGTTGACGTAAAACCAGTCTTACTTATCCCTTGAAAGTACGCAGCATTAATCTACGAATGTTGCCGCTGCAAAAAGTAACCGGTTCGATATTTAGAGCATTTTTTTTATTTTTTCAGCAACATTGTTTCATAAATATTTCACCAAAATCTCTCTTATATGCAGTTTCCTTTGCACATCGTGCACAACGTTGGAAATACTATCACATATTATGAAAACTTTTGCGTTAGAGGGCTTCAGAAAAATCTCTTGATGGGGCGTTTTATTTTTTAATAGTTTCATTTCATTCATGCGAACTACTGTCGAACTAAAAATTCTTTGAAACTTTGCAGCAAAGGAATTACTATGTTTTTATTGTAGAAAACATGTTAAGTGAATGTTCTTTCAATAGAAATGTTTCTTGCAAAACTGTTTTCAACCACGAAAGAATTTGTCTCACACTTCTTTTGCTCGGAAACATTTGGGAAGTGTTGGCACTCCGAAAACAATGTTGCCTACATTAAAGCAACAAGCGAGTAAAAGAGTTTAAGACTTTTCGCATTGAAATAATCCATGTTGATAAACATTTTTCTCAAATTCTTCGTACAGTACCAGGTATATTCTGAAGAAAAAAATAATTTTCAGTATTAAATCTCGAAGCCAACATTAACATTTGAAGTGCTTTTTTCAGCAGCAGGAATGACTCCTACTGATTCAATGTATTGAGTGAAAACTGCAGTGCACTCTTCATCGTGTTAGTTGTTGTTGGTACTCTTCAGTACTGGTCATCGAATAAAACGTGGTACCGTCCTGTGAGAACTACACCTCCCCCCGATCAATTCGATGCTTATTTTCAAACAAAAAATTATTGGTCATGGCTTAGTAACGATATTCTTTAACCCTAATGCGAACTCGGCCTTCATTTTTATAATATAATTTTTAATAACGCCCAGCTTGTTAAGGCAGCCAAAGGGCCAAGTGTTCTAAATCTAATAGAGTCTGTGGGGTCAATGTGTGAGCTGAATCGGTGAAGAAATCACACATATAATGGGGCTCATTGTGCTAAAATCTTGACGACAAGAAGATCAATTTGAATATTCTCTCATTATGTCATTGACAGTGGCGTTCTCAGTTTTGTCACGAGGGCAAAAATTTCAAAAAGTGTGTTTGTTTCTAAGTTGATTACATATTAAATTCTATGGATCTTAAAAATATATTTAAAAAAATAATTTTTCAAATATCTTCAATAAAATTGAATAATTGTATATCCTGAATTAATTTTTTAATTTTAAAAAATCCCTAAACAATTAAGTTTCCGTTAGACTTTACAAAATGAACGAACATTTTTTTATGAGTGCACCAGCAACTACATAAAACAGCATGTTGCTAAACAAACGGCCTATTTGTGTTGCTCTCTTGTTTATTAAACTCGCTTTGTTAACATTTTCTTCAATTTTCTCTGTTTGTTTTAAGATCAGTTTCTCTCTCATGTTGTGCAGCAGAGCCCGTGACTTTTGCTATTTTCTTTACACCGATAGTTCGTTCTAAACCATCGTGTGTATTAAAAGTCGGTAACGGAAAGTTAATGTTTCGACTCGAAATCTTGAGTGTTAACGATCGTTTTATGAAAAAGAAATATAATAAAACAAAAAAACGTTAAAAGTCTATAATTTATTTATGTGTAAGTTTTGGCGCTCCGCATTTAATTTAAGAAAGTAAAAAAAAACAAAACAAGTGTTTATTTATTTTACTGATTGCCAGCTACAATATTCTATCAATCCTATGGATTTGAAGTAATAAAAAAATAAGTGCTGAGTTTTTCTACAGAACAGGAGAAATAAATCGTAAAAAACGTGAAATTCTAACGAAATGAAAAAAATAAAATATAAATTTTTATTAAAATGCATAATATGTAATTAAAAGAGTACATGAAAATTATAATGAAAATCATTGGATTTAAGAATAGTTTTAAACATGAATAAGTTGAAGCTGTACACGAGTTCCTGACAAGTAAAAATTTACTAAAAAACCACACTTTTTAATAAAATAAAAATCTCACAAATTGTGCAATATTGACTTGATTTTATCACCTAAAAAAGTGTTATCAAATACTAGTATCGTCTGATACGGGTATTTAATGAGTGCGTACGTTAAGTAAAACAAAGTAAAACAAGTTAAATATTCTTCTACTTGAGATAAGAAAGAAGAAAACAAATAAAGTTTTTCCAAAAAAACGTTCAAAACATGCGTTTAATAATAAGAAAAAAATATAAACAAACAAAAGAAATACGCATCTAAACAAAATCATGGGAATCATTATTAAATACTTTATGGAGTTTTGTTTTCATTGAGACCCAAAAAGGTGGATTTTTGCTGTGTTCTTTTCTAAAAAAATAATGCAACATTTCTTGCACTTTTTAAGAGAAAAATGGCAGCATTATGTGATTTGAAAATAGCGCATTTATTGTTATAAATGAAATTTGTCTGTTAATGCTTAAGTGATGTGTGTATGCATTTTATTGGTGCTTTATCAAATCATCAGTAGACGTCAACCAGCAACAAATAAATTTCTTTTTAGCGGTAAAAAAAAAAGTACAGGCAGTAAGATCAATAGTAAATTTAATAATAATTGCTTTATTAAAATTTGTAGAAAACATATAAAAATGTTTTTTTGAAATTAGGTTAGGTTAGGTTGTTAGGGCCATTGCCTAAGCAATGCACTTGGGTCCGTTGATTCGGTCCCGTTGTGATACCCTAAAGCAAGGACTACTCACGAGTCGTCCTCTGCCGCATTAAGCCATCCCGTGGACCTTTTTTGTGAAATTAGTTGTGCGAAATTTAACCAACGAAATTATAGTCAATCAAAAGAAATCACTTTTGTCTAATAAGCAGCAGATATAACGAGTAAATTAATAAATTTTTCTGAAATGCTGATCTCGATTCGAATGTCTCTTGAAAACTAATTACAAATTAATTTTAATTTAGTTAGCAATTACGGATTAATTAATAAAATAATAAACGAACGAGGTGGTGTATACTCCTCAATTTTAATTATGTGCTGTTTCTTTTTTCCCAAAAATTTTACTAAAAACTTCAAAGTGATCAATTGAGCTTCAAAAAAATAATTTTTTCGGAATAGTAAATATTGGGAGAAGTTCATTCAAGTACTCCTTATTTGATCCACTTTACATCTGTTATATTAGAGAAAAAAATTTCAATTTTTATTTAAACAGTTTTCATTCGAATAATATTTACTCGAATAATCTTTATTTGAATAATTTTTATTCGTATAATTTTTATTCGAATAATTTTTCTTCATATAATTGTTATTCGAATAATTTTTATTGTAACACTTATTTTTCCTACGAATGATTTTCAATATAATAATTATATCTGAAAACAATATTTACGTGCTCATTATTTGGCTTGAGAAATTTTTAGTTTTATATATTTTATATAACAATTAACCGATTAATTTTCTTCCCATATTCAGATAATTTTGTGCATTCAGATAAGTTCATCCAAATTCTTTCGATTGTAATAACTCCATTTAAGACTTAAATTTGTTTAATTAAAATCACGATACATATTTCAATGTAGCTTTAGACAACACATTCCAGTAGAATAAATTTATTTATGGAATTAACCGCCTGGTCCACGATGCCACTCGCTGTCGTTCTGTCACCAAAAATGCTTTTAAAACAAATACAAATTCTGAAATTTAATTTTTGTTTAAATATATTTTGCGCACAAAACAACACTGAGTGTTATGCTCGGCCAGGCAGTAAGTTTTGTTTAAATAACTAATAGTCCTCTAATTTTAATCGATTAAATTCTTTTCGAATACGATTGCAATATAATTGTAATTTAAAATTGCGCGGTAAACCATTAAGTACAATATATTTATTAAAATATTTTTTAAACAAGTTAATTCAAGTAGTTTTTATTCGATTAATCTCTATTCGAATAATTTTTTTTATGTAGTTTCTTATAAGCGTCTAATCCAAGTAGTTTTTATTCGATTAATCTCTATTCGAATAATTTTGTTTATGTAGTTTTTTATAAACGATTAGTCCAAATAATTTTTGTTCGATCAATTATTTTTTTGATGTAGTTTCTTATAAGCGACTAATCCAAGTAGTTTTTATTCGACTAATCCCCATTCGAATAATATTTATTAATGGAATAATTTTGTTGGTGTAGTTTTTTTTTATAGACGATTAATGCCAATAGTTTTTATTTGATTAATCTATATTTGAATAATTTTTATTATTGGAATAATTTTGTTGATTTAGTTTTGTTTAAAGGCGAATATTTTTATTCAATTGATTTGTAATCGAATAATTTGTATTTCCTAATGTTTAGTTATTCTCTTAAAGTGATTAATCTTAGTACTTCATATTCGATCATTTGCGTTTAGTAATTGACTAGCAAGTTTTTGTTGATAATTATTGGAAAACATAAATTACACGTGTATTCTTATTCTAAAATTTTTTATTCTGAATAAAGAAACTATTATTTCGTGCACTTTAATCGAAAGAAATATAAAAATGATGGATTAATATTTCATAATTAACAAATATTTTACTGATAATTCTGTTATCTACAGTTTTGTGTGGCCTATTTTGATAACACTTGCGGCTTATGAAAGAAACCAACAATTTTGGATACTTTTGACCTGCAATGAACTCTGCATTAAATTTATTTACGTTATCGTTAATCACTTTTAATATGAGAATTGTTTGTTTGTATGAATATTTAAATATGTTGATTAACATTTAAAACACTTACAAAACATTCCGAAGAACATTCTTAAAAACTTTTAAATTTCAATGCGGAATCTAATTGCTTTAAGACTGGCTTTCTTTCTTTTGAATTGCCTATCGAATATTTCAAATATTGCAACAACAAAATTATCCACAATCATTTCATTTCCATCACACAAATCAATTTATTATTTTCTCTAACATAATTCACAAAAAATAATAAAAATTAGAAGATAAAAAATAAACGCAGCCCCAAAACAATAAAGTCAATATGAAATATTCGTTTGAGTTCAATATCTGCTGAGGAAATCAAGCATTTCTAAATGGTTGGTTGGTTTGCATAGGCAGACATAATGCATTTGACACATATTTTAAGCTGAAATGAGGAGAGAAAAAAATTAAATTGCAAATTTTATATTAAAATAAAAACACAATAAACATTTGCCACATTCAAAAGCAAAGAATACCCAACCGTATTGAACTGGTGTGTGGAAATGGTGAGAGTATAATTTACGGCTTTTAATGCCCCGTATCAATAAAAAAAAACTGTATAAAAAAATTCACAAAAAAAAAACTTTCGACAAAACATGCCGTTAAACAAATGTTGCATGCTTGCGCCAGTAGAGAGGCAGGCAAACAGCCAGACGTTTATATACTGTCGTACGTGGCAAGATAATGTTGCAACTAATTTATAACAAATTTTATTTAGGTTTCATGAATTTTATTGTTTTTTTTTTTTTCATTTGCATAGCGGCTTGCTAGAACTGATGTGGGTATTTTGGAAGTAGATTTAGTTCATCAACGAGTTGGAGACATCACGGAATATGTCGAGAACTTGTATATAAATTTTAGATAATTTAAAATTTTGAGTTCAACAAAATATGAGCATAATTAAATAAAATGCTTAATGATATGTGGTGTGGTGGCCTTCGAAAACAGCTTGGATGCTATATTTTTAGGAACCAACGGTTTGCTGGCCTGAATTGAAAAATAATTTTAAATTATATACAAAATTCTTTCACCCAAATTTCAGTGTCTTTAACAAAATATGAACATGATTAAATGAATTGATTATTAGAAAATTTAACTTTTAAGAATTTGATTATATGTGGTGTTGTGGCCCCCGAAAACCACTTCGATGGTATATTTTTAGGACCCATTTATATTATATAAAAAATCCTTTGCACAAATTCTTGTATCTTTAACTATCTTTTATTATGTTTTATTACTTCCATGGATGGTGTATATCAAATATTTGATCTCATCTTAACTCAAATTTCCAATTAATTATACTCAATTCGTTATTCGATGCGTTGTCAACGACCCGTACAATTTCCATAAACATGCACGTACATGCTTTTTTATTTGATTTTTTTAATTTACTCTTGTAAATAAAACTGCTATTTAGATTTCCATCTTAATAAAATAATATAAAAAATAAAACAAAAAAAAACTGTCCTCTCCCACTAGAGGAATAAAAAAAGTATGTTTTTGTATAAAACTTTGAAAAAAAAGATCATGGCACATTGTCTGTTACCATTGAACCAATAAATTACACCCAAAGAAAATAATCTGGTGGACGTGATAAAACCAATAACAACAAAAATAAAAATAAAAATTAAAACAAATTACCCTGTTCGTATATGTAATTGTGCGACCTACTGGTTAACATGTTTCAAAATAAAAGTATAATTTTACACCCTCTTCGTACATAAAAATAAAAAATAAAAATGTTGCATTTAATACTTGAGCAACAAGATAACCTTAAACACAATTCAGTTAAATAACGTAAACAAAACAATGAGCTACGAGGTAGATCTTAAAAGGTTTCTAAATTATTTTTTTAAAGAATTTAAAGTCTTTTATTGAAATGATATTTAATATCGTCGCTAATTATTTTAGTTTTAAAGGAAGACAAAAATGTTCCGCAGGCTGGTGGGTTAAATTCGATTCAAATTTATTCGTACAATTGTTACGCAAAATACTTTTTCACAAGGATATATTGCAAATCATTCTGAGTCAAATAATTTTAGCTGAATGACGATTATTCTAATCACTATAATTCAAATACTTGGTATTCGAATTGAGATTTGTAAACGAATTTGAATAACAACTATTCGAATTATTTGTATTCGAATCATTTGTATTCGAATCATTTGTATTCGAATCATTTTAATACGGTCTTGAGCGGAAAAAAATTGTATTAGTATGTTAGTCGAATATTTTTTACTCCCACAAATGGATCGTAGTGATTTAATAAGAATCGGAAAATAACTTTTATTCGAATATCTTTTTTTCACATTTTTGTTAAAGTTCAATAATATTGTTGGTTCAGTTAATTGTTTAAAACTAAACTTATTCAAATATTGTTTTTAACATAAAAATGTCAATGCCTGTTATTGGGAAAATTTCTGACGATGTTTCAAAAATTATTCGATTAAAAACTGTTAATATTCTTCGAATAATCTTTCTTAAGACTATTTAAATAACGCGATTTCATGTGAATGATTGTCATTGAAATAGTTTTTGACCGCATGAAAAAAAAATAAATACTTTCAATTAACTTTTATTCGGATAATTTTTAATCGAAGAAATGTATTTATTATCTCTTATTAACATAAAAAGTTATATGTTACGTGAATAGTTAATTTCATGTATATTAAATTTATTCGAATAATTTTCTTTCATAGAACTACATTTAAATAGTTTTTTTTTCCCCGGACAGCATGAATCGAATAACAATACGAATAGGTTTTTTATATTGAATAAAATTAAGATGGATAAGCTGGATTCACAAGACACGATAAATGTTCGAAGTATCAATTTCTTCTTTGTATTTCAATTCTAGTAAAATAATTTTCATTCAAACAATTGCCACTCGAAGCTTATTTTATTGCCGCATACAAACTTCATTAAGACAGAATTTGACGAGACAAATCTTGTTTAAAAATTTTATTCGAATAAAATTTACATTCGAATATATTATGACCTCTGGGTATGCTTAAAATCAAAAAATTTCCTTTGCCTCTCAACCACTGAAAGTTGTTTCTTTTTTTTTCAATTAAATATATTTGAATAGTTTCTATTAGATCATTTTATTCGAATAAATTTTGCATGTTGTATTTTATTCGAATTATCCAATTCTAATAATTTGATGAGTACCTGAATGTTTGCTTTAAATTATTTTATGATTCAATATATTTTATTCAAAACAATATTTCTTGCATAACAACTACTTGAATATTTTTAACTCGAATAATTTTTATTCGAATAAATATTAAAACATTTAATTTTCATTTGAGTATCTTTAATTGTGAAATTTATTTGAAAAATAAAATTATTCTTTTTTTCACGCGATTAATTTGTATTCGTGTATGTAAAATTTTTTAGAACACGGGCCTCTTCCTGAAATCTTGTGTTGAGCTTTGAAAAGAAAATATTAGTTCAGCAACAAAAAAGCAGTACAAATTGAGAAAAAAATATATATTTAAATCTTCTTATGGAGCAGAAACACTATTGGAATTCTGAATTTAACTGGCTGAGTTGGGTGCTCAATTTCTTGCCTATTTGCTATAAAACAATTTAAATGTTTGGACAACTTTGTTGCCGTATTAAAACGATAATTTCGTAATAAATTTCTTTAAAAAAATGTTATGATACAAAATATTTTATTAAAAAACTAACATGTACATGCAGTTATGAAAGTTTTTACGGAACAAAAGAAAACTAAATTTAATTGAAGTTGTAAGAACACAAACTGCCTGCACACTCCCTTCACTGGTCCTCATTAAAACTATTATGGAATCTTGAAGTATTCAGTTCATTACTGCATTTCAAAAGATATTTCAAGCACAGGCTAGTTGTTGACCCAAATTGTTAATTATGCTCTCAAAAATAATATATGCCAAGTTCTCTATTTTCCCTAATGACCTCAAGTACCTCATAAATATCGAAGTCATTTCAATTTGAAAAAGCTTTTCATTATGAATATAATTAATGAAACCACATGTCTGTTGCAATTAAGTCTCTATATATTTATTGTATGTAAAAATGAATAGAGCCTTGTTTATAATAACCAAAACCATATGATCCTATAGTACACTCGTTCGTACCTGCCACTTTAACTTAAAAAAAAAATGAAACTAAAACTGAAAATTAAACTTTTATAATCCCCCTGCACAATAATGACTCTTAAAGAGACACAAATTGACACTTAAAAACTACTTAAAATTAACGAACACCTTAAGGAAAAGCATCTACTCGAGATAAAGTCATAAATCTTGGGCAGACACAAAAACATTCCGCTCTCATCCGAAATATATTTCAAAATTATTAATTGCTGCCAGCAACAGCAAGACGAGCAATAAAATAATATCCAACGCCAATCAAATTGTTTACTCTTCACGAATATTGAGTAGAATTTCAAGATGATTTGGGTGTGCTTCCGGAATTTTTTTATTTAAGGAAAAAAATTCCCTTCTACTTCAGATACATTTCAAATCTGTACACACCCAAAATGTAAAATGTTATCAAAATCCATAATAGTGTTTAGCGGTCTGTGGCTGTGGCTGTGTGTGTATGTGTATGTGTGTATGTGTGCATGTGTGAAAATCATGGATTGTTCTATTGTAAAACCTAAAATAACAACATACCTCAATATTTTCTGTTGATGAAAACACAAACAATTTAAATAGAGTTCTAAAAAGTAAATAAATCTCAACAGTAACAAAATATTTTTAGAAGACCAGGTTAGTCGGGAATCAAATAAAAAATATGGATCAGTTTGTAAAAATAATAGGAGTCACTTGGTTGTCGTATTTCAATTGAATCACACCACACAAACCCTGATTTCTACTTGCTGCTATTCTGTCAATAATAAAAGGTCTTCAAATCGCAACTCCAATGCAACCGGTTCTTTGGTAGTAAATTTAGAACAGAATAGTTTCTTAATTTATATCCCAAATATTTCGACAAAATGAAAGTCTTATTGAAGAGATTCTTACTTATTCTTCTTAAACTATCTTCGGTGTTCACCTACTGCAAGTCTTATAGTGTGCGTGAGTGCTTAGACACGTTACAAATGAGAAACCAAAAGATAACGACAGTAGGTTATAGACCACTAGTTTCTTTCTCCCTCGTCTCCTTCTCTGTGTCTCTGGATCTCTTGTGATCTGAAAATAGTCTTAGAATATCCGATAAGATCACAATCCGGTAGTTTATCATAGGCCTTGAGCTGTCGGCGGTGAAAAAAAACTATATTTTCAATTGCGTTCTTAAAAATATGCAGCCTGAATGATCGCTTCATAATAGAAGTGCCTTCTTACATTCCCTGCGACTTTTTGGTGGCCCAGAAGCGGAGATTTTTGTGCTTAAATGGAAAAAACTTCTCGTCTGTCATGAGAATTATGATCTACGTTGTTCAGATTGAGGATGGCTGTACCGTAGCTCCATCGCTAATGGGGGTTAGCAGGAGCATGTGGAAATCTTTAGCTAAAACTAGTACACGGTCAGCCTGGTGATGCCCAATTGTGCAGCACATCGTCTAGTTGAAGCTCCAGTGTGTTTGACTCGAGTAGCTAAAAGGCGACCCAATTGGAAATGGACGTCAGATTTCACGCCGTACTAAAACTACCGAAAAATTATCACTAAAAAATAGTGGCTAAAATTATTCTCCTCCGGATTTCAGCGCTGTATGGCGTATCCGTTTTTATACTGCAGTTCTGTAGTTCTCAAAAGTCAAATATAATTGCTAGGCGTTGCCAAGTGCAAGAAACGTAACATCTTCTGATAGGACCGCGATTAATTATCGTGTATTTAAATTCGGGCATGTATTTGGAACTTTAAATAATATATTAAATGAAATCCTAAGCCCTGATGTATAACAGGATTAATTGAGGATTTATTCTGAGAGCATTGAAAATTAGTTGTTGATTCCTGGGATTATATAATGTTGTAGATAATGTATTACACTTCGAAAGCCATAGGTCTTTAACTTCCAAAGTTTGGTGGCAGGACTGGTGCCTTTGGTATTTCTGCTATGGGTATGCAGGCTTCCAAACCTGTCCCATTACCCGATTTATCTGTAGTCATTTCCGACTATAGATGCGGTGTTGACATGGATATTCCGCCACGGTTTCGGTCGCCAGAGCCCCTTTGATAGAAACGGGCTGCACCAGCGCGAAGGTCGAGGCTGACATTTGGGTCGGAGAGCCTATTTGAGACGCGTCACATATATCCAATGTCTTGCAAACACTACCCTTCAAATTATAATCCAATTTAATATGGACTTGATTTTGATCGCTTCATAATCGGTTAATTTTTAAATTATCGCCGGCTGACTGTTTAATGAAAAATTCTTCACAAATTGGTTATTTATTATTTTGAGATTTTATTACAAACATAAAAAACAATTCTTAAGGTAAAAAAAGAAACTGATCTTACAGATTTTATTAGACGCTGTGTGCAGTCTAACAGTAAATATTTGACGATGGCAAATATAATAGTTCCCTGGTTTTAATAAACACACAATGCATGTTTGCTTAGTGGAAAGCTGCTTGCCATTTTACTTATAGAAAGTCCTTTCTTATGGGCTTTTACTGTATCTTTGTAATATAATGCCGAATATCCGTTGTGTACAGTGATAAATCCAATTGTGTACACATCCTTTCCTGCGATGAGAATTTACTTCAGTCAACAACAGATACATTAGCGACTCCACAACAACATCTGCTTGAATGGCCGTGTGTCTGCATCGCACAATGGCTTTGTAAACAGCAAAATTCAAGTTATGCCATTTAATATATGTATATATAAAATATCCGTTATTGTTGTTGCATTAGAGCAATCGTCTAGAATTGTTGTTGGAGTTATTTTGTAGTTTCCTTAAAGTGGTTGGTGGTGGTTGTGTGCTGTCAGATCTACATTAAGTATCTACGAGTCGACTACTCCGACTGCCACATGTGGAGTTTGGTTGTGTTTCTTTTTTTATCGGAGTCTGTAGTTTCTTGTATTATTGTCATGATATTGTTTTATGTTTTACTTAAGTGCTTTGTGAAAGTTGATGTTTTTGAAAATTTCTCAAATGTTTTGAGAGAATAATTAAAGAAACACAAATAAGGACAATAAATTCCTTGAAAATGCAACACTGTCATATATATATTTTCGCAATTAGTTACAGAGATAAATTTGTTGGCGCGGAACCATATAGTTTTGAAATTTACTTGTTATTTAAGTGAAGTAAATGCGGCCTGAAAACCTCCAGTTGAAATGCGTTTAAGAGTAACTATAATTTGGCTACGCTCCCTAATAAATTAATTGTACTTTTTTTTGTTGTAAAAGAACAGGGACGTAGCATTGCTACATCCCGCTATAGGCGATCAAATAAATATGCTTATTCAATTGTTATTTTGAGGAGTTTTAAAGGTTGCACACTTGTTGCACAGTGTTGTTGTACACCACTATAGACGTATTTAATTTAAAAGTGTTTATGAATAATTGACTTTGTTTTGTTGGCAAAGTCCCTAATTGATGGATATATCTAGTCTTATAAGTTTTCAACTAACATTTTCCCATGCCAGTTTCATCAAATACCAACAATTTGAGTGGGAATTTTTCAGTAACAAATTTTCTCTAACCTGTAAACTTTGTACTATACGATCTTCAAGATACATGATCATTTTGAAGGTGTTGCCATGTACAACATGCAGGTAGTTGTTGAAGACGACAACAACCCTAGACAACCATTAACAACTAACTAACAAAAAAATAAATTTAAAAAAATACAAAAAAGGTCACTGACAAATTTCCAAATAGTCTACACTGATGATTAACCTGATAAAGATAAATAAAAATGCTGCTACCGTAAAGTTGAGTTATTTCAGGTGGGTTCAAGACAGAAAATTTTATAGGAAAAAAAAAGCCAGTCTAGCGATCGTGTTATAAATTGACTTTGTGGTTGAACAAAATTACACAGAGTATCCCATATTTGTTTGGTGTTAAAAGTAAAATATTAAACGAGAAGAAATAAAAAAAAAAGACGAAAGAGAAACATAAATATTTAGTTTTACTTAAAAGCATTTGCATAATTTGATGAGACTTGAAAGACTGTAAAAATATGCAAAAATTCCAATTTTATGTAGGGGGAATGCATTAAAAGGCTTTTAGGTACGCAAATGGAAGAAATGTGTTATAGATAAATTAGACCCGCATTTGTGTGCCGTGTGTGAAATAAAAACAAGATCATTATTGTAATAAGAAGAAGACCATAAATAAGAGAAATTGTGAAAATGCAGCAGCATGTGTGTGTACTGAGAAAAGAAATACTTTTTTAGAAACTGTTTTTTTTTAAGATAAACAAATGCTGCTTTAGAAGATCAAATAATTGGTTCATAACCCAGCAAGCATTTTGTGATTAGGAAGTTACAACTACAAAATTATTATTGACTCTTGCAAACATTTCAATTCTCGTTAGAGATTTGCGGTGGGAAAAATTATGCGAAATTTTTATTAGATGAGAAGAGATAATTTTTGGTAATTAGTTTCTTGTGCTATTTAGTCATATTGTCGTAAAGTTGTATTATTTTAAAACAGTTTAAAAAATTTTTGTTTTTGTACTGCATGCAAAATATAGCCACAAATTAATCAGACTTTTTAAGTTAAGTTTGTTATTTTGTGGTAAAATAACTGTCAAGAGAGAGGGAGAGAGAGAGATCTGAGTCGAATGCATAATTCCCTTTAGTCTAGACGATATTATCCCCCATTGCATGCCATATAAAAATAAAAAGCTTTTGATACTTTTATATCTGCCCATTGAATTATGATTTTATATTTTAAATCAGCTGACCGAATTTCCAAACGTCATTCTAAATAGTGTCGACATGTTCACAGCGGTCCCGTTTTTACTTGCTATTTATTGTCTTATGACTTTTGACTGCAAATGGGATCCTGCAATTATTATTATTATCCGTTTTATAAATTTTATTCTGAACTAAATTCTCTTCTAGGCTTTCCCATAAAATTTTATTTACATTATTGGGTTTTGTTTTTCTTAAAAACCTGGAATTGAGCTTACAAAAATTGTCATAATTTCATATCGGTTTCAAAAAGGATTTATTTCTTACTGGACAATCCATTATTGAAACAGAAGCTGGACTTGAAGATCAATGATGATGACTATCTGTTCCACAATATCGAAAACTATGCTCGTTGGAACAATATTTAGGAATTTATTTTAAATTTCAAAAATTTTATTTGAATATTTTTATATTTTCTTCACGCAATTTCTGTTATAGATATTGACTAACCCCCAACAAAATAAATTTTCTTATTTTTTTCCCCCCAACCACGATTTATTTTAATAATTCTAAATGTGTCATGCCGCATTTTCCTCAAATTACGAATTAACATAAACAAACTTGTATGAACATAAATTTTCTTGCAACATTGTTTTCACAAAACATGTCATTATTCGAAAACTGTCATAAATATTGTTTGAGGTCTGGCGGTGAGAAAAAAAAATACAACATTCTCAAAGCGCATGCGTAACATTGTAATGATGTTTGTGATTAAATTAATGCAATTGCGTTTATGTTTTGTCAAACCGATTTCCTTCAATTGTAATTCGTTGCAAGACAAGACATGTAAACAAAAAGAATAATTTTATAAAAGAAGTTGACTTAATGAATTTCAATTTGAGAGCGTGACTTTTTTTCCGAATACAATTTCTATTATGTTTTATTTTGTGATTTTGAAAATTTGCCATTCATTGAGTTTTAGTTGTTGAGACTTCTTCCCAATATTGTGGATATATTCCTGACTACAGGCCATGTATCGCTATCCTACATAATCGTGCGATCAGGGAAATATATCGTGTCTATTAAAAAAATTCGGTATATGAAACTGTGAAAGAAAATTTATGAAAATTTTTATAAATTGATTGTTCCTATACGATCACAGTAGTATCAGTTGTTTTTGCATCACAACACAGCTTAAGAGAAAAAACAGCCTGTTTTCACAAGCCAACCGATTGCATCATGAACGCTCTCTTAAGTCAACTATCAGCTGTTCTTCACAATAACTGTTTAATAACTGGAAGTTAAACATTTTATTGGACCTAAAATGCCTTAAATAATAGAACCTAAATTTTTATTATTAAAAAAATTAATAAAATTTTTCAAAGAAATTCAAAATCTTGTCTTAAGTCAGAACAAAGAGAACGAAGTAAATCAGGGAAACAATTTCTGTTGTGACAGTTGTCAAAAAAATTTGTTTTTTTTTTCTTTTACATAAATTTAAAACCTTTTTAACACTTATTATTAGTGGTTACTTCCGCTATTGGCCCTTTTGAGGTAAGAAAAAAATATGAGAGAAAAAATCAAACCTCGACCTTTGTGGCAGGGTTTGCTGCACAACTACAGTAGCACTTTTATAGTTGCACATTGAAAATGTTACCTTCATTAGAATGCATTGTATTCTTAAAGCATGACATGCGTTTTTAAAGAATTTTTAATAAATAATTCATAAGTTAAATTAACTTCTAGACAATACGAAATTTATTACTTTTTATGTGTGTGTGTGTGTGTGTGTGTGTGTGTATGTGGCACAGACACGCTTTTCATCGAAAATGATTTTTCGAAAAGAAAATTCATTGTAAAAATATGCAATTTTAGGTTTTTAGAAATTTTCTGAAGCATGAACATTTTTCTTTTAATTTGTATGATCTTTTTCTTTTTTTGAAAGCAAAAGAAAAGAAAAAGAAAAGCAGTTCTTACAAGGGGAGACTTGATGGTATATGGGCTACTCACAGTTTGAGAGACAACTTGTAGTATAATTGTAAATAGTGTTAATAAAGCGTGACATGAAAATTGTTTATTTTTAGATGTTTAAGTTTTGTAAAGTGTGTTTAATTTTTTGTAAAATGAGTGCCTATAAAATGCGAGGTATTTTAATTGTTCAAACATATCAAAATATATGCTGCAGCAAATATAACTATAGATTTTAAAATATTTTTTAAAAGTTATTAAACAAACTTTTTGGATATTTTAGTTGCCATAAAAAATTTGTTTTGTTGGTTTTTTTTTTGTAACTAGCCCGATTAAAAAAATCTAACTTTTACTGCAAATTACACTTTCGAAAATAGTTTTAAATATTTGCAATTTCATTTGTATATATTCGCTATCATAATGTTAAAAAATTAATAATAATAAATTACAACAACAAGTTCATAAAACCAACTTTAAAAACTGTTATACAACAATACAACAAAACTCATGCTATTTTATATCTAATTAAAATTCTTAAGAAATTTCCAGCAATAAATGCAACTAATTAAATGTTATTGAAAAGAAAAATAAAACAGAAATAGTTGAAAAATATTTGCTTAAAAATGCAATGAAATCATCAATAATTCTAACAATTTAGAAGCAGAACCACAAACAAACAAAACAACATTTAATGCCAAGTTTCAAAGGTCAGCCAGAAAAAAATGTCATGAAATTGAAAAATATTCAATGAATTGATTTTTTATTGAATTTTTTTTCGCTGCGATGCATTTCAATTGAATGCATTTTCTTTAATAAAACATAAAATCAATAGTTTTTGAAATGGTTTCATGCATGAGTTTTTAAATTTTTGTTTATTCTAGATTTTTATAAAATTGTGTCAGATCGGATTTTGGCACGTTTTGAAAATATTGTTGACCTCAAATTTTAAAGGTTTATTAATTACATGTCCATCCTGATAGTCTGTTAAATAATTCGCAGGATATACAAAAAAAAAAAAAACTTTGTATATGAAAAAAGTTATTGTGCACTCTGTTATGTTGATTTCTTTTCTAGAAAAGAATGCAACATTTTTTACACTTTTTAACAGAAAATGGCAATTTTCCATTATTAGAAATTAATTCAACATTCCTTGGAAAATTAAAAACTATTTTTGTTTTAGCTTTTTTCCCAACTGCCTTTTTTTAAAAAAGAAATGAAAAGATGTTACACTTTTTCCAGAAAAGAAAACGCCATTAATTTTCTAAGAACATGAGAAAATAGTGTTGCCATAAGAGAAACAAAAAAGCGTTAAATATATCAAAAACAGTCGTTAAGAGAAAAAATATTATGAAAAATATTTCTTAAAAATGTATGAATTTTTCTTTAGAAGTAACAAATTGGAATAGCGCAAAAAGGCAAAAATTTACACTCCAAAAAGTGTAAAGAGTGCAAAATCTTTGCATTTAAACAGAAATTTATTATAATATAAATAATTTTTGCTAACTATTTTTAAACTTTTAACATTATTTTAACAATAATTAAAAGCTTAAAAAGCCTTCGTCCTGTTGGCTGTAGAGTAGTTAAAAATATAAAAAATTATTGACTAAAAGAAAATCTATTCCTAATTTTTAGTTTCACAGGGTACTTCTGAAAGAAACTATATTCCCACAAAAAAATTTAAACTTTAATCCAAAAGAAAGAAAAAATAAGATTGCAAGTCGAAAATAGAAAACAGCATAAACGAAAATTTGTGATTAAAAAGAGACCAAAAAAGCAAAAGAAAAGAATCGTCAAAATGGCAGCATTTTGAAGAAACGCTTCTGGCAACATTGTCTGCCCACTAGGAAATATTATGAGGAATTTTATTCAACAACAATGAAATATATGTTTTTTAAATTCCCGCTGCAGAAATTGAAAATAAAAAAAAAACGCAAAGTTATTTATTGACTTTAGCCCGTTTTGAAAAAAAAATCTAACTCTCATCAGATCTAGACGCTTCCCTGTTTAAGTCTGAGAATCCGTTACTATGTCCATATATATTTGTATGTGTGTGTGTGGTTGTGGGTGTGTAAGTGTAAGTATGTGTGACTTCCTTATAACTTTGGAAAGCCTTAACCGATTTCAACCAAACTGATGGGATTCTACTGAATTTAGATTTCATGTGAATTTGAACCGATTCCCAACCAGTCGATTTTAAGAATTAAAAAATAAATTTAGGAAAAAAATACTTTTTAAAGTGATGATCTGCGTTAGCCCCAGTAAGATGCACATGATCACTTTGAATTTAAAAAAAAAAAAAAAAAATTAAATTTGAGAGATTAAAATTTCTTTTTTAAATGACAAACGGTTTAACCGATTTAAAAAATTCGGGTCAAAATCGGTTAACCAGTTCGTAAGATTTTATGAACGAAAAAAATCAAAAATGTGTTCTTTTTAAGACTCCGAAATCATATATCTGATCAGTTAGAGATCTCGATTTTTTTTGGTATCGAAAACTATATCGCGCGGGAATCAGTAGATTTGAAAATTAAAATAAAAGTGTCTTAGCTCGAACAGAATAAAAACCAGGTTATTATTACAATAGGGTAATTCCAGGGACGTATTTTAGGGTCAACCTATTTTTTATCGCAAAATAATGAAACCTATTTTAAGGGTAAAGATTAAAGAGCCTCGATTTTATTTAGGAGCAAATTTAGTAAGAAATTTTCCTGCAATAAAAGTAATTTAATTGAAATTATTATCTGAAGGTTTAGATTTAGAGGGATTTTTTTTTAATAATTTTTTTTTTTACACTAACATTTACTGCCACTCTTTTAGACGGGGAATATTGTTTTGGCCAACTTTTTGTGAACAATTTTTTGTTGTACAAAAGCTGCTTTGAAAAAATTCAACTCAATACCCGTTCAATTTTTGAATTCTGTATAAAAGTCTTTGTCTTTCCTTAATTTTTTTTATTAAGTGAATAATTATGCTGAAAACACTTGTTAAGTTATTTCTGAGCTGCACTTAAACTAAATAATTATGGTTACATTTTTTGTCACCGCCAACTTAAATGAATATGGTACTGAAGTTGTAAATGGGGCTGCCAGAGATCACCTGCTCCAATTTGTTTCGCAACAGGCTGCTCCACTTAACACTCGCATAAGCAGCTGCTGCTGGTATCGTTTAAGCGAATAACTTCTATCAGGTGAGATGTGTGGTTATAAAAAAGCTAGAAAAGCTAATCGTTAAAAAAAAGCTGTCACGATGACAGTAGTTAAATGCGAAGCCTGCAAACTAGGAGTTAAAATTAAATTAACCACAACAAGCGGGCATCTTCGAAAACACCTTTAAATGAAATACTTTTGCTGGAAAATCCTATTGTAAGCATTTTTATTATGCTGCTGCTGCTGCTGCTGTTGCTGTTGAAATCCTTTTCAATAACGAAATTATTACTTCAGTGCAGCTGCTAGTTCATGTCATAAATTTGCAGCCGAACTATTATTCTTCTTTCGTTGTGGTTGCAGTCTCATTTTATGGCTGCAGTAGTCAGTTTGCCTTTTATTATTTTGGTGTGACAGTGGCGCATAATATTCCCATCCGAGGGACGTAATTTTTTTAAATAATATATTTTTTTTACAACACATTTTACGAACTCTTAATTACTGTTTACCTTTAAGAATTTGTGTCAGTGGGAATGTGTGCTGGGTTAACATTTTCATCTGCTTCTTTTTTTTTTAAGAAAAATGTTAAGGAATTTAATTTTTATTCAAAACTAACTTTTTACTGTGCTGTTATAACTACCCATGAAGACGTCAGGACTTTGGCTTATTGTTCTTGCAACTGTTGCAGTTGTGTAATTGTTTTGAGTTGTTGGTAATTTTCTGTTGCATTTGACACGAGTCAAACACATTAAACTGTCACGAAGAAACATTTTATATAAAAACAGCAGCGTGTGAGTGAGCAAACAATGAGATAATTTCCTTTTTAAGGAAGTTTTTGAAAGACTTAAGAAGCAGGAATAAAACAAGAATTGGGCAACAGTTGCAAAGCAGCTGAGATGTTGAGGTATAATTTGGGAGAGAAATTTAGGTGCCGATCGTTAAACTGCGTGGCAGAGACAAAACTTCACAACTATTTACTTGCAACCATTGAATTTTATTTATATTTTGTATTTAACAAAAATAGTTTTATGAACTCAAGGCATAAGATTTGATTAATTGCCTTCACTTCTTGGCTAAAATTCTTGAATGAATTTTATTTGAAAAAAAAATGTCCAAGCCCCTTGAAAACTGGTTTTAATGTTGCCGCAAAAAAAAGCCAACATTATTTGCTCACGTCATTCGATTGTCTATAACGTTTATGCAAATTCTACAGCAAAAGTTTTCGAGTCGGGCTCAACACGAATAAATAATAAATTTTCAAGCGGCAGTTGTATGAAATATTTGAAGGCTTTTTTTTATTAAAAATTTTGTCTCATTTAAATAAACTGGCATATTAGATAACATCAATATTTATTAATAACAAACTCCCTTTTATTTTAGTTGAAACCTTTTTATAAAATCCCATAAACTAGATTAACTTGAAGTTGGAATTCTAAATTTTTGTTAAAGAGTCTTAAATTAGAAACATTTTGCATTCCAAAAAAGTCGTTAATGTCAATTTTAAAACTATTCAAAATAGATTTTTTTTAAATAAAAATGTAACCTGTTTATTTTACACAAAAAACGAACGTGTCTATTTAAAAATCTTGATAAAAATGTGTTTCTTAAATAGTATACATTTTTATTAAAATGCGTAGTAGCTTTTGTATTGTTGTTGTTTTTCTTTTTTCTGTTCAAATATTTAAATATTCATCAACTACCTGTACTTGTGCACGTTTCTTTTTTATAGGGTTTTTAAGTATTTTATTTAAGAAAAAAAAAAAAAGGTTTATTTCTTGCTTTAGTGCTCGTGTATTTTTTCTATAGCGTTTGGAAAGGTTTTCTTTTTTTTTTATAGTCTTGTGTTATTGATAAATTGATTTGCGACGTGAGTTGAGTTTATTTATCTTTAAAAACTATTTCAGAAACGTCGTCTCTGAGAACTGGTTGAAAGAAAACTTTCTTTTATGCACAAGTTCGGGGAAATGAAAATAAATTTCAATAAAATCTAAGCCAATTGCATTAAATTATATCAAGAACATGATATCGGAGAAAAGCGGGTTTACAAATGTTTTGTTATTATTAACAACATGAAGATAATAATAGTATTTGAACGGAAAATGAACTTGGAATGAGTTGACAGGCTGCATAACAAAATTTTGTTGGTAAATAGACCGGTTTTGGTTATACCAACACGAAAACTCTGTCATTTTAATTGTCGTATCAATCGATTCCTACGTTTTGATTTGTGATTGATGTAGTTTTCCATTATTATAAGAGAATCGAGAACACTAACCGATCAGATATATAATTTTGGAGTGAAAAAAATCACTTTTTTCGAATTTTTCATTCACGATATCTGACAAACGGATTAACCGATTTTGCAGTTGTCGTTGTGGTTTTCAAATTTTAAGAGCTGATTATTTAAAATTTTTTTCTAGAAAATCACTTCGAAAAATTCGTATTTTTAAGCTTTTTTAAATATCTTCAAATCAAATCTTTGAATCGGTTAAAATTTCAAAGATTTCTAAGTTTAGGAACGCTCTTCGATTCGGTTTAGCTGTTCAAAAGTTATAAGTGGGTCACATAATTAGACTCACACACACATACATACCGACTGGCTCTGACAATTAGTCTGGGAAGCTTCCTAGAACCGCCAAACGCAAAAAGACCTGACGTAAACTTGAACGGAATAAAACCAATAACTGCCCGATTTTTTTATATATTAACCCCTTAATTCATAAACGATTGTTAAACTTAATGAATATTTGAAGGAATCTTTAATCATACAAAATCCATACCTGAAAGCCACTTTAATTTTAATAATCGTTTATGAATAACAGCGTAAATTTTCCCAGAGAAAAGTTTATAAATAATACACGATATGCTCTCAGTCCATACC
The DNA here is from genome assembly GCA_963675445.1 of Linnaemya vulpina. Taxonomy (NCBI): domain Eukaryota; kingdom Metazoa; phylum Arthropoda; class Insecta; order Diptera; family Tachinidae; genus Linnaemya; species Linnaemya vulpina. The sequence goes on along the minus strand of OY776276.1, from coordinate 6,362,676 downwards.
AAATTTGGTGTGCGAGAGACCGGTTTTGACAAACTTCCCATAAGCAGTGTTTTTTTTTTTATATCAAAAGGAGTTAAAAATTTTAGAAGTGCTATTAAACGTGTGATAAAAAAATATATAAAACGGCACTTAACTGAAAGCGGTATGAATGCTTAAGAAATTTTTTGCGGGATAATGGAAAAAGCGTTTTGGATGAAAACAAATCCCATTGAAAGAAACTTCATCCAACAAAAAAACATCTCAAATTTTTAGCCGCATTCATAAAAAAATAATATGAAACTATAAAATCTTTTCAAATAAAAAGTTAAAAATTATAAAAATACAAAATATTTCCCTGATTACGACGTTAAACAGTTGATGTGTGCTTTGAACCAAAATTTTCATACAAAACTTATTTATAAACTCAAATAAATTCTTTCTTATATCAAATGTATTTAATTAAATACCAAAAAAATATATAGTGATTAGTTCCACTGTATAAAAATAATCGCTATTGGCAATTTCAAGTTCTACTCTGGTAAAAAAAACCGATCAAAACAAAAACAACTAAAAAAACTTTGACTAAAAAAAATTATATTTAAAAAAAGAATAAAAAATACAAGTAATTAAACATCGACTGCTGCTGACGTCTGGCCGAAGCCAACCACTAAAATTGGAAATTAAATTATCAAAGTTTCCAGAAAAGAACAAGAAAAGGGCATGTTTTAAGTTGGCTTATCTCCCATTTCTTTTTTTTTTTTCTTTTTTTAATCTTAAAAACTATCAAAACGGCACATAAAATCGTTATCAAGCTACTTGATTTACATAAAATTTCTGTTTGTCATGTTTCGTTCTAAAATTATAAACTCATACACTTTTTTTTTAATTTGTAATTTCACGAGCTTATCAAATAAGAATAACCCTGAACTGCTGTCGTAAGAACTCTGCGATTGATTTTTACATGCAATTAGTCATCGTTTTCTTCTATTCAATGAATTAAAATGTGAAAGAAAAAAATCTTAAGCGATTTTTTCTGCTTCTTTTTAACATTTTGTTTTCTTCAATAATTCCTTGAATTATTTTTTTCAGTTTTTCAGTTTCAGTTAAACTTATCGTTATAAATATTTTATGCACATCATGTTTGCATATATTTTTTTTTTAATCTACAACAAAAAAACTGCAGAACCAGCATTAAGAGGAGGGAGTCTTGATTTGCAAAAAAAAAAAATCATTTATGTTTTCATTTAAAATGCAGCACCGCTTGTGCAGCTAAATAATCATAATATTTTTATTCAAAAACCAAACAATACAAAAAAAAGAAATATATTGAAAGGGGTTTTGATTTCTTCGGCTTGCAGCTCTGCCCTTCACCCTCTCCCGTGCTGCTACAAGCCCCTTAAAGCTGACGGTTTGTCAATTGAAAGTTTTTTGCTTTTAATTAAAAAAGTTGTCAGAAATTAAAAGTCAAGAGACATGATTCACAATAATTGTTTGTAAAATGTTCAATTAATAGGGAAAAAATTGAAAAGTAATTCCTGGTAAAGTTGCACAAACAATTTAAAAGAGAGAAAATCAAAACGATTAAGCAAATTATCTGCGAAACAAAAAGTTATAAGCTTTTAAAGAAATATTTTGCAAAAAATAGATTTAATGCGTTTTTTAGCAGAGCGGTTCAAGAACTATTTAACTTTGAAGCTGTTATATCTTCCTGATTTCCATAAATCACCATAAAGGCTGAGCAAGAAATTTCAAAGCTTTTTTCATTTAATTTTTTACTATTTTTATTTAATCCTTAAATCAAAGTTTTCGCTTCATGAATTTTCATACACTTTGGGGAAATTTTCCTCTGCTAATCATGAGTATTCAAAATGGCATAATATATTCAAAGAAAGGAAGTGCGTGTGTTTGATCTTAAATCAAGCACGTGCGTGATTTTAATGCGCATAAAAATTCATAAGAAAGGCAACTTAACTGCTTCTCATAAATTTTTGCACATCCAGCGTGGAGAAATTTAGAAAAAGCAATGAAAAATGTACGCATAAAAAGCCGAAACTTTAAAAATTGGCAACGCCGATTAAACAACTTCGAAAGATAAAGAAATGAAATCCGGTTAGTACACCATATATAAACTAACACCTATAAATAGTATTAAAAGTTAGAAAAATGTGTAACAATAAATTGGCAACGCCAATAACAATTTTTCTCTGCTACATAATAATGAAATAGTAAAAGAATGCTATGCAATAAAATACTAAGCAATAAAATGCTCTAAATTGGCAATGCGAAATACGCAATACGTATCTGTAAGCATTCGAAAACATTTTTGTATAAATCACAAAACAATAACTTAAATTTATAATGAATACACTCTTAAAATACATCAAAATATTACAAATTGGCAACGCGATATAATCTGCATATCCATTTTAATACGAAAATTTTTTTTTATAAAAACACATTAAACAACCTTCGACTAGCAATAAAAGTACTTTTGAAATATATTGAAATTGTTAGAATTGGCAACGCGATATTATCTACTCATATATACGTATAACCAGTTTACTATAGAAAACATTTCTATGAAAAACACAATAAATTAATTTATATTTTCAATAGAAATACTTTTAAAATATGTTAATATATTAGAAATTGGCAAAGCGATAAAATCTACTCTTATATATTTATCTTCATTTTACTATGGAATACATTTTGATAAGAAACCCACAATAAATTCGATTTGCAAAGAAAATACTATTAAAATTGTTGGAATTGGCAACGCGATGTAATCGACTCGCATAATTACATACGCATGTTACTACGGAAATCAGTTCTATGAAAAACAAAATTTATTAATTTAAATTTTCAATAGAAATACTCTTAAAATATGTCAAAATTGGCAACGCGATAAAATCTACTCTGATATATGTATCTGCATTTTACTAGGGAATATATTTTTATAAGAAACCCACAATAAACTAAATTCGATTTGCAAAGAAAATACTTTTAAAATTGTTGAAATTGGCAACGCGATGTAATCGACTCGTATATGTACATATGGATTTTACTATGGAAAACGTTTCTACAAAAAACAAAATAAATTAATTTAAATTTTCAATACTCTTCAAATATATTAAAATTGTTGAAATTGGCAACGCTACATGTGCACGTTGTCCGTTTGTAGTTGCATTTGGATATAGGAAATGTTTTTTATTTAGAAATCATAATCATTTATATTAAAATTTCAATGAAAATAGTGTGAAAACACAATTAAAAATCGCGTTGCCAAAAGTCATTTTTTTGCCCGACAAAAAGTAATCGCATTTCTAAATATTTCGCAATTTTATGCTGAACAATTTCTTGTTTATAAACCACTAATTAACAATTTATTGCGTTTTTTTACAAGATTATCAAATTTGTTGCTGAAATGAATAGGAATTTTATATCCTCCCACTTTTAATAAAAATAATGGCAATTCGACATTTACCGTCTGTCGCTAGACATCCTGCTGTTCTGCTGTTGTTTAAGAATTTTAATCGGTTTTTATGTAATTCTATCTCCTCCCCTTAAGACCATTAAACACCCTCTTTCTAATAAAATGAGTTGCTTTTTGTTTAAAATTCTTAACTTTTTATACGTAAAAATGCTTGTGTGACAACAACCTTTTTGTTTTACAACCAGACAAACAATATTTACGATCGCTTTGTTTATCTAAACTGTTTGGGGTCAGAGAGAGAGAGGGCGGGGGATTTTTTAATCACTTGCAGAAACTGGTTTTTTTAAATAATTTTAATTGAATTTATTTTTATTTCTGTTGTAGGGAAAAGAACTGCTCAAACATTCCTTCAATAACAGTATAATAATTGTCAAAACCAATTACCATAAAAATCTCGCTTAAATTATATGTGTGAATGTGTGTGTGTGTGTGTGTGTGCGTGTGTGTCTTATTATGCACAAAGAAGTATGTAAAATACTCTTTTATTTGCGGTTTTAATTGTTGTTTGATTATGCGAGTGTGTTTTGTTTGAGTTCGTGGAAAGGCAAATTGAGAATTTCCTCTGAAAACTTTTGAATATATTAAAAGAGATACAAACTCTATGATTTTATGTTTTGTCATTTAGATTTCCACAAAATTTCAAACAATTGTTTCTCTTTAAATTGCAGTCTAGCCTTTTTTATTGAAGCACAATTAAAAGTTATTATATTGCCAACCTTCTTTAATTTCCGAACAGCATGGCGTCGTCATATGGAAGTAACAGATATTTATGCAAAATTGTGTGTAGAAGAAAACATTGGAAATAATATTTAGTTATCAATTAATATATCTACACCATTTCCATATGTAATTTAGAGAGTGTCAATTTGAATTCAGAAAGCGGCAATCGCAATTTAGGTTAGTCATCGCCAGTTTGTAGTTCAGATAAGTAAATTTAATTGAATAAATTTTAATTCAAAACTAGTAAAAATATCGAAGTGTAGCCAACTTATATGACATACAACATCTTTATATTTTCAAATCAAGTTATTCAAAATCGCCTAAAAAGATTTTGGAAATCCCAAACGAATAGTTAAACTATTATAAAATGAAAATGTTGCCAACTTTCGTCAATGCTTAACCCTGAAATTTACTTTCATTATTAATTTTATCGAAAATACTTAACATAACAAAAAATAGCGCCTGTGTTTTTCTCTTGCAATCATAAAACAATGCGCACAAAAATGTATTTCTTTGTCCGTTAAAAACCGAAAATTCAAAACAAAAATTTCCTACTGACAATTATTTTTTATCTTATCAAAACAATTACTTTCAATTTTCATTGCATTACAAAACAAAACAGCAACTGGATTCCGTCACAACTTCAGTCTCTGGTTGTACAATTTATTAATAGTTTTAAATTGCTTTAACTAGGCTACACTCATAAAATGTTCATTTTATTATAAAATATTAAAAAAGCAAAATATAATGGAAATGAAAGACATATAAAACAATGAATTGAGCATTAAAATAAAACAAGACAAGCTTCAGGAAATATTTTCGTAACAAAGAAAATCTACATAAAAATGACTGGACCGTCGCACTGTCATGTCGTTTACAGCATCTATTTTGTTTCTATTCAATTTGCTAATAAACTGGCATAAATAATAAAACAACAACAAAAATGAAAAGCAAACAACAAAGTATAAATGACATTTTTCTTATTGTATGACTTTAATTTATTTCATTTTATCTCTTGCAATTCTATCTTTTATTTAGACTTCGTTGGTATCTTGTGTGAGTGTTTGTGTGTGTGTGTGTGTGTGTCTTTTTCTGCTTAGATGGATATTTATTTTGTTAAAATTATGTACTCTGTTGCCACAGAGCCAAACGCATTATGACCACAATAAGCTGCTGTTGCTCTGTTAACAAAATCCAAAGTTATGGCGAAGAGTATAAAAGAGCTGCCAATCAAAGAGAGCCGCAAAAATACATTATAAATTTTGGCAACACCTTTTATAAAAGCTGTCACCTTATCAAATACAAATAAAATTTCAGCAAAAAATCGCTCTGCTTTACATGATGTAATTTATCAATTTATAACAAAAATTTCTATTCTATAAATGGCAGCATGTGAAGTGAAAAAATGAGTAAAACTTGACCTCGAACCTTATGTGTCAACATATTGGCAATGCGTTTCAGAAAAAAATTTATTTTGTTCTTCAAAGGACAATTATATAATATATTACAATACAAGATTAAAAACACAATAAAATAAGAGAATGAATTAATTATAGAGAAAGAAAGAATTAATTATAAGAGCAGGAAAGTAAAGCATTAAAAATTGGCAACTCCTTTTGCATTAATTTACAAACTTCTCATTTATTAAAGTTGTTGTATCTGACAGCAAATATTTTACATGAGCTTTGTGCACATTTCATGCAAAATTATAAATTTAAACGGAAAATTATAAGTCAAGTTGGCAACGCTTGCTAAAAACATTTGCTGTTAGTTTTAATAACAGCATTCAAATCACAAATGTAATAGTAATTCAAAACCTAAATGATATTGGCAACGCTTCACAACAATTTAAGGCTTATTAAATACTTATGAGATATAAAAATAGGCAACACTATAAAAATGTTTTCATAAATGTGAGACAAAAATTTAAAAAAAACAAGAAGCACTTTGTTTAAAATAGAGTAACATATATAATTATTAACCCAAAAATATCATAAATTTGGCCACACTCTCATCATGCTTTTGGATTTTATAAATATATGAGATAATACTTTTTAAAGTGTTTTAGTTGTTTGATTTTCAATCGATAATATTTGCAGTTTTGGAAAATAAAATAGTTTTGCTTCAATGCAAAAGCATTTATTTGATTACCCGAGCTGCCAGCTTATAATGAAATATATGAATTCAGTATTTCACATAACTGAGCTGCCAACCTTTTTTGTACAATTGCAAAATTTGTTTGAATGGTAAACGTTTATGGCATTCAGTATTTTCACTCGTACATACATTTTCAGTTGCAGTCTTTGCAACTTTTGTTTGTGTTGGCAACACTTTACATGAAGCGCTTTTATGTTTATGTTTTCTTTGTTTAATAAATTAATTTTTTTTTTTTTTGCATTTTTCTTACATTTTGAAATGATCAGACTTAATTTCATTTGATTATTTCAAACACACACTCTCGCATAGATAAATACGCTGGACTTTTATGCTTCGCCATAATTTTCATTTTAACTGACAGTTGTTTTTAGTTTTTTAGTTTCGAAGGAATGAACTCCCTTTTCGATGTTTTCTGGATATCTGGTTGTTGGCTTAACAAGTGAGTCATCCGCACAAAACTGAGCATAAACGTTCATAGAGGAATTGTTGGGTCTTGTTCGTGTTTTTTTCACATTTAAGTTTTTCGTATAACGGAAATGTTTTGTAAACGTTTTATTTCTATTTTTTGCCAACTAAATGTTTTTATAATGGAAAATAACAAAAAAACATTAACAAGTAAAAGTGATGATTGACTGTTTAAGATCTGATCAACAGGGCAATTATTTCCGGATGCTTTGGAAACGAACTGCAAAAGCTTTTGAAGTTCTGGTTCCCAAATCTGAAATAATACAGCCGTCCGTCTTAGATTTTACATTATGCAATCAATTGATTTCATTAAACCTCAGTTGGCAACTCTTAATTTTTCTTTATAAACTACAATAGACTTTCAAATATTTATTGACACATGCATTTTTCATAAAAAGTTGCTTCATTAAATTTAATACGCTGCAGCCATAAATGAGAAAAAGAAAATTAAAGTGTTTAATAATGATTCCCGCCGCCAGCCAAGTGGCAAGCAAACCAACATCTTGCAACTTTAAACAATAACTTATCAAGTGAACTATTAAATTACTTTTACGCATCTGTCTCATCAGCATCGTCGTTTCTGCAATCGTCTTTGTGTGTTATTATATCAATTAATCATAATTAAGACTGAAGCTAAAAAAGAAAATTGAAAAATTTAAATTAAATAAAAACTATAAAAAATGTGATTATAAAGACTCCAGCCAGCAACAAAATCCACATGGAGCAGATGATGACAGTGAGTGTGGCAACCACGACGACGATAAATTATATTTGTTAACGACTCTCAACGAGGCTGTAATACAAAAGTCTCAAAACATGTCGGCGACCACCTCAACCAGGCCCTCGCCTGCCACCACTCCTTTGTATGACGGCTATGCCACCATACGAGGCAGAGGTTTGACACGATCTCTGTCGATACGAGCCAAAGAACTAGAAGCCGCCCAGGAGCAAGAGAATGCAGCCACATCTGTCGCCGACTCGGAAGATGTGGCAGTTCGCCAGTATGTTATTACCACGCCATCGGAACGCAAACGAACAATATCTCTGCGCAATGATTACAGCCAAAGTTCGCCACTTCGCTCGGAGAGTAATAATAAAATGTCTCAGAGCTTGTTTCAACCCTCCACGAACACCAACGAAGACATTTATATAACCCGGCCTTTTGTCAAGCCCGTAAAAACTCCCACTATATCGGATATGGAACCGATGTATGCCTCCTCCACAAATTCTACATTTCGTCCTCTTTCCGATGCCAGCTCTTCGTCAGGCGGCGCCAACTCTGGATCGGGCTGTCGGGACAGTGTTGTCGGCTCCTCGGGCTCGGGCAGCATAAATGTGGACTATCACAGTTTAAAGAAAAATTCTAGATTTTCCTTGGATTCGCTGCATTCAAGTAATACCGCCAAAACTCCCGACTATACCACGGCCGATGAAGATCAAATATTTTTATATACGGCTCCGGACTCTCCCAAAAGAAGATTGGATAGTGGCATACGTAACTCTTATGATGAGTCCTCCGAAAGGGAGTATTCGCCCATAAATAAACAATCTTTCGAAATGCAGGAATATCCTTCCGCTAGAACACCTTCAGAACATTCGCAATCCTCACAATCACCCGCCAAAACGAAACGGCTCTCTAAAAGCTCTCTCAGCTATAAGCGAACTCAATCTTTGGGGGACTACTCTAAAAGGCCTTTAACTTTAATGACTTCCCCTTTTCAACGCAGCGATAGTGAAAGTCCTACTTACACGGCCAGACCGCCACCCTCTCCCAACCATAAGCCACCACCAACGCCGGTAAGACGGGAAAGTCTATATTCCAAGCCAAAGATATATGCCTCACCCTCGAAATCACCCAGCCGCAGTCCCTCACTAATTGTGGTGGAAGCCAAATCCAAAATTAACTGCTATCAATTACCCCCACCACCTCAAAGAAGTTCCAGTGCAGAGATTTTGGAAAGATCTTATACCAGCCATAGTCTAGCCACCATCGATCAAGATGAAATTCTAGCCGTACCGCTGGCCATGCCAGTACTACAAAATCCCGTAGATAGACGTTATCACACTTTGGGTCACATGAGAGTACAAAGTATGGGCAGTAGTTTGCATCGTGCCAGCGATTCGCCTATGGGTTCGTTGGTCAATATGTTGACGGGTGCCTACTATATGGCTGGTTCACATCACTCACATCACTTGTACAGTAATTTGCATCCTAATAAGTCCGCTGGTAATATATATTCCTCAGCCGAGGCTGCCATAGAGGATTTGAATAATTTAGCTCCAGAATATATGGATCCTTTGGATTTTAAAATTGGCTGCCAGACTACGTTAAGGAGTAAGCCGATCATACCGTGGTACGAATTAGCCATTAAGAGAGATTTGAGCAAAAGACAGTCGTGTCCACCCATCAGTTCCAGCTTGCATTTGAATGGCACGAGAACGTTAACAGCGGCCAGGAGTACAGAAAATCAGGTTAATATAAACTTTATAAATGGTTTTATGTCTCAATATACATAATTTGATTTTATGTCATGTATTGTGCTTTACATATATATTTTAAACATTTAAATTTGGTATGTTGTGACGTGTGTATTGGGATGCATTAATTTTGTCTCATGGTTAATTATTTCCCAATTAAATTTCCCACTTTATTGTGGTTATTGTTTTTCAAACAACCTGTTCTAAAAGACTTAACAATTCTCACGTTCTACAATTACAAAAACAATGTGTAATATTCTTTGTCATCGTATTTCTTTATTTAATTTTATTTTTCATTTATTCACTTCGGTACATGTTTTCCCAAATTGGTCAAAAAAGCAAATAAAAGCGAATTAAAAAATGTTTCTCATTACAACGTGAGTTAATTGTGGAATTAAATACATAAACGAAACAACAGATATCGAATATTTGTGATAATAAAATAAAACCTAAAAAGGCTGCAATCACACTCGTTAGATGCTCCTATAAAAGTGCAAAACTAAATTTAAAAAAATTAAAAATAAAACCAGTATGGCAATATCACGAAAACAACAACAACAACAACAAAATGAACAAAAAATGGTGGGGAAAATTACAAAAAAAAATATATAGAAAATATCACATTGAAGTTTAAATAAACTGTCATTTGGACATTTCATACACAAACATTACAATTTATGGCAACATTATATGTGTGTATGTGTGCGAGTGGTAGTGGTACATAACTGTTGGCTTCATATCTGCAGTATGTCTGTACGTATGAACGAGGGCGATGTCAGAACAGCTAAACGTTTGAAATAGCGGAAAACTATTTTTATTTGTAAAAAAAATTTTTTTTAAACAAAACTTAAATGCGTATGTGTGTGCGTGTGTGTATGAATATGACACATATGCCAAAGAGACCTAATGTTTTTGCAAGGTTGCCATATTCCATAAAATTCGTGATGCAAAGCAAAGTCCTTTTCAGCAAAACACCTGATATATTTTACTAACTATCAGTGTTTTCACATTGAAAGTTTTAGCATTTAAACCATAAACATGTGGCATTTGGATACAACGAATTTAATAAATTCAGGTTTTAATATATCGTTCAATAAATTTATTCATAATAAATGAAATCTCCTATACATATAGGTGTATTTGTTGTTGTATTTTCCTGTCTATTTTATAGTACTCAATTGACAAATTGTGCTGCAGTTATTTTGTCTGTGCTCAGCTGAGTGCTGCCAAGTTGTATATTAGAAAAATCTGATAATGTTTGAAGAAAGCACGAAAAATCCAGCACATGTGCATTTTTGCTTTAAGAATTTACATAATTTGTAACAAAATTGTGTGTTTTCGAATTATTTATTCGGTTTTCCCTAATTTTAAAATATTAATTTGTAAAATATAAAATAATTTCTATTTGAAAAAGGAATTGAACTGCCTGTTTGCCGACGTCGAAAGCTATCGTTGGTTCGAATAAATAATATTGAAAGAAAAACAAATTTGAAAAATTGTTTTTGTTTTAAATGTTATTTATTCGACCGAATGACAGCTTTTGAAATCGTCAAACAGGCAGTTAGATTCCTTTTTCAAATAGAAATAATTTTATATTTTACAAATTAATATTTTAAAATTACGGAAAAGCGAATAAAGGATTGGAAAGCACACTATTTTGTTACAAATTATGCAAATTCTCAAAGTGAAAATACAGATGTGGTGAGTTTTTCTGTGCGCTCTCCAAACATTATCAGATGTTTGCAATATACAACTTGGCAGCACTCAACTTAGCACAGACAAAAACAAGGCTGCATTTCATAAAACCCACTTAAAATCGATACAAAAATGGTTTTAGCACAACCACTTTGTTTGGTTAAACCAGGAATTAACAGCTGATTTTAACCAAAATTTATTTAAGCCATGTTAGTGTGAAAACACCATCAGCTAACGGATTTTACAAGTACTTATTTATAACTAAATTGCTAATTTTTCCATATCTACATTAATTTCAAAAGGCATGCGAAAAATCGCTGTAAACTCATGTTCCCACAACGGCTCTAAAATATATTCTTGAAGTGCCGCCTTGTGCAGTTAATGGCCGGGAAGTTGTGGCACCGCCCTCCTAACGATGTTTTAATGCATAGAAACAATTGCAGTGAAAAAGAAACTTATTTCGAATGTTGACATTGATTGCTGAAGTTTTCAACACAAAACTGACTTTAAATGAGCTTTTTTTTTCTTTTGTGATACTTAACACTGTGCCGTGGCTGAAGTAGAGGTGGAAAATCTTAAAGAAATCAGGCCATGTGGAGTTTTTTTCTTTCGTTGTTGCTGTTATAAAAGCAGCCTTAAAAAATATAAGTACAATTTAATAAGAGCATTTGACAGTTTGACGGCAAATGCGGTGATTTTTTTTTTCTTCTTTTTTTACCAGATGAAATATTTTAGTTGGCAACTGAAGGTATAATTATAGTTGTAAAGTAGAGTTGTAATTGAAATTTATTTTGAAAAAATGTACATCTTTTAAATTCTATTTAAAACATTTTACTTTAATTTTTTATGTCTGCTTAATTTGTTACAATTATAACAAAAAAAAAAAAAACTTTAAATGTTTTTATTGCTGGCAAATGAAGTATAAAATGCATGTTTTTTTTTTTCTTAACAAGTTTCTCATTGTTTTTGTTTTTAATATGCCTGACTGCACTTCAGTGTTTAATGTTTTGTTTAAATAACAATATGAAACAAGGAAAATTGTTGATAAAGTTGTTGTTAATTGCCAATACTGATGTCAAGCAGTTGAAATTTTTTTTTATACGCAAGTCAATCATGTCAAGTTAATGCAGCCATTATTGGCAAAATCAAGTACAATACAACTGTCATTTACAAGACAACAACGGCAATTGACGGATTCCGAAATTTATCGACTGTTCAAAATATTTTATAAGTAAAGAAACAAGAAATATTTTTTTGAGTGAAGTATAACTAAAAAATTATTAACATTAATTTTTCATAAATATTTCTTTTGAGCTTTTCTAAAAGAAGTCTTTTTAAATTTTAAATTTTTTTAAAATTTTAAAAAAAAGCTTGTGCAACCCACGGTGTATGATTAATATTAATTGCTTTCAGTTTTCCACAAATCCTATAATAACTTTTTACGGAAAGCTTTAACCAAGCCCACCATAAACTTTATTTTTTAGCCAACACTTTAATGGGTGCATTTAAATAAACTATTCAACTAAAACCCCTAAAAAACTCAAGCATAAAACTAAGAAATTATCATAAAATAATAAATATAAAGCCGGCTATATTTTTTTAATTACCACGACTAGACAATTTAATACTGCCGGTTAAAGTGGAATATAAAATTTGAAATTAAAACTTTTTTTTATTGTCTATAATAAAACCAATAGAATAATGCTTCATAAAACACTTTTTGTTTAATAAAAAAATCTCAGCACGTTCTGCCTGAAACTGCCACACTTCCCACCAAAATGTTTTTTCCTCTATTTTTTATGAATTCTCATAAAGAGAAAACTATTAATTTATGTCTGAAGCGGAGAAGAAATAGACTTCAGTTGCTCTAAGAACAACACCAGCCCATTTATCAATTGTTAAATGCTTAAGCAAATTAGTCGGCCGTTTTCAATATGGTCATATTCGATAAATAATGGCAAGAAATTCCATATAAAGATATTTGTATTTTGGAGTTTGCGGCTACTTTAAGACAATAACTTTGACATTTTATAAGGTTATAATTTATTTCAGATATATTTCTTAGTTGCGGCTTATCTTTGAAGTTTTAATATTTAATTTAGATATTTTAGAAAATGTCAAATACAATTTTTTTACTTGGACTGGCATTTGGGTGGTGTGAATGCTACTCAAGCATTAAATTATGCCGGAGCTATAATTTAATGTTTGAGGAGCAGAGATGAAAATACGAAAAAAGATGGAGAATTGGTTATAGTCCTCGAATTTCGATGCAGTAGCGACGAAAAAGGGTGCCGCATTGCGCTCTTTAGTACATGATTATGTCAATCGTTGCCTGTAGCGTAATTTAAATAAAAATTCGAGACTTGATCAATATTGAAAAAGTTTACGGTTCTCTAAAAAAATTTTTATACAAAATCAGTGTCTTATAAAAAAAATTGTTACAATAAAACGTCTATTGAAATTAAGTTTGTCTCGTTTTGCTGCAACTGAAGTCATATTTAAAATAATTTTTTTTTTTTTTTTGAGAAAAAACTTATTTAAATTTTTGGATTTTCTAAAAACTTCATGGTAAACTAGCATGTTAGTGCATTTACTGTTAATAATAGGTCTGTTCGAAATGCTTAATGAAACATTATGGCATAATGAGAATGTTCGAAAGTTATCCAAAGTTGCCGGAGTGCTAAAAATATAATTTTTTTTTAAAATTAAAGTTAATTTTGGTGATTTTACACGCTTAAAACAGATTTTAAAAAATCATGCCGAAATAAATTGATAAGAATTAAAAACAATATAAGCTAAACTTTTTTTGAAATTCCTTCAATTTTTCTTTGTACTAATTTGAAAAAAAAATTATTTCTTTTATCTGAAAATTTTGTGATTACTTTTTCACTTCCGAATGTAAACAAAAAACAGCTGATAATCGCCTATATTATGCATTACGACGTCGACGTCACATCAAGACAACAGCAAAAAGTTGTCACTTGTCATTTAATTGTCAACAACAATTAATTATTATTATGGAACATGTTACCAAGTCAATTTCTGTCCATAAAGACTAGGCAAGTGAAAATTTTTTGCTGTCGTATTGATGTGACGTCGGCGTCGTCATTCATAATACTTTGCACTTGTGCAAAGGAAAAATTCCTGCAAATCAAAGAAAAATTTTACTCTCCCATTTGCTTTCAATATTGCACAAAGAGTTTATGTGCGACTTCGGGCTGTTTTGCTATGCATCTAGAACAGGCCTATTATATGTAAACCCCTTTTAAATAGTAGGCGACTTATTCCTTTATATTTTAAAAAATTCAAAATAGCAGAGGCTTGTTTTCATATATTTTTCTGCCAGAAATATTAATTTATTTCGATTATTATAGACAAGGATAAATTATTGCTACGTTGCACACTGGGGTCAAAGGGTTAAAGTCTCCAATTGCCGTAAAAACTAAGAAATTGAATCATGCCAGAGTTTGAAAGAAGAGGATAGTGTTGAGAAGACAGATTTGAAGAGAGATAATTTATTAATTAAATAGTTAATTTCATAACTGACTTTTCGTTGCAATACCGACGAAGAAATCTGCTAAATTCTGCTCTTAAAGACATGATGGTGGCAACCTCTGTCAGTAGTCAACACTTTAATTCAAGTGCTGATTATTTTAAAATAACTTATTAATATGAACAAATTGTTTCTTTATTTAATTAAAAATTAAAGTCATTTGGGACTTGCACTTTTGCAACCACATTTTTGTGAAACAACGAACTTCGCACAAACTTTTGATCTTTGGTTAATTGTAATTTGTTGCATTTTATAAGGGATACATTTTGTTAATTAAAATACTCTCAGCGGTCAAATAATATCAATACATTCCACAACGGAAATATTGACTTGTGTTCTCTTTTATTTGTTTAAGCACAAAATTACTTTTCAGTCAACGGTGAGGGAGTATAAGAGAGATAAACATGTAAAACAAGTTTACAACGAAACATTCAAACATTGAAACAATAACAAAAACAATAACATGAAAGAAGCAAAAAAAGAAAAACAAAAACCCTTGAAGGTATTTTTGATACAGTGCTGCCAGCGGTTGATATCACGTATATAACACATTTTACCCCAAGGGAAATTCCGAAATATCCTGTAAAGTACAGTGTTGTTGCTTTAATTAAATATCTGAATTAAAAAAGTAGTACTGGGAAAAATAATAACTCTTTTAATTAATTTTCTTTCAAACTAAAAACTTTTTTAAAATATGTGCGCTTAAAATTAATTTTCTGCAGTCCTAGAAATGATTTTGGCACAAAAATATTATTTACAAATAAATTCGTATATCCTATTTTTATAAATTTTAGAAATTTTCTTCCTAATACTTATATGTTTTCATGTGTGGCAAACTAAGGTGGCAACATTGTCTGCAAAATACATTGTTAAAGCCAGCTAAACAAGAACAATAGAAATAGTGTTGTTGAGAAGCAGAGCTGGACGAAAATGCAGTAGTTTGAATTTTTTTGTTTATTATTCTATTTTATTTCTTTGGGAAAGATAAATTTTCGTTTCAAATGCCTTTTATGTTTGTTTTACTTGGCCATACAAGGAAACCTGTTTTATATGTTTGGTTAAATAAACTCTTTGGCTTAAAAGTCTTTAAGGAAAAAATAATTATAAATAAAAATCACTCGCTTCATTGAACATTGAAGCAGGGTTTATTGTTCTGGTCATGGTAGTTTGTTTGGAAATTGAAGAGGCGGCAATAAACAACAGGTGTTGAGATTTGTTCGGATCTTTTTTTCCCGTTTACGAGTCGGGCTTTTATTTTTATTATTTTTTTTTATTCGATTTTTTTGTTGTGGGAACTTTTTAGGGACTTATTTTCTGCCAAACGAATACAAATTGAAACATGTTGAGATTATTTTATTGTGGGAAATTTTCATAAGGGATATTTTTTAGGCCAAGAAATACGTTCAAAGAATTTGTAATTACTTTCAAACATGGTTTCACTTAGTTTAATGATATTTTCTATAAAAAAAATAATTAAGAATATACAAACTTTTTCGAATAGCTACAACGTTGGGATATTGAAGGCGGCTTAGAAATAAAACTCAAATATATAGTTTGTCTATAAAAATATATAAAAAATTATGGTTATTTAAATTATTCGTTACATAATTTTAAAGTCAAACTTTTTACGGATCGCACAATTATTTGGATTAAAGATTTCCACAATTTGCACGCGTTGCTCTGGCGTAAGTCTATCCATAATGAAATGTCAAAGCAAACTAAACAAGAAGCAATTATCGGCAGTTAAATGGGTGGTCAAATAAAGCAGTGATGCCAACTCAAAGTTGTATCACTGTACAAAAAACACCCGATATTTCATTAAATTTTATTTAATAAAATACAAGAAATTTTAAACTAACATTTGCCTTAAAGAAAATGACTATTTACGTTTTCTCACTTCAAACTGATGCTCCTTTTGGCCATGACTTTAAGACTAAAATGTTTACAAACCACACATCCCTATGAAATATATTCATATCAACATATTTTTCATTAAATTATATTAATAACTTCTCTTTTCATCTTTCTTTTTAGGTAAGTTTGAAAACTTAAATATATTGAAAGGGTAAGCTAGACAAATACGCCAGAAAACTGAACAAAAAACCAATTTACAAATGATAAAATGTACGAGTCTGTGCCTTAAACTACAATCTGTTTTAAATGTAACCTTCAAGCCCTTTTCAAATGCTCAAACAAAAAAAGCCCAAAAAAGTCATTATCATTAAAACATATTAGAAGAAAAGACCAAGAGAAAAAAATGTATTCATTTATCATCATCACATTGAATTCTCTAATGAGAAAATCCGGTTTATCCAACTTAAAAAAAAAAAAAAAAACAAAATCAAACACTTGAACGGAAAAAGTCCATGTAAAATTGCACTCCAAACTTGTGTGAATCGTGTTTGAACAACACTTTGAACAAGCCTTTAGCGCTGCAATGCTAGAGAATGACTCCATCTGCTCTCACACAGTGCGGTTGAAGATCAAACAAATTGTGGTTAAATATTGTGTTTTGCTTTCAAGACAAAAAAGAACAAGCACAGAATATCTTCTATTTATAAAGACTTTAAAGCTTTCAACATGTGATTAAGACGGCATATGAAACTTAACAGCAAGATTTTGCGAATGCATATTTAAGCAACTGCAACAAGAAGACTGCATGACGCTACTTAATGTGGTATTAGTTCGAACAAGATGTTTATTTTATTACAAGATCTTTAAATTAAAAAAAGTTATGCAAGCACATAAATAGTGTTGGAGAAAATATTGAAAGTATTCAATTAAAAAAGTAGTTCAATACACAGGAAAAAATGACAGAAGTCATGTTCAATTAACAATAATATTTTTTTACTGTTTTCTATTTATTAATGAAAAGGCAATTGATTCTTAGTCACTTAGAAGTGACATAAACAAGATTGTTTCATAATAAAAACGAGGCCGTGTTGTGTGTTTTACACACTGTGCGATATTGTATGATAGAATTCTCATTTAGTTAATAGTGAAACTGTTATAAGACAAGCATCTCTATATTCCCAAATGTTGAAATGCACTGACTGGGAAAATTCATTGATAAACACGACTCTGGCAGTCGAGTCAGTCACTGTTTGAAAAATACCGCATTTTCGAAGGACTCTAAACGGTACGGCAGGAAATCCTAATCAAATAGTTGGTTTGCAGTGGCTAACTTGAACAAAATATCTTTTTTTATATAACATTAGCATGTCTCTCTCACTGTAAAAAATTCAAATTTGCAGACAGTGTTGCCATTTGAGGGAATTTGCCTTGTTTTTGAGATTATTTATTGGTTCCAAAAGACTTTGACTTGTCTTGTCTTAATACGAGTTGAATTTAAATATTTTTATGAATTCACATTAATGTTATGTATAATATAGTTTTCAAGATTTCTTGGAAAAACATATGTGGCAACACCGATTACAGGCCGTGTTAAACTGGCTGGCGTTCAGTTGAACACTTTGAGAAATTTAAAAATAAATTTAATTCATACATTTGACTGCTAAAAAGGCGTATATGCCCCCATAATTAATTCGGGAAGTTAAGCTGTAAGAAAAGTAGTTGGCAAGGCGAACTAAAAATAATTATTTTAACTAAATTTTCAAACAGTTTCGTATCACTTTAAACTTATACTTGAGAGATAGTTTTAAGATCAGAATTAAAAGTTTTTGTATTTCGGCAACGCGAGATGGCTCATTTATTTTTCAAATTAACTTGAGCCAATTTTTAGTTAATCTGAAAATGTTTAATTTTGGAATTTGGGCAACTCGAAAAAGTTGGCCAGTGAAAATTTATAAGTAAATATTTTGTAATTCCTTAAAAACTTTTAAAATCATCAAGTGGAGGTAGTCGCGTTTCAGTACAGTTATTGGCAACGTAACCCATTAATGAGTTTTCAAAGAATTGTTGTTGTTATTGATTATAAAGGGTGTTTTTTATAGAGTGATACTAGTTTAAATCATAATAAAACATAGTAATACATTTTTGATATCAATGAAACAGTCTTTATTGGATAGAAAATTTTATGACATTAATGTTTCAATATGATTTCGCCCATGTGGCCGCCACGGCTGGCGCGTACAAGGCGCAATGTGGAACACAAATTTTCACAAACAGCAACATTCTAACCATCATCGTTTTTGAAGACGACATCTCTTCAAATGCGACAATTCTGTTTATTTACGTACCCATTCAACCAAAAATGGGCTTCATCGGAATATAAAATTTTGAAAGGACGAAGTGCACGATAAGTTTGACGAACAAAACCATTATTTTGATTAAAAATTTCCACAATTTTTACGCGTTGCTCTGGTTTAAGTCGATCCGTAAAAAAAGGTCAGAGTAAATTAAACAAAAAGCAACTATCAGCTGTTAAATGGGCGGTGAAGTAAAGCAGTGATGCCAACTCAAAGTTGTATCACTCTATAAAAAACACCCTATACTAAAAGAAGTTGGCGCAATTTAAAAAATTTAAATTTGAAAAGTTAAAGCCATCTAATTCATTTTTCAAGAAACTCTCAATCCAAAAAAAATGAAACACTGTTTTCACAAAAAAAGTATTTCTTTTCAAAAACCGCTAATTAATTTCATTTTAGTGAAAACTCGTCAGGGCAAAGCTGTTAAATTATATAAATTTCCAATGCAAGTGATCCAAGAAACCATGTTGCTTCAATCCCAGCCCATCACCAAAATCAGAAATAAAAGAAATATTTAAGTAAAAACAATCGATTAATTGTAACGTTCACATCACTGACTTATTTGCATTACGCAGTCGGTTTGTCGTAATTTGCTTTTATATACTCTCGAAATAATGCATTTGCTTTGTATTGAAAAAGAGGAAGTCTAAATGGGGCTTGAGTATGTTTTTGAGCATGTCCAAACTTGCAAAAAAAATAATACCTTAAGCATTCAGTTTAATCAAAGAAGGGGGCTTGTCTACTTGCAATTAAGCTGCGTAATTACTTTGAAACCACGAGAAATAAACAAATCAAATGAGATTTTTTTTTAATGCATCATGTAATTTTATATGATGTTATTTCGATTGTTTAAACAAGAATTTATAATATGAAAAAATCAATTATTATTTCATTACCACTGGACTGAAAACAATTTTCATTTCAATTAAACGCAAGCAAAAGGTAATCAATTACAATGATCGGGTTGGAAAGAAAGACAGCGGTGCCACAAAAACACCCTGTCAAATATGATGACCTTTTCGAAAGAAGCATAATAAACTATAGATTTCTAAACTTAAATCTCTTGCACAAAATAATATGGCCAATTAATAGTTTATCAATCAATTCCAAAGGTTGTCTGCCGTCTACTCAACACTTCATTGAAGATTGCGCACGCAGGTTTTCGACAGCAG
Source organism: Linnaemya vulpina (assembly GCA_963675445.1). Classification (NCBI taxonomy): domain Eukaryota; kingdom Metazoa; phylum Arthropoda; class Insecta; order Diptera; family Tachinidae; genus Linnaemya; species Linnaemya vulpina. The sequence continues at coordinate 6,342,756 of OY776276.1, read as the reverse complement.
ATAAATTGTTTTGGAATGCCTGAAATTAATACACGGAACCAGTAGCAGAAGTATGAGCATGAGAGAAGTAAATAATTTTTCGAGTTTTTGGTATTTTAAGGCAGATTTGATGTCTGCTTTTTTAGGGGTTGGCAACTCCAGTGATTGTATTAAATGTAGCGCAATTTATTTGTTTTATACAAACAACTTGTTTGTCGTTGTTTTACTTGTTCAACAACCTCTTGAATTTTATTGAAATCAATTAAATGAAATCATAAGAATAAAATAAGCCATGAGCAACACATTCGCTCGTTTAAATATTAAAAATAAATTAAGCGGGAAAACGCCAATTATAATGATATTATAAACTTAAAAAAAACTGAAATTGCTTAACCGTCAATCACGTCTTGAATTTCATTCAAAATATGATATACGAATTAACATTGAAAGAATAAGTTTTTTATGATGAACTAACATTTTGTAATAAATTTATTTTATTTTATTTTATTTTACAAAAAACTTTTGTTTTAAATGTGTTAGAAGACCGTATTTGTTTAATGAAGTTGACAATTTAAATTTGTCTTAGAAACCAAGAGATTTACGAACAACAAGAAATTATAATCGAAAAAAAAAATTTTAATTATTGCCTGGTAACATTTTTTAAAAATTATTTCCTTAAACCAGACATCAAGTAAATTTCCTATAGTTTCCGCAAGTAATTTTAATTAAAATGCCATAATTTATTAAACGCTTATCCTTTATGTTACACGACACTTCAGTTAATCAATTGCCACTCGTGTTAGTTTGAGTTTTTCTTCGACCAACAAATAGACGTCGAATTGCTTAGTCAACTTTTTGAACACCACGAGTGCTTCAATTAACTTTCTGTTTTGTAATAAATAAAGAACAGAAAGAACAGAAGAAAAAAGTTCAAGGTTATAGTAGACACTAGAAGTCAGCAAAAATACACTCTAATTAATTTTCATTCCATTAAAAAATTAACAAAAAACCCATTAATTTTTTATAAATTCTTTTTTTTTTTTTTGCCATAAGAACTTGTTTGTTTGTTTTTAAGTGGAAAATTAGAAACTAACAGTCACTTAAAAAATTGGACTTCCAGTTGACGGCACAAATGCAACAGAGCTGGTAGCTGCTTGATGGACGTTGACATAAAATCACCGAACTGAAGTAATTTCATCGGTGTCGAATATATGCAGTCATATAGTTGACCACTATTAACTTCAGTTGTCCCCAAAATCAATTAGGGGAAATAAAATAGTATTCCCCGAAATAGCAGCTTTTTTGATTAGCCAACTTAAGCATAATTTTAAAAAAATCCCTCGATTTCAACATTAAAAAAATGTTATGTTTGTTTTATAAAACCGAATGGAATTTGATAAAAAATACGCTTCATTACCGATTTTAGGAATAATCGTACAGGGTGCTTTTTATAGAGTGGTACAACTTTGAGTTGACATCACTGCTTTATGTGGCCACCCATTTAACAGCTGATAGTTGCTTTTTGTTTAGTTTGCTTTGACATTTTATTATGGATCGAACTACATGAGAGCAACGCGTGCAAATTGTGGAAATGTTCAATCAAAATAATGGTTCTGTTCGTCAAACTTATCGTGCACTACGTCCATTCAAAATTTTATTTTCCGATGAAGCCGATTTTTTATTGAATGGGTACGTAAATAAACAGAATTGTCGCATTTGGAATGAGGAGAATCCACAAGCTTTTGTCTGGCGGAGTCATTGGCCCATATGTCTTTAAAAACGACGATGGTCAGAATGTTAGTGTCAAGGTTGAACGGTACAGGAACATGATTCGAAGTTTTTTCGTACCCCAATTAGCTGGCATTAATCTTGCTGATATGTGGTTCCAACAGGACGGAGCTACATGCCACACAGCGGGTGCTCAGGGAAACTTTTGAGGAAAAAATAAATTCACGAAATGGGCCAATTAGTTGGCCCCCAAGATCGTCTGAATTAATCCCATTGGATTATTTTCTTTGGAGTTATGTAAAGTCACTTGCGTACGTCCATAAACCACAAACAATTGAACACCTGGAAGTCAACATTCCAAGAGTTATCGGCGAGATACGGCCGCAAATGCTACAAAAAGTTTGTGAAAATTGGCGCCTTGTACGCGCCAGCCGTGGCGGCCACATGACCGAAATCATATTTAGATATTAATGTCATAAAATTTTCTACCCAATAAACGCCATTTCATTGAAATCGAAAATATATTACTATGTTTTATTATGATTTAAACTAGTATCACTCTATAAAAAACACCCGATATATAAAAATTTATTAATTCATTTGATTTCACAGGCCGCAAAACTCTTTCATCATCGTTCAGCTTATGCGTTCGTTATATTATTGTGCGTTAAATTTTATTTATGCCAGTGCTTTTTAACAAGAATTGGTAGCAAAAAAAAATATACAAAAATGCATTCACATTATGGTTTTCAGAGGCCGCAACTGCTTTTCATGGTCGCTCGTTATCGCCTTGTTTTTAATTTTCTTAAATAGATGTGGCTGTCTTTCAATAAAAATTAATAAATAAAATAAACAAACAAATAACTCAAGCATATTTTCTATGGTTTTTTTTCCTATAATTTTATTATAAAACCGCATGGAAATTAATTTTATTTGATTAACACACGCCCAAAATTTTTTTATCTTCAATTTAGTATTTACCATATCCTTCATATCTTTTTTTAAGAATTGTTATGAGAAGAATTAAAGAAAAAAATTAATTCCTTTGCCTTCAAGGCCAGAAGCTCGTCTTCATTATTGTCCAGCTCATGCTTTTGCGCTCTTCTTTCATCTTAAATTTCATATGCCTTCATTTGATTTTTATATGGTTTTTATTATTATTATTATTCTTATTATTCTCCTTTCATATTGTGCGTCCAAGCGTATACTCAATATTAATAATAATATTAATCATACGCCACATTTCACTCGTTGTTAGTGTGGTACGTGTTCTTATCTTCTCATAATATGCAAGTATTTTTACACGCTTCCGAAGCACATGGAACTAAGAAATATGTATATTTAAAAAAAAATAAAAAACACGGTTTTTCACCTCTAAGAAATTTGTCGCAATCCCTGCCTTATCGATCCCATATAAACTCTTACATGCAACTTCTTTTATGGCGATTTCAGTATATAAAAATTAAATATTTAACAAGATAACATATTTTACTAGGGCTCGTCCGGAATTTGAACCCGGGACCTCCCGCACCATAAGCGGAAATCATACCCCTAGACCAACGAGCCAGTTGGTCGAGTAGAAGTGAAAAAAATCCATTAAATTATTTTATATTTTTAGTGTTGAAAAGTATCTTTGTTTGACGCTATTCCTGCAGAGGTTATTTGAAAATTTAAAAATCAATCCAGTAATATGAAGCTGATAAAGATATTTCCCTGTAAACTTTTAAAATTTTAATTATAATAAATTCCAAAAAATAATATTTCAATATTATATACCCAACTCCTCTCACACTCTTGTTTTGGAAAAAAAAAACTCAGCACTTAAAAGAACAAAAATAAATTCATAGAGTTTCAGTTTTCTTAACTATTTTAAGGTCAAATGTTTCACTTCTATCTCTCATGCAGAGATATTTTTTTAATATTGTATGTCGTTATCAATTTACAAAAGGAATGAGTATCAATTTCAGTTCAATATTTATAATTCATTCATAAACTCGTGCTGTAAATGACCATTGAGAGCGAAGCTGTAGCCACCCAGCGTTGCATTTGGTAATTTATCTTATCAAGACAACCACAAGACAAGAGCACAAAAAAGTATCTTTCAAACAAACTGTTCTCTAAAATATCAACTTTGATTTATGAGACGTGAGTGCGTGGTGTGACAGCCAAATGAAAAGAACTAAATGTTTTTGGTAACGTTAATGGCAAACAGCATTTCGTTGATTTATAACTGTCAAATTCGTACGTATTCATAAAGCGAGCGGCTGGATGTCATTTTCAAAAATTATTAATTCAAATGCTTGTGAGCAATTTGCTTTCATTTTGTTGTTGTATGGAGGCTGTGTGTTTTTGAATTAAATTAAAATTTGTTTAAATTAAATATATGAGAACATAAATTTCCATCCAATTCCATTAAGTCACATGTAGTCAAAATGTTAAGAATATACAAGAGAAACAGCAGATAATATAATTTATGCCTTTTCCAAGCATTTAACCATAATAAACGGCTACAAAAAGGTCAATAGGCGTCAGCCAGCAAAAACAACTTTATTTAACAGATATAAACTTATAAAGAACTAAAATATTATTATGAGCAGGGCTGGGCAATATTTGAGTTACACTTTTCAAATATTTGGAATGGATACATTGTAAAACATATTTCGGATCAATCGATTAATGACATGAAGTATTCGAATTATTCCTAAATATAAAATAAGAAATTTTGAATTATTTGAAGATTTAATCGCCAAAAATTAATCGATTAATCGAACAATGGTTAACAGCGTTTAAACACCCTATTAAAACCTATTCTTTTACTTGATATTTGAGTTAGAGAAAAGCAATTTTGAGATAATTGAACATTTAACTGTCTAAAATTAATCGATTAATCGAATAATGGTTAACAGCGTTTGAACACCCTATTAAAAAACTGTTTTTATGTGATATTCGCGTTGTTATAAGATTTTAACAGAAAATAAGCAATTTTGAATTATTTGAACATTTAATTCCCAAGAATTAATCGATTAATGGCTAATAGCATTTGAACACCCTATTAAGAATCTCTTTTTTACCTGATATTTAGGTTGTTATCAGATCTTAATAGAAAATAAGCAATTTTAAATTATTTGAACATTTAATTGCCAAAAATTAATCGATTAATGGCTAACAGCGTTTGAACACCCTATTAAGAATCTCTTTTTTTATCTAATATTTGGGTTGTTATCAGATGTTAATAGAAAATAAGCAATTTGGAATTTTTTAAACATTCGATTGCCAAAAATTAATCGATTAATGGCTAATAGCGTTTGAACACCCTACTAAGAAATCGGTTATTTTACCTGATATTTGGGTTATTATCAGCCCTTAATAGAAAATAAGCAAAATTTAAACGATTGATCGATTAATAAATAACAGCATTTGAACACCCTATTAAAATTGCAACAGTGTCTGTTTTTTTAATGTCTGATACTGAAAGTATTACGGTGTAACACGATATTTGCTAGTTAAAATATTTATAACTTTAAAATTCGAATATAATTTTTTTTTAATATCACTTTTTTGCATTCATTGTTCGGTCCATTAATTTTAAAAATTTATTTCAAATGCCTGATTCCTAATAATACCCAAATTACTAATTAATTTCAAGCCTCAGAAAATTTCCTAATTTTCTTTAAAATTATTTTATTTATTTGGCCACTCCTGATTTTCTCTGCTAGTTTTTTTTTCCTTAATGCACATGGTGATGACAAGTGCACTCCACTTAGTTGCAGTTTTTTTTTCCTCTGTTTTTGTGTTCCAACAAACAAACATATGCTGCCATAAACAACAACAACAACAAAAAAACACATGTAGCATGCATTTTCGGTTGAATGGAAGCAATTTTATGTTGTTTATAGATGCAGGCGGAAATTTGTTGTCTGGTAAATAAAATACAAATTTTTGTGTTAAAATTTTCAAAGTTGTTTTCTTATTTTTGCTGCCTTTCTTTTAAACAAAACTATTAAATTCAAACTGAAGATTGTGGCGAAAATAAGTAGTTTGAAATAAGTATTCCAACTTGCATCGGGTATAAAAAAGAACTTAACATTTAATTTGAAGAGATAATTTTAACAATTACTTAAATTGTTTAAACTTTGAGCGCAACACAAAACAATTCATTGTTAAGATAGTGAAAATAATTGCAGTCATAAACAAAATGATTTTGGGGAAAAAAATATATAAAAAAAAAATAAAACTTTCAAAGTGCAATTTTGTCTCAAACGGTGGAAAAGAAAACCTACGAACGATTTACCAAAAAAATATAAAGATTTTTCTAACAGACGCTCCGAGAAGAAGTTGATTATTGCTGGCTGCAAGTTAAGCACACAGAACAAAGTGTAGCCAATTTAAATGCCATTGAACTTGGACTTAACCACTATTAAATAAAACGGGGTACTTTTTTGTTTTATTGTAATTTTCATAATGTTGCTTGCTGGTGTTTTGGTGTTGCAAGATCGGCTATAGTGCTGGTGGTGTTAGCGGTTTGGCATTTTGTTTAAATTTTGTAACAACAAAATCTACTGTATTGTAGGAATGGTATAAGCAAATTTTTGTGCACTTAAAGCCGTTTTTAGTACACAATATGGCATGAAGATGTGTATGTGCTTGTATTATTTTTCATTTAATTTTTTGTTACATATTTTTTTTTAGCAAGAATAGTGCAAAATACAAAAACTCATGTTCTTTTCGTGCTTAAAAAAATGTAAACGAAAAACCCCCTAAACAAAAAGAATAAAGCAACAACAGTACCATCATCTATACAACAACAAAAAATATAAAAAAACACATCTTAAAATAAGTGGCAACATGAATAATGACAAACTTAACAACAACATTTAAAGTAGGGACATTCACAAACTGCCACAAATGAAATCTAAATCAGTTAATAATTGTCAGCTGATAATACCTGATTTGAAAGATTTTATAAAACCAATTTATTGAAAAAATCTAATAAAAATTTCTTAATTAGTTTTAATAAAATAATTTTCTTCACTAATATTTTTAATTACAAAAAGTATATTAAAATCCACTTAAATGAAGTTTTGGCATTCATTCTTTCGATTGGTTAGAAATGGGGCATTTTTTAATTAAGAAACCTCTGGGGCAATTAATACTTAATTGCAACACTAATTGAGTAAAATTCAAAACTTAACGCGTACCACAAGTATTAAAGGAAAAGTCATGTGCTATTAAAGGAAAATTATTTGAAAATAAGCGAGCATAGCAGATCGTGTTTCGTAAATACAAATTTAACATGTTTGCTTAATTGCACAATTAATATTTAATTGTCTCACTTAAAAATACTTTTTGGAATATTCCGTTAGAAAGTAAAGCTGAGTCTGTGAAACAAAAGCTGCTAAAAGAAATTGTTAAAAGCGCCTAAAATTTTACTAAATTTTTTTTTAATATTTTCAGCTTCCCGCTAAGGAAATTGAAAATTTTCAAAAATCGCCAAGATATTGGTTTTACTATTTTTTGAAAAAATCCAGTACTCATAAGATTTTGAAGTTCTGGATTCCCAGGCAGCTTCTCTGACTACTCCTAACAGGGTGTTACTATGTTTGCATGTGTGCGTAAAGAAATGTAAACCGCTTAACACTATTGAAAGGCTGGCTTGCCATAATCGAGCCAAGTTAGTAGCCTTCTAAAGAATACTACCAATCCAAAATACCCAGTTGGACCGACATCTCAAACAATTTTATTATTGTGGCTTAAGCGGCTTTACGGATCAATTCCGCAGCCTAGTCAGCCTTCGCTGTTGGAAAACTACGACAATTTTATGAGTAGGACCAGCAATCACGGAATGACCCTGCGTGCTTTTCCAGATCTAGCATTGCGCTAGAACTGGAAAAGGAGGGCATAGTGTTAAGAGGGTAGATGAAGACAGACGTGAAGATAGAAAATTTGTTTATATCCAATTTCACTTTTCACTTCGCTGGTAAATTTTTTTCTACACATACCAACGGAGGGAGTGCTATGCCTCCGTCATTTCGACAAGCCGACAACAATTAACACAACCCTGCACTAATGCAAATCAGAAGAATGCAAATTGATTACTGAACGCGGAGTCGAACTCGTGATCTTCGTAGTCTGGTGGCTTTTTACTCCGAAATTATATATCTGATCAATTAGTGCTCTCGATTCTTTTATAGGACTCGTAAAACTACATCAGTTACCACGAATCACGTGATAATCAGCTGATTCATTGAATTAACATTCTTCGCAAAATTGTTTTGCTGTTCTTCTGTGTATGTGAAAAACTAATAACTTTTCCTTTCTCCTTAGAAATTATATTTTTACAAACTTTTGTTTCAATTAAATTTAATTTGCTTATCCTGATGCATATCGTTTTCTATAATTTCAATATCAAACTGTGAACACCATAAATAAATTCACACAACATGGAATAGTTTACGTTGTTCGCTGCAGCAGGGATATTATGACGACGATGATGATGATGATGATTTCGTGTTTTACAATGGCATATGGATGGTTTTCGTTCTTTTCTTTCGAGTTCCTTTTTTTTTTCTCTCGAAAACATTGTACAATAAAATGAAATACTTCTATATAAATTTCAAGTATTTAATGTTGGTTGTTATAGAACGAAAAAAATCTTATCTTGTTAACTGCATGTAGTATTTTCATCAACATTTTCTATCTACTATTCCATACAATTTTCTTCTTCTCTCCTATTCTGTACATCGAAATGACCCTTTTTGTGCTGCATCTCGTTTTGTTTTCTTTTATTTATTTAAAATTTTCAAGTGTCTGGTAACTGCTATAGCGTGTAAAAATAACGCGTTGGAAAAGTTAAGAAGGGTGCTTGGTGAAGCTGAACTGCTTTCCTTCATTATAAATAAGTTCCAAGAGCAGTTGCTGTCTCCCTCTCTCTCGCCCTCTATCTCTCTCTCTCTCTCTCTCTCTCTCTCTCTTTTAAGATGTTGGCTACACGAATTTCATCATGAATTTGATGAGCAGCAATAAAAATAATGTTGTTCTTTCTGTTTTCTTATTAATATTATAGTCGAAGTTTTTTGAAGCATGTGATTGTTGAAAGAGAGAAGAAAACTTATGGAGCAGTTACCTAAGATTTTTGCAAATTAGCCTAAAGTTTTCTAGACACACAAAACAACAACGAATTTTAAAAAATGAAGTAATTCTAGCTTTGTAATTCTCATTTATTCGTAGCATTAAGCATGTGAAATATTTTCGCAATAACAAAAGAGTTGGACATATTGATAAACAATTTGTGCTCGGTTCACTCTAGAGATGCTAATTTTCAAGGGACTAGGAATTAAAAAAAAAAAAACCCTGGTGCTTAAATCTCCAGGGTTTCGAGAACCCGTTACTTTTATAAATCAGTAGCGTTTCCAAATAAACTCTGCTACAAATTAAGAAAATAAATTATATTTGTAATTCTGTTGGAGCTTTGACCGAACCCTTTATCCTTCCTTTTTTGCACTCATTTTAAGTTACAATAGATTTTTCCACAGAATATTTACCCCCTAATTCATAAACGATTATTAAAAGTAAAATGGCTTTAAAGTGTGTTAATCTTAAAACATTGATTAACTTCAACAATCGTTTGTGAATTAAGGGGTTAGTCTATGCTTTAAAACTGATGATTGCTTTTGAGAAACGTAAAAAAGTAAACCAACTTCTATGATTATATTGATAATTAAAAAAAGTTATCACGAAATTATGAAATGACACAATCCGTCGGATAAGCTTAAACAAAAGTGTTTTAATATACTTTTTCTCTCTTATATAGAAATCTCGAAATCTGTATTAAGAAACCCTGGGACTCGGGAGTTGTTACTAAAATATCCTGTGATTTCGGGAATTCCTGTCTGGCATCTCTAATTCACACATTTCAATTTTTTTTTTGTCCCGGGCCAGCCCTCAGGGAGTGACCTTTACATCAGAAAAATAAAAAAAGGTCCGCAAAGTGAAGACATATTCAAAATCTCATAATTTCTCCGAATCAGCGAAATTCGTTCATGTAATTTTTTCGATAACTCGAAAAGTATCCCATTCACAAAAATGGTTTTTATGTCATTTTAAGGGGAACAATTGAGGCTACAAAATATAAAAATATTTTTTTATTTTTTGGAAAATATCCGCACATTTTTGAAATTGTAACAATTAAATCAATCGAACAGTTTTTAGAGGGCCCTAAAATTTTTAAGACGATTTTTCTTTTTCTTTTTAATATAAATTGATATAAATTGTTTTTTTTTTCAAAACTTTTGATAAAATAATCTCAGTCCGAGGGCATATAATTTTCAAAGAAAAACTCGCTGAAAGAATTAACATTTTATTTCATAGACTAATTTTTTAAAATTGCAAAACTTTGCAAATATTTCATTTTCTAAAAAAAGTTGAGTTTTTTTAGGCACAATTATTTTTTTTTTTTTAATGACACAGGAATTGTTTTTATATATGAGATAGTTCTCGATAAAATGAAAATTTTGTCGATTTCTTTTCTAGAAAATAATGCAACATTTTTTACACTTTTTAACAGAAAATGGAAACATTTTGCCCCATTTCAAAACAAAGAATTCATTATAAATGAGTCCAGAAAAATAATTGCTGTTTTAAAAGTTTTCTAAATCGCCACTTTTTAGAAAATAAGTGAGAAAATGTTACATATTTTCTAGAAAAAAAAAACGCCCTTAGAGTTCAGGAGTTTTTAAAAAGTCTGTATCTTTTTCAAAGAAAATGAAATGTATAATTTTAGCTTTAATTTCATAAAATGAACAACTTTTTAAAGAAAAAAAATAAATATGTCTAAAAAAGAATAAAATACGTTCAGCAAAATTGTAGGATCTCTCAGCAACTGTTTGCGTTATTACCACAAAAAAAATCAGCAAAAAATATTTTTAATTTATTCATAAAATGCCAAAATATCAGTTAAGAAATAATAATTATAATTAATATTATTATATTTGTTTGAGGTTACGCACACTATGTAACGAATTTCAACAGAAAAAAGATATATTCCAGATTAATTAATTCAGATGTAAGAATATTCAATAAGCCAAAACCATTTTTAGCGTCTTGACATGGATCTGGTCGCACTAGGAGCTACTGATTGTGAACATACGAGTGGTCTTTATTATTATCGTGTTGGTTAAACTTATTTTACATTTGAAAAATTTTAATAAAAATACCAAAAACTCACATACAAACAAAATAATCTTACACACTTCAGATCTGAGTAACCTTGATACGACTGATAATTACGTGGGCTAATGAGGCTTCCTGCTATTATTTCCTCTTGATGTTTAAATAAAAACAAACAATTTATTTCCAGTTAAAAACTCTATTTTCAAGCAAATATTCCAATAATTTATTTCAAACTTAATTTTATTCTCTTGAATCTCTTTTGGCCTTTCAGTTTCCCACTTTTTAATGCATCATTATCTAGACAATTATTATACATATATAAATTTTTTTTTGTAATTTCTTGTCGGATTATTTATTAAGAACAAAACACAGATTGACAAATAATGATTGCAATGCCAGAATATGCCACTCACATTTGAAACTAAAGAAACTGAGGAAAGAAGTAAAGAGTGGAATGGAAAAAAATTTGTAATGACAATTATTTTCATGTAAATGGCACACAAAATATTATAACTTTTTTTCTCGTTTGGTTTATGGATTACGTGTTGTCGGCTCATGAATTGAAATTGAACCCAGTAAACCATTTGCACAACATAACTCATTTGTTGGGAGTGAACGTTAAAACGTTTACAAAGACTAACAAAAGATTTGTGAGGTATTTAAATATCCAGAAAGTTACTTAAAAAGATATTGTGTTACCAAAGACTTTTAGTTTTATTGTACACTGTGGCTGCAGGAATGGCAAGTATGAATAGGCAACAGTTTTATGAGAGGAAATTTCGAAATTCACTTTGTGCACATTTTTTTTTTATTAGATTTTGAAGTAGTGGGTTCCCAGGAAGCTTTTCTGACTACTCCTGACAGGGTGTTACTATGTTTGCATGTGTGCGTAAAGAAATGTGAACCGCTTAACACTATTGAAAGGCTGGCTTGCCATAATCGAGCCAAGTTAGTAGCCTTCTAAAGAATACTACCAAACCAAAATACCCAGTTGGACCGATATCTCAAACAATTTTATTATTGTGGCTCAAGCGGCTTTACGGATCAATTCCACAGCCCAATCAGCCTTCGCTATTGGATAACTACGCCGATTGCCGCTAACTGAATCTAAATGGGTTAATTCGTTCGTGAAATATGGTGAATGAAAAAATTCATAAAAAGTTTTTTTTATGATGAGTAAGAACAGCACTCAGAGAATGACCCCTGCAAATGCACTGTATTGCGCTGGAGCTCTGAAATGAGAGAATAGTTTTGTACAACATGAAAGACTATTTTTTTCGTTGGTGGCATAGTTTTAGTTTTATTAGGTTACAAATTTCATGGTATTTAATGCTAACAAATACGTCCTGGGATATGGGCTTGGGAGCAGTATTCTATCCGTCGAATTCTGCCTCGAATATTGTCTTCAAAATGTTCGATTGTTGTTGGTTTAATAGCAAAGTTCAGAGCTTTGGAGTACCAGGGATTCGTGAAAAGTTGTTTCTGCGGGATGTTATAGACTGTCATGAGAATTGTGCTCTCTCCGACAATGACGATCCTGGTTGTGAAGGCAGAAATGAGTCGCACCGTTAAATATGAAATGCCGATAAATTCTAATGGATTCTCAGGCTATTTACAGAACACAAAGCAGGTGGATGTGGGTCGAGATCAAAATTTTCCAAGTAGCAGATAAATAGACACCGAGTTGCTGAGAACGGCATTGGAGCGATAAATTTGGGTACTATTTCATACTCTCTTCAAAAATCTTTTTTTTCCTAGTTGATGAATACATTTGAGGACTTCCATTATGTCTCAACTATTGAGCAGTTGACATTCAGTTGTTCCGATCATCAAAGACTATATTCGCATTAAGGCCACCTGGACAATACACTTGATATTGGGCCAGTGGCTGATATTTAGCGCGCTGCTGAATGAAATAATTAACCCGTAGAATGAGAAGCCGAAAATCCGGAGTATGATCTCACAATCAGCCTTGAATTTGGGGGATCATTATTCTGATCTGTTGTGCAAATTGTTGGCGACCTCTGACACTGGACAGTACCGACAGCGATTGCTGAAATCATTTATCAGGGAACGCCAAATTTTTATAACAATTCATGGCAGAAGTACAGATAAAATAGTTACTGAAACTCTCGTTGTCTCTCTTTCGCTCTTTCCTAATCTTGCTCCACCAGCGCTCTCAATACTATCCACTTCTAACCATAATTCCGCCACAATGCGTTGCATGATCAGAATCCACCACTTGGGTGCTGGTCCGAATTTAAAAAAAAATATCAGGAGATCATCAATGCATATATTTTTTCTATCGATTCTTTATGAATGCACTCCAACTCTCCGCATAGAAGAATTTTGTAAATATGGTCCTTCCGTGCAGCGTGTGTGTCTCTCTTTTAAACCACAATTAGTTTCGCACTAATTTCAAAATATGTTTGTAACTTTGCAATTTGCCAACACTGAGATAAGCATTAAGCTTGAATTATAAAAAAAAACCTGCTCCTCAATCCAACTCTACAGCTGATCAATATTCCAATTGCAACAAATCAAACAGAAGCAATTGAAAGAATTGCTCCTTAACTAATGAATAATGCATCTAACGAGAACTCCCATCAAAAACAAATAGCAGATGTAAAATTGTTCTTGTATCTCATAGAAAAATCGTTTGGGTTTAATCATTGAATTTCATCTCTAATGCTTAACAGAGAATTGAATAGAGAATGATTTTCTTTCGCCAGTGCATGCCATCGACCCTGTTTCTCTGCGGTTCCATATTAATTAATAATCAATGGCATTTGTAACAGAACCAGGTAGATAAAGAAGGTGTGGGACGAGATTGGATGGAAGACGTAATGCTGGTTGGAAATGAACGCTGTGAACGAGAATGAATGATTAATAGTTGTTTAGTTGCCTACTAAAAAAAATAAATCAATTATTATTCGCTGTAGTTTTGAACTCCACATAACTTTGTCTAATACTTGTGGCAATATAAAAGTAAAAATAGTTTAAAGTTGTGCTTCTCAAAAGCTTTTCATTCTTAAGATAAATACCAGACCAGCTGATGCTTTCCAACTTTACAAAATCATGCCGCAGGTAAACTTATCAAGCGATTAGTCTCTATCCAATTACTCATACAATTTCCTACTTAATTTCCAAAATGCTTATTTCTTTAACTCAACTGTCTTTGGAGGAAACAGAATCATTAATAGCATGTAGAATAAAATGATTGCAGTTTTGCTGGCAAGTGAAGCAAAACGAAGAAGCGAAGAAGATAAATTCATTTCTCGAGCCATATTTGATGCTGGTCTGGCCATAAAACAAATACATGCCGATGCATTTGGCCAAAGAAGACAAATTTTTATGTTAATATCCATCTATTGCATTTCTAATTCTTTATTTCTCCATTCATTTGTTCCCATTTAACCATGATTAATGTGGCCAAACACCGATGAACATGAGTTATTTGGTTGTACATCGAGTTGTATTATAACACCCAGACACTCAGAAATAATATCGAATTAAAGAAGGAGAACTAAAATAATTTTCTTATTATTTCACTTATTTTGCCGAAAAATTGGCTTGGCTAAATAACATGAGCTTTCGTTTATCAAAAATGTACTCGTACTTCCTTCTTGAGTCATGCCACAATTTTGTGCATCACAACTATTCCAAGTATGAGTTACCAATTTTAGTACCATCCTCTTGCTGGTGGTGGATTGCAAAATGCAAACATGTTTTAAAAATGTTTTTATTTCTTTTTATTTTTTATTTTTTGGTTTTGTGGTAAAATAGGGGGATACAACTAAAGTCTGGTGCATGTATTATTTAAAATTTGTTGTCTCATCACGTAGAAAATGCAAAATAAAATTTTATTATAGTGCCACCGTAAATGTGTCTCTCTGCTTTTCTCCATATCCTTTTAATATGTGCCTCCATGTTACCACTCGTGTCAGTGTCAGTGTCACATACTTTTAATAGTTTTGAGTGTGTCACAAATTCGTAAAGACTCCTTTGAAGTGGGAAGTGCTTTTGTATTTTATTACTCCTAAATTTTAATATTAATATCAAGATAATGTTATTAAGCCATCCTCACAATTTAATGGCAGATAAAAATAGGGTAATTCAGACTGTCATATAAAAAAAAACTCCTATATTCGGCTGCGCTGAATCTAATATACCATTGACCAACGTACATCTGGCATTACATATATTTTTAAGTATCAATTTTGTTCTTAGTTTTAGTTAGCAAAAAAAAACAATTTCAATTGTCTTTTTGGTTACTTTTATGAATGAAAAAAACCATGAATTTCCCACCCCTGGAAACGAAATTTTAATTTTTTTACCAATGCAAATCTTCATGATGTACAGGGTGGTTTTATTTACGAAAAACTTGAAATTTTTAAACATTTTAGTTTTGACATGTACCAAAAAATACTGAATGTGCCGAAAAAATAAACATTTGACCTCCCATCCCTGGAAAAAAATTTCATATTTTTAGTTTCCAATGAAATGGGTTCTATTTACAAGCAAACAAAAAAATAATTGTTTTTTTGGTATTAATTTTGCGTCGAGAAATAGGTGTAAGCTTCCCACCTCTGGAACCGTATTCCGGATTTTTCTGAACTGCAACACCTCTCTATTTAAGTTCATATCCAATCCACCAGTCCAAAAACGAGGTCTCTAATTTGGAAAATCGGATTTCACGTACAGGTGGACATCGCTCAATCGGCATCGCTATTCATCAGAATCGGGAATATATATACGTTATGTGGTCCCATATTAATATCGAAGAAATTACATACGGAATGACAAACCTATATATAACCCTTGGGAGTTTCCATGTATGAAATTTAAGTAAAGCCCGATTTTCTTTACTAAAAACCCAAATGTTATGGGTTTTGATTATTGGACTTTATAGAGAACCACAAGAGCTGCAAAACAAAACAAAATTTAGTCGCCCCCATATTCCCGTTTTCCAGATATTCATCGTTTAGAGAGTTTCCATATATGAAATTTGACTATAGTCCAATTTTTTTTAATTAAAAATGCAAATGTTAAGGGTTTCGACTTTCGAACGTTATAGTGGACCACAGGAGTTAAAAAAAAACAAAATTTAGTCGCCCCCATATTCCCGTTTTCCCAGGATCCTGACTTATCCTCTCAAGAATCTTAAAATTTTGAACACAAAAAATTACAGCTTATCGGCATAGCTACACCAAAGTATTAATTTATTATCAAAGCCAAGGACCTAGTTGGATGTTCTGTTAATTTTTTCCAAGGATGGTCCAAAAATGTGGCCATTATTCCATTTGGAACACATACACTCAGATTTTACATGCTTAACAGTGCTCTGTGAACAGGTTAACAGAGGCCTGTTAAAGTTCCTGGTTTGTGTCTAGGTTTATAAATACGAAACCTTAAAGATCTCCAGTGATTGTTTACTTGGGTAAAAAATTTACATTTTCCATGAAATATTTGACTAGACTCCCATTTATATTTTTACAAGTTAATTTGTCGGTTCCACCAAGTCTATATCTTCTATTGATTCTGTCCAATCAATTTAAAACATATTTTTAGAATTTATTGTTGATTTGCTACGGCAGAAGGATATTTAGTGACATGCGCGGGCAGGCCGAAAAAGTTTCCAAAGCATATATACTTTTTATCTTGTTAACACTGGATGGTTACTCTTCATTTTTATACATCAAGGTAACTCTTTATTGGAACGAAGAACAATTGTTTTTGAAATAATTCTAGCGGAACTATTTTTAAAGTTAAAAGTAAAAAAATTTTTTTAGTTAAGTATTCTATTAAAAACATAATGCAAAAAAATAATTAAAAAACATAACAAAAGCTGTTTTCTCTCTTAAAGAGAGAAATATAAAGAGTAAAAGATTCGACGACCAATAACCATCCAGGGTTAAAACTGTTTACTACAAAAAAAGTTTCATATATAATTATTTTTAATTGAAATTAATGTTTAAAGTTATTTCATGCTCTCGTTGTTAAAAATATAATTGAAAATCTAAAGGCAAAAAAATTAACCATCTAATTAATTTATTAATCAAATCATTTTTAAACTTATTAAATTAAATAAATATTTTTTTATTCCATTGAAATATCCCACATAGTTTTTTATAGTGTTTCCAGTTTCTCCAATAAAGTTGTTATTTTTTTTTCTTTTTATGAAAAAAATTGTACTCTCGAGTGGCATTAAAGAAAAAACTTCAGCAGTTATGCTACACTTCCGTTTGCATTATTTTGACAGCGCGAGGTTGGCTTGTTAATATCCACTTCAATTGTTTTATGAATATTGTCGATGGTTTAATAAAAAGTTTCTTTGCAACATTTTTTTTTTACAACAAATATTGTTTTTTTTTTTTCTTTTAACGAGAACATGTTGGAAACAGACAGTGAGTTCTATACAAAGTACAGCAGGTGCTGCATTTGTAATTAGTAAAGGAAATAGTAAAAACGGAGGAACTGCTAGAGAAATACAAAACAAAAGGCCTTGGCCAGAGCAGATGACAACGGCAGCAATAAACGCAAGATAACAAATACTTTGCGTGATACAACAGCATAATTGCCGCTATGGGCTGCCTGGCTGAGTTGGCAGCTCGGCGGGTTGGCTGGCAATGCAGTAAAACATTAATCTGCCGCACACAAACTCCCAAACGCCAAAGCTTAATTAAGTCAAGATTTGTCGTTGTTAAGAGAAGAAGCGTTTATGTAAATACACGTGCTCAGAAGTTAAGCATCTTCCGTGGTCTATGGTTACGTGATTGTCAGGCCAGTTAACTGACTTTACAAATAAAGAGGAATACATATTTAACACTTGACGGAATGAATCGGCCAGCAAAGTTTTTGAAAGCATTTGCTAATAAATTGTATTACTTTTAAGCTTAAACACAATCGTTAAAGTATAAAACATTTTTAACAATTTTCTTCTTTTTTGCAGGCTCATGTTGTGGCTGCTTTCGAACAATCATTATCCAATATGACATCACGTCTGCAGCATTTGACAGCCACCGCTGAACGCAAGGATGGGGAGTTAACGGATATGCGCCAGACTATTGAGCTTTTGCGTAAGCAGTCCATACAAGCGGGCCTGACTACAGCACATATGCAAAGTATGGGTGTGCAGACGCAAAGTCAAACTCAAAATGATTTGTTAAGCAATAAACCGCCGCCCCCACTGCCACCCTCAGTGCCGGGTCAACACATCTCGCGGGTAGCTCAGCATCAACAACAGCAGCATTCTGGATCAAATGGCCAGCCTGGAACTATGCAAAGACATCATAGCTCAGATTCAATGTGTTCAGTAAATTCCATTGGTTCGAGTTGCTCGACCCAGGATAAAAAGCAAAAAAAGAAAGGTTGGCTGAGGAGCTCTTTTACCAAGGCCTTTTCGCGCAATGCTAAAATATCCAAAACTAGTCGCCATGTGGGTCATAATCATTCGGGCTCCCAGGCCAGTGATATGGGCAGTCATGCTTCCAGCCTTAATCGAACAAATGGTCATGGTGATCCACCGGGCTTGTCAGCTTTAGCCACCCAACCGGCACCTCCATTGCCGGCCTCACCCACCACCAAATCCAGTCCTGCAAAGACCGTAACTCTAATAGATAATGCCAAACCCATAGACGCCATAGATCATGATGAAAATATGCATGTGGTGGAAGAACTTAAAAAACAATTGCGCGAAAAGGATTTAGTGCTTACTGATATCAGATTGGAGGCTTTGAGCTCAGCTTCCCAGCTGGAGAGTCTGAAGGAAACGGTCAATAAAATGCGGGCCGAAATGATGTCGCTCAAGCAGAATAATGAGAGATTGCAAAAACTGGTTACCAGCAGGTCTTTGGCTGGCTCCGAGGCCTCTTTGGGTAATGCCATTAGTCCAAATGGTTCCATAGGAGAATCTCGCCGTTATTCCTTGGCTGATGGTAATTCCCGGCCACCCATGGAACTACCTAAAAGGCTAGAAGAAGAAGTTGAGGAGGAAAATATACCACCCGCTCCAGCACCAGAACCACCACCACCTCCAATTTCACCCACAACTCATATTGATTTAACACCCCCACCACCTGCTTTAGAAGCAATGACTAGTCCTGCTCATATACCCGCCACAGCCGAGGACATGCAGGACGTTAGTGATGGCAAGAAAATTGCTATAGCATGCTACTTAGGCCAGCCAGAATCGTTTGCCAAATATTGCGAGGAAATGCTGGAAATAGATGACTTTTATGCCAACAGTTCCATGATTGTTAGCAGTTTAAATGAAAATGGAGAACGCAAGGCATTCCCGACGGTCAGCCCAAATGAATTCCTCATAGCCTATACTTACATCTCGGGCAAAACGTCCTGGCAAAACTTGGATTATATTGTGCGAAAAACCTTTAAGGACTACGTTTCGCGCATAGATCCGGGCACCAATTTGGGTCTCAATACCGATTCCATAACATCTTATCACTTGGGTGAAGCCAAGCGGGGTCCCGAAATGGGATTTCCCGAACTTTTGCCCTGTGGTTATATCGTGGGAAATGTGCGCACTTTGTATATTTGCTTACAGGGTGTGGGCAGTTTGGCTTTTGACAGTCTAATACCCAGAAGTATCGTACATCGTTACATAAGTTTGTTAACCGAACATCGTAGATTGATACTTTGTGGACCCAGTGGCACGGGCAAGTCATATTTGGCTAGGCGTTTGGCTGAATTTTTGGTAGCAAGATCGGGCAGAGGCAATCCTTCGGAGGCTATAGCAACTTTTAAGTGAGTATTTTGTTATGTAGTGCTGCATTTATTATTATAAAAAACCAACAAAATTTTAAATGCATTAAGAAATATATTCTGACACATCCTGTGTTTCACAGAGTGACGACAATTTTTTCGATACGAGAAGTTCTCACTTCAGTTACAGAAACGAGGCACTGATTATTAAATCGGGCTTAAGTTCGTTAATTTAAAAAATGCTTGTTAAGAAAACACTTTGGATGTTTTCAAAGTTCGCTGCAAACTGCAATATATTTCATTTACTGATTCCATTTAGAGACTTCCGTAAGTTTAGAGTGAAAAGACGGACATCATACTGTGGGCATATTGTGAGCTCTTATGAAAAATATAAAAATCAAAAATCTTAACCTCCTACTTTCCGAATGTGACTTTTTCATCAAAAACGTTTATTTGGAATAGTTATTTGGGAACCGATTTATTAAAAACTGCTTTCTTTAAGCAAGACCAAAATGTTTTCTTGAGCTTGTTACCCGCTTGGAAAACCATACTAATTTAATTGTACTTGTTTTTTATATATTAACTTTTACAGTGTAGATCATAAATCCTCCAAGGAGTTGAGGCAATATTTGGGCCACATTGCTGAGCAGGCGGCCATAGCTAATGGAGCATCTGAGCTGCCATCTGTGATTATATTGGACAATTTACATCATGCGTCAGCATTGGGCGATGTATTTTCGTGCCTGCTGAGCGCAGGACCGGCAGCAAAGTTGCCTTGCATTATAGGCACCATGTCACAAGCTACTTGCAATACTACCAACTTGCAACTGCATCACAACTTCAGATGGGTAAGTAGCAGTACAAGTTGCAATAATCCTACTCACACAAAAAAATCTCTGTTTTGTTCAAGGTCTTGACGGCTAATCACATGGAACCGGTGAAAGGATTTTTGGGTCGCTTTTTAAGACGCCGTCTATTCCAGCTGGAATTACAGACCCAACATTCCCAACTCGAATTGGCTGCTGTTTTGGCCTGGTTGCCTACCGTTTGGCAGCACATCAATAGATTTTTAGAGGCTCACAGTTCTAGCGATGTTACAATAGGACCCCGCTTATTTTTGGCTTGTCCCTTGGACTTGAAAGAGTCTCAAGTTTGGTTTACCGATATATGGAACTATCATTTGTCACCTTATCTCATAGAGGCGGTGAGGGAAGGTGTCCAGCTGTATGGAAGACGTGGTGGAGCTTGGAATGATCCTTCAGCATTTATAAGAAATTCCTATCCTTGGCCTTATGGGCCTGATTCAGTGCCACCGCTTAGGCAAATCAATGCTGAAGATGTGGGTCTAGAGGGCGTGGCAGCCAGTAATGGTGACAACCAAGATCCCTTGGTAAGTTGAATGAAAAACCATAACAGTTCCTAAATAGTTCTAAAAGAGTTCTCTTACTTTGCAGTTAAACATGTTAATGAGGTTACAAGAGGCTGCCAACTATTCGGAAAATCAAGATCAAGAATCAGACTGTGCCAGTTTGGACTCCAACATAACACCCGATTCCTCGGCAGGAGCTGAATGAAATGTAATAAATATGCACTGGCTAAATCAACTTAATGACTCTTACAACAATAACTAAACAGTTGCAAACAGTAGGAAGACTTTGAAACAAAAAAAGATTAACTGGCTCTAATAAAATAAATTATATTTAATAAATTTATACAGCTTCTCCCCCAAAGTTTATATATATATCATATATTTACTAATAATATAATAATAACAATAATAAAAACTAATCTTTATTTATATAAACTTTACAAAACTTTATACAAACTCCATACATATATAAATGTATTAAATACCAAAATTTTTGTATATTTGATATTTGAAAAACTTAGAAATTTAATCAGATTCCAAGACTTTTGTTTAGGGACTAGAATCAAGTGAAGTAATAGCAACTCTTTCTTCAAATGCAAGAAATGTGTAAAAAAATAATGGTTTGAAACTGCGTTTCAAAACCAATAACATGCCAAAGTTTTCTGTTCAAATATAAAAATTAGCTGAAATATTAAGCAAAAATTTTCCTCACTGTAAGAAATGTTCGGCAAGAACTTGTTCAAGGCGCATAAATTTGTTATTAACAAGATTTTAATAAAAAAAAATTAAAAAAGGACAGCAATGCGTTTAGCTGGTTAGAAGTGCCCTGCAGTTCTTGAATGTAAAGAAATTTGTTTTAGTTTTCTATTTTTTTCTTTTTTTATATAATTTTATTATTTATTATTAATTATTCTAATTTCCTTTCCAACTTGCACTACTTTCTGAAAATTTGGTTTTAGTTTGACACAAAATATGAAAGCAGTAGCTTAAGTAACACTTTTAGCAACTTTTGTAAATTGTTAGAAATTAATGAGATAAGAAAATGGGTTGAACACAAAATTGCACTTTTTAGCGGCACTTGTTAAAAATGCAAATTTTTCATAACTACACCGAGAAAAATAAAACGTACACAATTGCAAAACTGCACTTAGATTAACATTATTTTTGAACTAAAACAAATTTCGATTAATAACTAAATAAAGTATTCGGATTAAACGTTGCTTTATAGAGTTGTGAGCTCAGTAGTTACCATTGTTATTACAGGGAGAGTAGGCAGCACCATGCCCCCCTATAAAGTTTAAGCTTAAAAGAAACTTAAAATTGTAGTATGAATAGCAAGTGGGCACTGACGTGCTTAAGCCAAGCA
Organism: Linnaemya vulpina; assembly: GCA_963675445.1. Lineage (NCBI taxonomy): Eukaryota > Metazoa > Arthropoda > Insecta > Diptera > Tachinidae > Linnaemya > Linnaemya vulpina. Next base: position 6,320,425 of record OY776276.1, on the reverse strand, counting down.
ATTTTTAATTGTTAGATATTTTAAGTAAGATAATTTTTAATAATTTTTTATTTATTTCATTTTTAATACAATTGGCCTTGTTTTATATCTCTCTAAGCCACTTTGAGCTTTGGAGTCACCATTTTTATGCACGAACTATTTTAACAATATTTAACAACACAAAAACAACTTGTTATGGAAAACTATTATTAAATCTGCCACAACCCTAAAGACCTTGAAAATTTTTGCTCAACATAAATAAATAAGACTTGAAAAAACAGAAAACACAAATAATAAGACATTATGAATAAAACTTATAATAAAATTTACCCAGAGGAAGTATAATAATAACATTAAATGTTATCTTGAATTGCGTATTAACTTGTAAATGTAAAATGTCACTAAAATCACATTTCCACTAATAATTGTAAATTGTATATAATAAATATTTAATGTTTTTTTAAGCCAAATAATTAATTATTAACAAACGAATTATTATATATTAATAAAATAGACAAATAATGCTTCTAAATACTAACAATAAAATTTAAAAAAAAAATAACCAAACTAAAACAAATTCCTCAAAGAAACAAACCCTCAAACAACAAGAGAAAAAGTCAAAAAAGCTATAACGGAAACTAACTGTCAATAGTAAAAACCTAACCTAACTTTTTTATACACTCAAGCAAATAACTATAATTATTTATACCTAATAAAAAATAAATAAAACCACATGTAATAATTGTCCTTTTAAATAAAATTAAACACTTATACGATAAAAAACAATAGATAATTTTAATTTTTATATATAAAAATACGAAAGAATGCTTGTTATAGATATTTTTAATTTAGTTGATTATGTTTGTTTTTTTTTTTTATAAAAATGTATGTATTTATATATCCTTCACTAAATGTGCAAAGAATATTGAAAAGAATGTAATTTGTTTCATTTTGCTAAATAAAATTTTAAAAAATATTAACGTTGGCTTTGTTGGTTTTTCTGTTTCTTTCTCAATTTTATTTTATGCAAGACAAATAAAATGCATAAACAATTATTATAATTAATGAACTTAGTTTTAGTCAAAATCAATGAAATGTAAAATCAAAATAATTTGTAATTTGAAAAAAATACATTAAACAAACAAAACTGAGAACGAAATATGCTGCATAATAATAAAAAGAAAGCGAAATAATTTTTTCTTTTTTTTCAAAAAATTCATAACAAGATTGTGTTTCATTTCTTAAAAAGGAAGTGGCTGGTACATGAACCGCACTATAGAGAATTACTTTTTCTGTGAGTAACCGTAAAACTTTTTGGACCGCTAGTGCCCAATAAAGGCGGTCTAGAATCGGCCAATGTATTTCACTAAAAATATGCAAAGAACGGAATAGTTGGGAAGTGAGGAAGTACTGAATATATGCGAGTAGTATCTTGGAAAAATTTGCTCATTTACAGGGATTTTTAATGGGTTATTAACTCATAATTTTGAGAAGCATGTGACTAAATTATTGACATAAAATTGGAATTTGATATTTATTTAAGAAAATACTGTTTCAAACTTACCTTTAGACTTTGGTAACAGTTCAGTCTTCCAGGTGAAACGTGTCGAAGATTCACTACATATTTATGTGATATTTCATATACTAACTTTTAATTATTGAATATTAATTATTATTATTATTATTATTTGAATATTTATTATTATTATTGTAGCTATTATTTTTATTATTATTATTATTATTATTATTATTATTATTATTATTATTATTATTATTATTATTATTATTATTATTATTATTATTTATATATATTATAATAATAATTATTATTACTATTATTACTATTATTATATTTTATATTTTTTCACCACTATCTTTTAAACAACCCAGAAATAATAGAGCTTGGAGATTTGTGAGATAGGGAATCTGACATATCCATGAATTCAATACAATGATCTCCACAAATCGAAAGGATTTAAATATCGTTTTGAAGGACTCATCTCTCTATTGTGTCTTAGCAGCGAAGTTATATATGAAAACAGAGCTCTAGTTCTACTCATTAAAAGAAGAAACAATTGATAAAAGAAAAATCAAAACTATTAATTTAATTATTTAATTTTTAAAATCATTCGGTGTATGAACAAATGAAATGCAGGCATGTAGACATATTTACTTGACGTGTAGCAAGCAAACCAATTATTTAAAACACCATTTTAATAGTAAAATATTTAACACTTTTAGCAAACATTAATTATTTACTACTTCCAATTTCAACCGACGTGTGGATACTTTTATTGAATTAATATATTTATTCCTAAATTATAAGAAAATTAAAAACCACGGTTTCGCTAAAGGAAAAACGGAAAATCTTCGCTTCTATTCCTCACATTTCTCATGCAACCTCTAACTTATTTACTGAGAAGATACATATTTTCGCTTTTAAAGAATTTACTTTTTATTTATTTTTATTTATTACTAATATTTATTTATATTATTATTTATATTATATATACACATATATATATATATATATATATATATATATATATATATGCTCCTATTTTTCTCACTTCCTACTTTCATATTCTTTGCAAGTTTATTTTTATTACTTTTCTCATATTTTTAGCACTTTTATTTTTATTACCTTCTCACATTTAATTAAATTTACACGCTTTTATTTTTCACAATATGATTTCTTTTATTTTCTTTTTTCATATTTAATTTATTTAATTATATTATCGCTCTTGGCATTTTATTACATTATATGTAAAATATTTACATCATATTATTTCGCGTTTTTAGCACTTTTCTTAAATTTACGCGCTTTTATTTCAATTTCAATTAAATAATTTCAATTAACATTTTTCTATTTTATTTACATTCTTTTCTTTTTTCACACTTTTTCATTTTGCATGATTCTGATATTATTTATCTTCAATTATTATAATTGCAATTTTTTTTATTTTTTTATTATTTCAACACATTCAGCTTAATAATTTTGGTAACCACTCTGAAAATATAAGAAAATGTTACAATTATTATCACTTTTCTTGCAAAAACTATTCAAAACATTAAAAATTTTTATGGTTTATGTACATGATAGAGTGTCATACGATTAAATGAAAAAGAAATCTAACGGGATTCTTGCAAGTCTGCTTTAGGTGCTGCACCGTCACCACAAAAGGCACACAACATCAATCACTCAACTCTTATGGCACAGAAGCATGTTTATATTCAAAATACTTCGCTAATTTGTGTACCGCAAATGACGGTACACAGATGCCAATGGGTGATTTAGACCGTATATATCGGCGATATTGTTAACCCATATTTCTCCACATAACAATTTGCAACTTAGAAAACCCCGCAGAAGAGCCGTAGTCCTATGCATGTATCAGAGGTATAGAATTCAAATAGTGCGAATTCGAGTTAACGATCGATTGGCTGGGTGTAAGGTGAGAGCGTTGCAGTCTGTATGCATTAATATCATACCGAAAAATCGTGGCGGCATTTCCTCCCATTTGGCAGCACTTATAAAACAGCGTTGGTATATAATGTATTATGAAATAATACTATTTGAAGACAACTTCGGGAACATATGTTAAATGGGTACAACTACAACAAACTCGTTATAGTTTTTTCCTCAACGCCAATCAGCAAGTGTGAAGTGAGTTGATTTTTCTCATATTTTTATAATATTGATTTTGTTACTGGTAAAATAAACACTTTTTTAACAAGTGTTGCTACATAATTATATAAAGAAACTGAAACAAAATATGTATATGTTGTTTCATACATGGGATCAAAATTGATTGTATAACCTTCATGCGAATGGCAACAGTTAACATTTGATAAAAAACAATGTTTTTAGAAATAAATATCATTCTCAATGAAAACAAACGATTAGGAATAGAAAATCTTATATATCTTTTCATTTGAATGATGATAAAACTCTAGATTTAAACTGAACTATTTAATGTATAAAATTTTCTTCTGGTAAAGATTACATAACCTCGCTCTATAGGCGTCTGCGTCATTGTCATTGCAGTTGCAAAAAAGTCTAAACTTCTCTAAATATTGTTTTTTTACAGATTTCTAATCGACATGGCTTTACGTATTATTAATGTCGCATTGCGCCGTCAATTGGCCAACCAATTGCCACGCTCCTCTCAAATTGGTAGCATTGCCTCCATCCACACTTTGGACAAAATCGGCAAACGCGAAATCGTAGGATACGGCTGGAACGGTACTGCCTGCTATGCTGACCGTGTCGATTATCCCATGCCAGCTGTTCGTTTCCGTGAGCCCAATAATGAAATCAACGCTCTGCGTGAAAAAGAGAAGCAAGATTGGAAGAAATTAAGCATGGAAGAAAAGAAAGCTCTTTACCGTGCCAGTTTCTGCCAAACTTTTTCGGAAATGAAGGCTGGTACCGGTGAATGGAAAATGCATTTAGGCTTCGCTTTCCTTGCTGCTACAGGCGCTATTTGGATATGTGTATTAATGAATACCTTTGGTAAATATATGTCGGCGCTGATAAAATATTTATAGAATCTCATTTATTTCGTATATCTTTTAGTATACGATGAGCTGCCTATTAGTTTCGATGAGGCTCATAAGAAGGCTCAGCTGAAACGTATGTTGGATTTGGAAGTTAATCCAGTAACAGGTCTCTCCTCCAAATGGGACTACGAAAACCAGAGATGGAAGTAAATTATGGGAGCTGTGTGCCGTAATGCTAATATAAGCTGAATGATGTATATTGCATTATATACTTTATAAAAACAAATAATTTAAGTAAACATTCAAACAAAACGACACCATCTTCTCTTTAATGTGTACAGGTTCACTACATACAGACATATGTATATATGTATGTTGCATACATATCTTTGTCTTTCATTTCGCTTAACGAGTCATGCATTAGAATTAAAAAGTGAACGATTCCGTCCCAAACAGGCTATAAAATAAGTAATATGTTAACGCAATCGCAATTAATATATATGATTGTTCGGAAATATAATATTGGATTAAGTAATCGATATAAAAATAGTTGAAAAAGTTTTAGAAAAGCAAAGAAGTTGCAGTTCGGTGTTAAACTCATTGTTTACAAAGTTTTTACTAAAATAAACCATATAATAAAGCATACCTTATTTCTTACACTATACAGTGCAATCAAGTGCTGCCTCCAAGTTATTGACCGTTTGAATAGCTTATTACTGTTCCCGATATGAAATTGATTATGGTACTCAGGCGTGTTCTGTAAATCACTATTTATTAAACCAACAAATTTGATTACACAAAAAGTAAAATTCATTTACACAACAGAAACTAAAAAATTGCAAAATGTTCTGTCCTCGCTTTATTAGTATTGTTTACGTTCTTCGTGATTTACTTTTTCATTATTCAACTGCACTCCTTTTATATCAATTATTGCTAACAAATTTCGTTCATGCAACTTTTTCACTTTATGTGTGGAACCGACATAATAAATTTTGCAATCGATATATTTCTTATAAATCACTCCAAAGTACCAATAATTCAAACCGGAAACAAACTAAGTCAGCTGTCAATTCGTGATTTAGATCAATGAAAATATATACTAAAAGCTCCGTTATATTTAGAACTCCAAGTAATCACTTCCATGTTTTTATATACATTAATTTTATTTATAAAATATCTGCATCGTATGACAAATACGAACAAACACAACAAAAATAAATTTAAAAAAAATTGTTATTGAAAGGAATAAATATGTATTTGTGGATTTAACATCCATATAAGTTGTCACCGGAAGTTTTATGTTTCAATGCGCATTGAACAAAATATCAAAGGTGAAAATCTTAGCTAATGTATGTACCGTATTTTGTACATGTGCTATGTTCAATTACAAAACACATTTTAAGAGTATGGCAGCTCTATAGTTAACACATTTTATAGAAGTTGTCATTTCTAAATAACTTGATTGTCAAAAGTTATTTAGAAAAAATTTGCGTGTTCTATTATTGTTCAGTCCCACTAAAATTGTGTCACACATATAATAAATTTGCCGTAATTGAGAGGTTAATAGAAATATAGTTCGATAAGTGTAAAATAATATTGCTTTTCCATTTGTTTTTAAGTTTTCTTCGTGTAGGGTTCAATAATTAGTCTTTGGAAGCTGTGATAAATTAGCTATCATAATGGGGCGCAAACAGGGATGCGTCATTAAAACCTCATCGAACACTACAAAAACCAAGAAAAAGGTAATTAACACAAACGTTTGTGTGTATGAATTCAATATGTACTTGCATTTATGCATGCATATAATAAAAAGGTGCGATCATAAGTAAAGTATTTTTGTTAGTGAATGATTTATTTTCATTTCTTGCTGGACATATAGTTGTAATGTTATCGCACTTGAATGCATTTCTTATCTGCTGTAAACATGTTATCTTCCTTCGTGTAGGTTATCTCTCACGATGAATTTTTAAAACGTATAAATAAAAGTTTGTATTTCGGCAATGATTTCAACGATGACGAGGATGTTCCTCATACTTCGGAGATGTCCAAACCATTGGCCGAATATGCCTCGGAACTGTTTAGCGACAATCATCGTGGCTACACTTTAAATCGTTTAAGCTCGGTAGAAGCTTCCAGTGTACAAACTGCTACTCCTGCTACTTTAATTATGGCTTTGATATATTTGGATCGTTTGAATGTTACTGATCCCGGCTATGTAAGACGTATAACACCTCAGGAATTATTTATTGTTTCTATGGTAAATATTTATGCGCAGCTTTTAGTTTGCACAAAGAAAATTCAATTGTATTCAACTAGATGATTTCAACCAAATTTTATGTGGGTCACGACGAGGAAATATATTTATCGGATTGGGCTGAATATGGTAATATGTCCGAGGATCACTTAAGAGAGTTGGAGTTAAATTTTTTGTGCGCAATTGTTAGTTAAATTTTATATATAGTATATATACCATTAATTGAACTATTTACTTTTAGGAGTGGAATATATACATATCAAACGAACAATTTTTCGAAAAACTAACAAACACTGAAAAGATTTTGGCACGGAGACAGGGCTTACGTCGAGGATGGTTGACTTATAGTGAGCTTATACAGATGTTACCCTCATTCGCTTTAGCCAAATTTTTGCTAAGTAACATCACCGTAATAGCTGTTAGTTATGCCGCTAGTGTTATGACTATTGCGGGAGCACTATTTTTGGCATCTCAAATTCCTGGTACATCATTACATCGTAATCGTAATCAAATGGTAACAAATAACAGTGATTTACTCAACGATGCGGATCGCTCGGAAGATGCCAGTGTAAATGGAACTTTGACATCACTGACAGCAAACGTGATTAATATGCGACCAAACAATCATACAAACGCTCCGTTGAATGTCGATGATGAATTGCTTAAATTGGAACGCCAGTATAGAGAAGAAGCTTTGCGTGAAAATCTGTTGCAAAAGAATAATGAGATATCCACGGAATCACGTTTAACTTTGCCCCAACAAATGCTAATGGCTAAGATAAATGTTAAACAGAAATGTGCTATACAAGGGCAACAACATCAACAACAAGGCCAGTGGTTTGCAGATAAGGAGGAGTATAGTGATTATGGGATGCTGTGCACCGATCCTAAGAAACTTTATGAAATTGGTCTTGATTGTGAAAATTACTTATTGCAAACCTACTGTTCTGGCTCTAGTAATGAAAAATGTACCAACGGCTTTAAAGTTTATGACAACTCTACAGCAATTGGCGTGCTTTGGAACTACTTGGCCGATACTGTTCAGTATACAAGTTTTATGCGTTTGCCCTTCGTTTGGCTTAAATATATGTAAACCCAGGGGTTTTTAATACACATTGAATGGCTGACGATAAAGTGGCTTACAAGTTCTAATTACTGATATCCGAATATTTTAATCTTTATTGAGAATTTCTCTTGACACCGATTTTCCACTTATATTTTCCCATATTTTTAGTTATTAAAACACTATGAAAGTTTGAATAAATTTGCAAATAGAATTTGCAAGAGAAAACAAATTAAGATAAATCATATATATAATATTTACTAAAATATATATTTTTTGAGCATACTATAAATATAATTTTTTTTTATTTCTAAAGAAACTTGTGGAAAAGTAAAATCTAAATTATCCAACACTTAAAAATGTAAATTTTTATATACAAAAATGTAACAATGAAAAATCTTCAAAAGTCACTTACCTTATAGACACTTGCATATATATACTCCTATACATATATTTCACATACATTTTCAGCATTTTTATTTTATTAAAGAACTGCCCGTAAATAAATTTCATACTGGCAAAGCTGATCGAAATATTGACTTGGCTCTATATTTTATTTATTACATTATTTCATTTTCTTGCAAAGCACATCACACAACATTCACACTTAAAAAACGAACGACACGAACAATAATTATGAAAGGCTGGATCTTGGAAACTTTCTTTTGCCACCAAAAGGTGTTTTTGTTTTTAAAACTTAATTACACTCCAGTGATGCAATGCGTACTAGACAAGTATTGAAAAGTTTTATAAATTTTCATCACATTGTACTATTTTTATTAAAAATTACAGCAAAAATGAGGAAATTCGTAAGCACTACCAAATATTTCACAATGAACCGATTAAAGAGTTGTGATGTTAAAGGGAGTTGCAGAAACTAATCATTGCTTTCAAAGAAGCAAAAAATAAGTTGACTATTATACTATTATGATGCTTCTTTTCCTGGCTAATCTTATTAAGCGCAATCCACAAACACATTCGATATACATGCAGGTGACTTTTTACCGGCTTTTTTTATTTTGAAAGCAAAAACCGTATTAGACTTGATAACACTCTAGTTCAGTAATCCGTGCTGCACAATATATGGACAGTTTTATGAATTTTTAACACTTTTTAGTAGTTTTATACAAAACTCAACTGAGACAACAGCTAAAACGTGCACGCAACCGAAAATTTTATAATAAACTGATTAAAGAATTTCGCTGCGAGAGGGAGTTGAAGAAAGCCAAAGATGTAAACAAAACACCGAGTGTTATTACATTTCCTTCCAATTCTTATTAAGCACAGTGCACAAACAAACAAACACCTTCTATATGCATATGCAGGGATGACACTAACAAGAAATAAGAGAGTGAGGATGCGCCGGCAACTTCGGAGCTTTGCATTGTTTGTAAAAACGGTAATTTTTATATTGAGAAGCGAATAATCCTATATGATAACACACGTCAATTCGCACTGGATAATAATCGAATAGCACCGTTTACTACTTGTATATGGAATTTTATGGAGACATAAATAAATGCGTGCGCGATACCGAATATTTGCAAATAAACTGATTAGGGAATTGAGATGCAAAGGGAGTTGAAAATGCAAAGAAGAAGGTAAAGAAGACGTTGAGCGTTTTCTTATATTCTTTCCTTCCAATTTTTATTTAAACACAAACGCACAAACATATTGGATATACATACATACATAAAACTTTTTGCCTGGTTTATAAGGCGACGAATTTAATTATTTGAAAACAAAAAGTCCGTATAAAACTTGATAACCTTCGAGCACTGCAACTTTTGATGTACAATAATTTAATAGTTTTAACAATTTTTAACACCTTTTGCTTGTTTTATATAAGTTTCAACTGAGACAATAGCTAAGACGTGCGCGCTACCGAGAATTTTCTAATAAACTGATTAAAGAATTCAGATGTAAAAGAGAATTGAAGAAATCCAAAGATGCAGAGAAAATTTTGAGTGTTTTTATTTTTATTTCCTTCCTATTCTTATTAAGCGCAATGCACAAACGAACAAACAAACATCTTTTATAAGTATGTACATGTAGGGATGACACTAAAAAAATAGGATGATGCGCCGGCATCTTCGCAGCTTTGAATTGTTTGTAAAAATAATAGTATATACATATAATAACACGCTTTCACATCAATTCGCACTGGATAATAAATAATTGAATAGTTTTAACATTTTTTTTTGGCACCGCTTACTACACGTATATAAAATTTAATGGAGACAATAAGCTAATACGTGCGCGATACCGAACATTTGCAAATAAACTGATTCAAGAATTGAGATGCAAAGGGAGTTGAAAATGCAAAGAAGATAAAGAAGACGTTGAGCGTTTTCTTATATTATTTCCTTCCTATTCTTTTTTAAGCACAACGCACAAACACTTTTGATATACATACATACAGAAGACTTATTGCCTGGTTAATAAGACCACTAATATTTTTATTTGAAAACAAAAATTCGTATAAGACTTGATAATGCTCGAGTAATGCAACTCGTGCTCTGCAATAATTTAATAGTTTTAGCAATTTTCAACACCTTTTGCTTGTTTTATATAAGTTTCAACTGAGAGAATAGCTAAGACGTGCGCGCTACCGAGAATTTTCTAATAAACTGATTAAAGAATTCAGATGTAAAAGGGAATTGAAAAAAATCCGAAGATGTAGAGAAAACGTTGAGTGTTTTTATTTTTATTTCCTTCCTATTCTTATTAAGCGCAATGCACAAACGAACAAACAAACATCTTCTATAAGTGTATGTATATAGGGATGACACTAACAAAAACTAAGATGATGCGCCGGTAACTTCACAGCTTTGAATTGTTTGTAAAAACAGTAGCTTTTATATTGAGAATCCAAAAGTTATATAAATATAATAACAGACTTTTACATCAATTCGCACTGGATAATAATTGAATAGTTTTAACAATTTTTAGCACCGTTTACTACTTGTATATGGAATTTTATGGAGACATAAATAAATGCGTGCGCGATACCGAATATATGCAAATAAACTGATTAAAGAATTGAGATGTAAAGGGAGTTGAAAATGCAAAGAAGATAAAGAAGACGTTGAGCGTTTTCTTATATTATTTCCTTCCTATTCTTATTTAAGCACAACGCACAAACACTTTTGATATACATACATACAGAAGACTTTTTTCTTGCTTTATAAGACCACGTATTTTATTTGAAAACAAAAAGTTCGTATAAAACTTTATAACCCTCGAGTACTGCAACTTGTGCTGTACAATAATATAATAGCTTTAACAATTTTCAACACCTTTTGCTTGTTTTATATAAGTTTCAACTGAGACAACAGGTAAGACGTGCGCGCTACCGAGAATTTTCTAATAAACTGATCAAAGAATTCAGATGTAAAAGGGAATTCAAGTTGAGTGTTTTTATTTTTATTTCCTTCCTATTCTTATTAAGCGCAATGCACAAACGAACAAATACTTTTGATAAAGGAATGAACTAATAAGAAAATAATAAGAATTTACCTTTACCGTCTTAAATGAAATCTTAGAAAAATTTAGTTTTAATATATTTTTGTTGCCATTCTTATACAAAAATAATGTGTACTTGATGTGCGCTTTAAAACCTTATTTTCATACAAAATTTATTTTCAAAGCATTCTTCAAGTTCACTTTACTTTTTATAAGTTAGGCCTTTAATGTTTTATTTCCGCTACTTGTTTCTTCATTTATTCTAATTTCTTTTCAAATACACAATTATTCGTTTAGTTTTTTTTAATTATATATGTAATAATTTTAAGCTAAAAAGATCGACACCGATTTCATTGAGTGATAATAAAGCTTTTTTTCAAAACTACTAATACTTTTTGCATTTTATTTTATTCAATTAGCTTTAAATTATTTTCCTTAATGTACTACTTCATGAGTGTTGGTATGTTTGGAGTCTAAACTAATAAAGTAAATACAATTTATTGGTGCTTTTACATTTATATCAACTTATAGTCGGTAGTCAATACTAATATATTTAATAGTGACAACATTTTATTAAGTCAGATATAAGAATATAGGTTTTTGTTGTTATTAGTTAATGGCGTTAAAGGTACTTAAGTATTTTCGAATTTATAAATTGGAAGATCATGTAAATGTAAAGTTTTGATAAATCAAGCAATAATTTTGTATAAAAGTGCACTTGAGAGGAATACTGAGGCAAATGGATAGTAAGTAGTGAGCGTATATAAATCAAAATGCTATTATTTAAAAAAGCAAAAGAAGTCTAGTGAATCAAAAAAAAAGCTTCTAATTTATATTAACACTAATTAGATCCCTGTGTTGCCGTTTTATTATTTTCTTCGCGTCTGCTTTTTTTCCCATCCTTTTTACATCAAATTTTATTGAAATTTTTCAGAAATAATATTTTTTAACTAAGAATTTCATTTAAGTCATTACGGCATTCAAGATCGATCGAAATTTTGAAATAAATTGTAATGAAATTTCGATGGATATCAAAACGCATTATTTTGGCCCGATCTTTTTTTTAGTTTTACAAAATTTATTCAACATATCTTTTCTTTTTCTAGTATTTAATATACAACAAGTTGAACACAGTTTATCTATAAGATTTTCATGATATGGGCTCAAAATATTGAAATATTTTTGTAGCAAGCAGGAAATTAGAATTTTAAACGTGGTAATTCACCTCACGATTTGCTTAATATGTCAAAAAGCAGAATTATATATTTCGCTTTGTTGTTATATTATATAATTAAAAGTTTTGAGTAAATAGATCTCAAGAATATGCGATATTCAAATACAATTCAAAATTAAAAAAGAAAACGTTTTTTATTTTATTAACGAAAAGTTTAATTGTGGTTATACGCAATAATTGAATATTTTTGTGAGAAGCTATGAAGCGCCGTCAGATAAATTAAGCTTGCTGAATGAGTTTTACTTTTTATTTACTCATGACTATATCTATTGTATCAACTATTAATCCAGCTGACTGAGTTTAAGTAATATAAAAGCTTTGCTAAATTTCTTTATAAATTAAGTTTATTAAATCTGCTCAGCTAGCTGAATTATTGGGTTGGAACACAAAAACAAAAATGAATTATAGAGCTATTAAGTGTAAAAACTTTTTAACTTATAAAGCAGAATTTGCAGAGTTACATAGGAATATGGGGAAAAGATGTAGAAAAAGAAAAAATATAATGATCAGTGTAGGGCAGTTTTTTTATACTAAATGTTGAAAACCGGACGGTGTTAGAAAAGAAATTATGTCATAAAAAAAACTTTAATAATAGCAATAAACGAAAGGTTAAATTTTAAAACTTAATTATGTAAAATAAACTCTGTTCCTATAGGTGTAGTATATGAAAAGGTACGTACAGTGACAGATAAGTTTTAGTTTAAGATCTCTACATAGATATTTTTAGAACAAGTGGTCTTGCTAAGATTTAGATGAAAATAATATTGTATTAAAGTAGTGTGAACTAAAATATAAACAAATGAAAATTTTACTTTAATAAAGTCTAAAACTAAAATCGTTTATTGCTTCTGAGTTGTTATGAAAATCATTATTTTACTTAAGTCGTTGAACATACTATTTAGAATAAAGACATACAAAAATATAATAATTTAATATTTATAAACAAAAAATTAGTTTTATAATCTATTGAGCATTTGCTAATTCTGCTTCTGTTTTCTTAACATCATCTCCAGCCTTCTTTCCACTTTCTTCATCATCTTTGCGATCTGTTTTTAACAACAGCGGAAACATGCCAACTAAACAACCAACCGTAATACCAATTATACGGCCCTAAAATCAAAAGAAAATTTATTATTATCGTTTTTAAAATTAATAAAAATATGTCGTACATAATTTGCAGCTTTACGACTAGATTTCATTTCCATTTGTATGGGTGTTAAGTCGGGTGGTTTGAAGCCCAAGTATTCACAACCTCGTTCCACATAATAGGCAGATCCAATACCCAGTATATCACTGATGGTGTTTCCCAAACCTGCGGCAGCCATAGTAGATATACACATAAATGTGCCAAAAAGCTGTTCGATATAATCGCCCTAGAAATGAAATATATTATTAAATTAATTAATGTGATCGTTTTTTAATTGAGATAATTATCTGATACAAATGTTTTTGTGGGAAAATTTATTTCGAACTATTTTGTGACAATTTTTTTTTTCTTAATTGGGAGAAAATGTTATATATTTTTAGATTACATTCTTTATGTAAGGAAATTTATCTTCGGAGAATTGTTGAGAGCTATTTCTTGCTCCACTTTTTTCGGTACAATGTTTATGGAAAACGTTTTATCTCATATATTCTAAAAAAAAACTACTGGGAATAAAGTTTATTTCTAACAATTTAGTTTTATTGTTAATAAATTAACTATTTGACATACTGTCATTGTACTATTATAATATGAATCATATAAATACTTTCATTGTTATCCAAAGGATTTCTAATTGTATAAAGGTGTAGAGCAATAAAATAGAGTCATATCGAATAAAAGTTGTTTGTTGGGTTTTGGTTTGTATAAGTTTCATAGTCTACTACACTTATTATAATGTGATTTTTTAAAATTATTTGTGAAATTTTATAGCTAATTTATTAACATAATTCTCAGATGGTTTATAAAAGTCTTTTAATAAGTTGAGAAGTTTGAAACTTTTCAAAACTGTGGTTGAAGTCTACTGACGATTTGGTAAATGCATATAGACATTACCTAACCACCCAACAAATAAATTTCATAATTTAATTTTATTTTTGTATTTTCCAATTTTATGTTTTAAAAATTTGAATTCTTTACTACAGGCAAATTAATGCTTTCTTTTATTGAAAAAATATATAACTTCGTAAGCGTTCTAATTTTACGGAACGTTAAGCCACTACAACATTAACGTTCGGCTAACTAGTGTTTTTTAGTTTCTTACTTACAGCAATAATCATAGTGAAATTGTCCAGGAAACCGAAAACCACAAACGGCATAGCATTTACGAAGAAAACTTTCAAAGAAAAGACAATAGTTTGCTTATTAATTATTATTATTATTATTATTAGTTTTGTCAACTTACTTTTCCACAAATCAGACGCGGTTGGATTGGTGGCCTTTTCCGCTTTAATTAGAAAATTTCATAAAAATAAACGAAAATATGAAAACATTAAACAACAGTTTATGACAAAGTTTGCAAATTAAACAAAAACCAAACAATTTTATTTATTACAAGAACTTTTTTGTGTTGAAAATTCATGCAACAAATTTTATAGCGTCAAATTAAAGTTTGAATAGTTTTTGTTGCATTTTAACTGCCAGGCTTTTGGCCTTATAAACTCTAATTGTTTGTGGTGCTGTTATTTTAAAAGCAAAAGAGCTTGTGGAATATGTTACAATAGTATAGTTTACCGGCTTTCTTTTTCAACCAATCATCTGGGAAGGCACAAAATGAACCAGTTGGATCTACTTCACCCAAAGAGGGCACTTTAGATAAACGACCAAAACGTGTACGCCATTGTGTGGCTGCTAGTTTTCCTATTTCAATGTGCAACAGTTAAAAGAGTTTGTGTTTTTGTGTGGTAGAAGACAACATCAATAAATATAAAAAGTTGTTGAAGTAGAAAATGTTTAAAGGTGTCATGAAATTAGATAAAAAAAGTAAACAAATTATAAATAAAATTATATGAATAAAAAAAAACAAGCAAGAAAACTAAATAAATTATAATTATTTATTTATATTAAAGATATAAGCTTAAATATATATTAATATATGCTTAACTTATTTAATTACCTTCTTCATAATCATATAATGGGTTCTTAATTAGTTGTTTATATTTTTCGAGTTATAAAAGTTTATAATATGATACGGCCAGTTCGTTTATATAAATGTACGAGTATATAATAAAGTATTTTACGAAAATTGAATATTAACTAAATAAAAATGTGGCTTTCGATAGGGTTCATCTACATCCATGAACTCTCAAGTCTGGATATGAACATATAAAATATTTGTTCCATGAAATTAGAAGACCAGCTGAGTTGGTGTAGAAGTTTGTAATAAATTTTATACTCCGCACTGAGATTAATTTTGTTGGTTATAAAGGGTGTTTTTTAGAGAGTGATACAAGTTTAAATCATAATAAAACATAGTAATATATTTTTGATATCAATGAAACGGTCTTTATTGGATAGAAAATTTTATGTCATTAATGTTTAAATATGATTTCGGCCATGTGGCCGCCACGGCTGGCGCGTACAAGGCGCAATCTGGCACACCAATTTTTACAAGCAGTAACATTCTGACCATCATCGTTTTTGAAGTCGACATCACTTCAAATGGACAATTCTGTTTATTTACTTACCCATTCAACCAAAAATGGGCTTCATCGGAAAATAAAATTTTGAATGGACGAAGTACACGATAAGTTGGACGAACAGAATCCTTATTTTGATTCAAAATTTCTACAATTTGCACGCTTTGCTCTGGTTTAAGTTGATCCATAATAAAATGTCAAAGAAAACTGAATAAAAAGCAACTATTAGCTGTTAAATGGGTGGCATATAAAGCAGTGATGCCAACTCAATGTTGTATCACTCTTTAAAAATCACCCTATACTTACAAATTAATTCCATTATAAAAAATAATTTGGATTATTTTCAAGCATGCTTTGCTTCTGGAACTTGTCCGTATAGATTATTTTGATTTCAAAGTTCTACAAAATCTGGGAGAGTTTCTCTTGGTATTGCAGACATGCTAGATTGGTTTGCTATGGTTGCGAATACTGAGCTTAGCAAATAGCTTATTTTTAATTGAAAATAAACTTTTCTAAAATCGATTTTACCCCAAACTAATTTGGTTTGTTCATAAAGTTTTAATTTCCAGTACAAAAAGTTTATTCCCAAACGTATTTTCATAAGGGGGAAAAAAGTGTTAAGGCCGGGGGACATAGAATTCGTCATAGATTGTGCATCGAGTTTTTCAACTGACAGCTAAGTCTCCGTCAACGCAAAGTACAAAGTTGGGCAACTTTTAATTTTTGAAGTACGTTGAGTACTTTGACAACCTCTCCCTCACTCAGAGACAGGGGGAATAATAGGGGGGAAATAATAGGGGGGAAATAATAGGGTGGAATATACTAGGGGAAATAATAGGGCCAGCCGGTTCTGAGCCGAATTTCAACCGCCGCCGAAAATTTTTCTACCAGCCGCCGCCGCCGACTAAATCTCACGGCGCAGCCCTCTGCTCTCACTCTCTATTTTTTCAATACACGTTCGAGCTTTGTGTGTGCTTTTAAAAAAACATATATGTATGAAAACAACGGATTGCGCCAACCTTATGACGGATTCTAAGTGCTCCGGCCTTTAGCGCTTGTCCCACAGTTTCTTTTAAATGCATCTTGTCGACAGAGCGATATCGAGTGACAACGTGGGACTGGCAGTTAAATTAAATTTTTTTAATTGAAAGTTTTATTCTATTGAATTTTTGTTTTTTCAATAAATTTTTTGCAATAAAACAACAACTTTAAATAAATATTTATTTTATATTTTCCATTCACTTTGTAGTCGAAAGACTGATTTAAATGCAGCATATATTTTTGCTTCGAAGCCTGCCTGCCTACACAAGTATTTATTTTCCTTTTAAATAAAACATGAAAATGGGTCAACAACTTTGTCCCTCGTGAAAGTAAACAATTTGTCTTCATTGTTTTACTTAATAGTACAAGTACGACGATACACACACAAATAAATATGTATGTGTTACGCACAGCATGTTTTTGTATGTTCGAAAATGTTTTATTTACTTTGGCATTTCATTTTTCAGAATTAAAATTCGCTTGTTTAGGTTTACGTCAAAATAAATATTAAATGAGTCAACAGAAAATTTCACATTTTTCGTGTACACAAATCCAGTGTAATATTTTGGGAGCGAGAAAGAGGCAAATAAACAAAAGAGAGGCACTCAAATTCAAGCGTATACGTAATATTTCTGTGTATATTCTTCATACAATATTAATTATACGCTCTGCCTGACATCAGTTAAACACGTGTAGAACAATAAAAACATTTTTTAAAAATTATATTTTTATTTATTTTTTGTTTGATGGCATGAAGGCCTTGAGCTGCGGAGATTAAAAGCTTTTAAAATCGTTATTTTACAGTCATTGAATAAGAATTTAATTACCATGAGTTAACAAACACACGTTCATACATTTAATTGCTGTAGACAATTAAATACGACTGTCAAGTGCTTATCGTAACGAGTGCACTGTGACACAAGTACAAATATATTGGTCAATAGCACAAAAGTATGACCTAAATAATAGTCAATTCAAGGCAGCATTTCATTGTACAAAAGATTTATATTCTAGAACACACCAGTTGCTGGGTTGGTAAGTGGCCCAGCATTTTGTTTTTCTACCTTAAAATACATGGCATACATGAGCTCTTTTCTGTACTTTAAATCATATCTTGTTGACATTAAAAGTAGATAAAGAAAGACACTCGTTTAACGCTTGTGTCTAAAAACGGCAAGAAACGCACTAAGTTGACAGCCCTGGAAGTCGCAGTCATTTTGAGAACTCACTTTAGTGGTGGAAATCTTAACAAAATTGTACCTTTTTTTGAGTACATCGTTGGAATCTCATCGATTCACTATAAATATACATATACTGATGACTTATTATAATAATTTTCTATAACACAAAGAATAATATGCAAGTTTACAATATTGATGTAGATATATATATATATATATATATATATATATATATATATAAAGATATATATATATATAAAGATATATATATATAAAGATATATATATATATATATATATATATATATATATATATATAAAGATATATATATATATATATATATATATATATATTAATGGAATAACACTATTTAAGAGTATTAAATATATGAAGAGAATTCTGCTAGAAACAACAACTCATGGTTATTGATTTGGTGGTGTAGTCTGTAGTCTACTGTCGTTATTGTATTTAGTGCTTTAAAAATAATTAAGTAGCTGACTACGAGCCGACGGTTGTAGCCAACGATTTCTGTTGTCGGCGTTCGTGTAGCCTACTGTCGTTGTTGTGTTTAAAGCCTAATGGTACCATCATGGTATAAAAAGTACCTTTTGTTTTTACACACATCCTCTAAAGAACTAACTCAAATACAATTTCACAAACATAATTTATGAGCAATTAAAGATTATAAAAGAGGAATGACTATCAGGTGCAAGTGTGCTTAAATTTTGCTATTAATTAAAAATACTTATCAGAATTATTTCTGTAGTTTTCAAATGACATTTCTAAGAGAGCCTAAGAAATTAGTGAACTTGTTTGCAGTGAAGCTAAAATTTTGTATTATATTGAAGGGTTTCAAATAATTTTTTATAGCAATTTATCCGCACCAAAATTTTGTGTTCACTAACATTGTCGTATGACAAGTGCGAGTTGGTATATAATTTAAAAAAAAACTATATATATATATATATATATATATATATATATATATACATATATATAAATGAAATGGCAAAAGCTTTCTACAAACAACAACATTTTGAAAACAATTTTAATTGCACACAATTTATTTTGAAAAGCAATTTCTATTGAATAACATGAAAACGTTTTACTCGAAAAACTTTACCAATTGAGTTTAGCTACTTGTTCGTCTAATAATCAAATATATTTACATATGCATGTATGTATATGCGTGTGTGTGTGCGTTTTCGATTTAGCATCACAGTCAACAAGTGTAATTAAATGTCAAGAATACTTGTCGAAATCATTAAACAGCTGCTTAGCAAAACTACATCTCTTAAATTCTCACTCAATATTCTCTGCAAATTTCCCTCTGCCCCACCCACTACACTGTTCAACAAAAAAAAAAAAAAAAAAAACACATGCACACAAATATAAACTAACTGACTGCGTGTCATACAGGATGCCAGCGTTAAAAAGAAACGACTACCAAAAAATAAAAATAAAATAAACGTACATTTCCGACAGCTGCGCTAGAAAAATATATTCATACGGCGAATGGAATACATGAATAAATTTCTTTTGTATCCTACCAAACCTTTAATATATTGTGGTGGAACATGTAGCCCACAAATATTTGTTAGTTCAACGCCTTTTCATATTTACAAGATACTTTGAACACGCATTATTTATATTCTGTAGTAGGAGTTACCCTGAAATATATAAATTTCTATTTACACACACACACACACACACACATGTGAAGTAACCAAACATATATTTAGTTAACAAAAAGTTTTCCTTTCAAAACTTTCAGCAACACAAGTTCTTAAGGAGTTCGGCAATAATTTAAGGTAAAACAGGAGCAGGGTAAAATTATAACAAATACAGGCACACATACATACACGTCTTGTGAGCTATTTTTGGTTTATGCTTATGTTGTTTTTGTGTGTATGTTTTCTGTATTCATTAAAAGAACATTAAGTTTGAAAACACGTTCAGTTTTCAAAAACATATTTTGTATTCTTCTTGTTTAAAGTTGTTGAAGGTACGGGCAATTTAAAATAAATTTCAAGTTGCAAAATGATTGTGGCATAAGAATTGAGCTCTTCATTATAATCCTTTTATTGATTTTTTTTTCGCCCACCCTGCAGCACTGGGGTACTCAATTCAGCGGTTTTCATGAAGAGCTGCTTATTTAGATAACGACGCTCGTGTTTAAAGGATTTTTATAGGACTTTTACTCATTTTTAGATAGAAGAATTGAAAATTCGTTTATTATTTTATTCTCTATCACCAAAATAATCAAATGACAGGAATTGCAATTAATTTTAAGCATGAAAATAGATCAGTCCTCTTTTCAATAGTATTTTTTATATGTAAATATGCAACATATATTTTTGTGGTACACTTTTAGACATCCTGTTGTTCACACATATTGATGAAACGTATATGATTAAAGAGGTATTTTTATGTAAATATGCACAATATAAAAAACGTTTGATAATGTAGTTCATGGTTATATGAAATAGATGTTATTTTTTTTTCTTGTGATCACACATGAAAATCTTCAGAAGTCTTTGTATAATGTCTTGTGGCTGGTAGAAGGAGAACAAGTGCTTTTTGAATAAGAGGAAGTATTCATTGTTATTTGTAATTATTTGTAATATGAAGACAGAATATGTTCTTATAGAGGATTTATTTTAAATGTGGTGAAGTTTTGACCACCGGGCGATCCTAGTATTAATTACATTATTCCTTTTTAGTATACTTATGAACAAGTTAATATTTTATGCATCTTTTTTAATTAACTTTAGCTTCAAGTAATATTTTCCATACAATTGTTTCAGCGACAAAATGCCGTCTTAATTGCCGCAGGCTTTATGTTTCGCCTTGCGTTGAATAGGTATTAATTAGAACGACAAATGGAAATATTCTGTTATGGTAAACAACAACACAAAAGCGAAATATATGTGTTGTTGTCGTGCAAGTATATTTTTTTGTATTAGAAAATTACAACTTTCTATTAAATGTTTAGTCACAGAGGCCAGATTTCCATTGACTACACTGGCCGTCCGCAAAAAATAATTACTTAAGAAACGTTGCACCTTAAAGACCTTTTTTGAGCTTTTTCATCCAATAAAAGTTTGATAAAAGAGTTTATTTTCATTTTCAAACTGCTATAACTTTTGAATGAATCAACTGCAATTGATTGATGTACTTGTTCGAGTCCTTTAAAAGAATCGATAACTCTGATTGATCAGATATATAATTTCGGAGGCTTTGAAAAAAATCACGTGTTTCGAATCAATCAATCGAAAAATCATTTGAACGAATCAAACGATTCGTTTTTTCAAACGATGGTTTTTCAATATCAAGACCTGATTAGTCTGTGGTATTGATCGGTAAAGTACTTTTAAACGGCAGCCGCATTCGAAAAAATTTTATTTGTTTAATATTTTAAGATTTCCAGCGGTCCGAATCGGTTCCAATTCACAGGAAATCTAAGTTTGTCTCTTTGGAACTCCACTACTTTGGCTCCATTCAATCAAGCCGTTAAAAAACTGCAAGCGGTTCACATATTTACACCTCTGCAGACGTAGTGAAACCCCCTTCGTAGCAGTCAGGGAAGCTTCCTAGGAAGTGAGAACCAAAAGAGGGATTTCATCACCCTAAATATATTTTCATCACTTAAGAAACCGCGCCTCAAATTAAGTCCTGCATGTAAAAGAGTTCCATATAGTTTCCTCTCGATCCCTTTTGCTGGGATAATTCAACACAAAAAATCCTCTTTATCTATCATCAGTTAAGCTTCAAAATCATATTTTACGACTAAAGCTGTTCGTTAAATTTATCCTTCTAATTAAGAATAATTCATTAGCTATTATTATTTTGCAAAAAAACCTTATTCACTGTTTAAACACAGAAAGCCGTTGTTTCATCAATTAATTTATTATTCATAATCTTAATTTGTGGGTGAAGTAGAAACTTTGATTATGCATTATTAATACAGGCTTATAACTTAACTTAAGCCACAAAGGTCACAGAGTAAACATTAAGAAAAGAAAGTTTGAACACGTTCACAAACTGATGCCACACTTAAGTAAGCACTCAATATAAAAGAATATATTTGTTTACATCATTATCCTCCAGAAAACAAGAGACTAAAAATATTTGTGTTATTAACGCTTAATCTCTTAACAACATGGCCTGACATGCCACTTGGGCGGTATGAAATATGTTTGCAAATATATTGATAAAAATAGAAAGACTTGGCCTCAATCAAGTAACTCAAACAATAACTTATTTGGACATGCAGCAACGCACGGGTTCAAATTGAATGAAATATGAGAATTTATATACAACTTTATTTGTTTTAATTTAGAATTTTTAGCCTTGAACTTTGATATAACAACTCAAGAGATTCTTTTTTACATTCTGCTCAATATTTTCTAAAAGATATTAAAAGAAAAAAGATTAAAGGACATTTTTTAACGATATCCTATTACTTTCCTTTCAACAAAATGTGTCCAGTAATGCAATTGTTTACTATGGCATCAGGTAGCACAGAAGAAAACGGAAGAGGTTTTGATTATGACACGGAAAATGAAATATGACACTTTCAGGTTCCAAAGTTATTTGGACAATAGCAACAAATAAATAAATAAAGAAGAGAGCAACAGGATTCTTTTTCGAGAATGTGAAAAGAAAATATATATAAAAAAGGATATTGTTGATTCTTTATCTTTTCTTATGGTTGATTTGTTAAGGAAACGAAAATTATTGCAAAAAATTAATGTTGGCAAAAACCTTATTGAAATGATTTATACTTGAATTACAATCCTAATTACGCAACTACTCTAACGAGCAATTAATCTTAGTTAAGTGTTAATGAAGATTGAAAGATGAAATTGTCACCAATTTCAAAAGCTTAATTGATTTAAAAATTATTTTATTTAAAAATGTATTAAATTAAATTTTTTATTAATAGTACAATATTTAAAAGATATCTTATAAGCGATATTCTACAGGAACAGATCAGGTGACGAATTACAGCGTTCGATATCGATCGAAAGTTCAATACAATCGAAATGGTACTGTTGCATCAACTTTCTTTGTTCAGTCTTTAAGCAGGAATATAAAATATTTAACAAATATTTTTTAACGAAATAGAGTATTTTTTTTTAAATTTTATTTTTTAATATTTTTTTTATTTTTTTATTTTTTTTGTACCACTACACATGCACTGCATTTGTGCTAGAACTGGAAAGAAGTTGAAGATATATTACAAGACAGAGAATTTTGTTGCAGCTATTTTTACATTTTACTGCGCCGGTTACTTTCACGCTACAGGTACCGACGAATATACAGCAATTCATCTTTACCGAAAAACAATTGCTGTTTTACAAAATAAAGATTTTCAATTTTCTTTATATTATTTCCTTCCTTAAATATTTGTAGCAACCAATTTGATGATAACACGCAAATGTTATGACAAGATTAAGCGCTTACATACACAATTATGGTAAATAAAGCTCGTAGCCTAAAGGCTTTTTCTTTCATGATAACCAAAATATATGGTTTTACAAAATCATAAATTTTTAATTCTACCTTTTAGTACAAAAACAGCATCATTAGGTGGCCTAATGAGCCACTAATGTAGGGATATACAGCAACTGCAAGTTGTCAACATCAAAATAAAACACTTTAATTTAATTGACACAGACGAACACAGTTGGGTTTCACATTTTCGTACCAAAAATATCATGTTATTTCCAAGCACACACATTTTTAATTTTGCTCGTTTTTTTTTTTGTGTGTGTGACATTTTATCTACACTTAAAGCATCTAAAACGTTGTTAAACAAATTGATATTGTCCCACAATTTAAGCAACCTGCCACCCCAAAAAGTAGGCAATGGTTTTTTATTGTTGTGTGTGTAACCTTTGAGTTTTCGTGTGTTTTAGGGCGACCAGTAAAAGGATGTTGATTCAAATCTTGGCATATTGTCGTTATGGAAACTTTTGCCATTTTATATTTGAATTACAGCAAAAATATGTTCAGAATTTACTTCCCTTTGACAGTTATTTAGACATGCAAGAATATTCACTATTTTTACAATTTCCTTCTCATGAAGGAAAGTTGTTAAGAGGTAAACCCTAAAAGTATGTGATGCTATGGAGCAACAAGCGGCATGATGTCTACACTGCCTGCCTGCCTGCCTGCCTGCCTTCAAGTAGATTTCATTAGCATATGCCTGATGCTTCCTTTCTTTTTGAATTATCTCCTTCTGCCTCTCTTTTTCTTTCAAGTATTTATCATGGGTCTCTGTGTTAACAGAACTTCCAAATCTTTTTCATGCTTTTTGCGTCTTATATTTTCCTCAAGTAGCAGGTTAGACGGTTTGTAAGTTTGTGTGTTTACGATGAAAATAAAATGTTGCCGTTGGTTTAATTTTTCATTCAACGCTTATAGATGTTTATTTTTTACCTTTTATTTTATGTTGTTAATGTATTTATTTTATTGCTTGTTTTTCTTGGTTTCCCTTATAAAATTTATACTTTTTCACATTGAAGTAGAATTTGCTCTTTTGTAGAGAGTTTTATTTAATTAGTGCCGTTGAGGTAACATTTAAATGATGCGTTAAGAAAGCAAAATGATGCTTTGACTTTAAATTGGAGTTAAATAAAGTTAACTTTATGGCATTAAGATTTTGAAAAAGATTTTGGAATTATTAGGGATTTATTGTTTAAATAACTTGGCTTGCGAATTCGTTCAGAAAATTATCTTCGCATGAGTCTTACTCATTTCCCTATGGCGATACAGTTAACAGTATGTAGTTGCACCTTTTATTTATTTTTTTTAATTTTCATATTAAATTTGCTTCTCAATTAGGGTTCCTTTTATTTTGTATTGCAACTTTGTAACTATAAAGTTTTAAATCTTGTTTAACATTTTGCATTTTTAGAATAATTTTCAGACATCCAAAATAACTTTTTTTTTTAATTTTCCAACATCCTGATGGCATTATTTATAAAAGTTCTTTTTTCACGTTTGAATTTCTTTAAATCTATTGAACAGTTTGAGACTTTTAACTGTTTATTCAGATACTTTATTCGTTAGCAGTACAACAATTATTTTGTGGTTGATAATATCCACACCTGCATTTTGCACCTGGTATTGCAATAAAAAAGTTTAAGAGCTCATCCGTATATTCACAATCGTTTTTTATTATTTTTATGTAGTAAAAGAAATAGTACTTTTTCAATTTGCAACTAATTCCATAACGCGTTTCCATGCATGAAAAATAAATAAAAGGAAAATTATTCAAAAATAATTCAAGATTTTTTCATTGCTTGTAAAACTTATACCAATAACAAGCCAGTTTTTTACTTATATCATGTAGATATATGTTTTATTTAGAATTGTTTGCTGATTTTATTATGAATTCAATTTACATAAAATTGTTTAGTGATGTTGGCCTTCAAAGTACAACAACATACGCTTTTAGTCAGTATTTGAAGGTTTCATTTAAAGTACAGAAAGAAAATATTTCTCATGTACTAAATCTGAAGAAATACTTGAATTTAAGTGCGGTATTTCCATGAGAAGCAAGTTTGTATGTTTTTAGTAACAGAATATCATTTATAAATTTAACATCGAAAGAATTATTTTTTCCGTGCAACTACATTTAAAGTTCCACTGATTTTGTTGCTATTTTCAAACAAAAATCCCTCATTATAAAGGTCTCACTTATAACGAATTCTTCTTTATAACGAACTTCTTTTTACGATTCCACAAAATTAAATGTATAAAATTTTACCCATTTATAGCGTACGATATATCAACTATCTTGAGCTTGTTTTTTCCACACTTCATAAAATATTCCAGTTTCCAATTATCAATTTCAAACTTTACTACTCCATACTGGTTTAGTGTTTCACGAAACTTTAAAGAATTTTTTATACACATTAAACTCTCTTTATGATACACTAATAAAGAAAATACATAAATAAAGAAAAGTACTAATAAAAATTTTCATTCAACAAGTTTTTCTTCTTTACTTTTGTTTAAATTTTTGTTTCTTTTTTTTTTGCAAAATGAAATAAAGGACACAAACTCTGACTTACTAAAATGTTAGAAACGTACAAGTTAATGTCGTGCTAACACGATATTAAGAAGATATACGAAAACAAATAGAATAGAGCTAAAATAAAAAAAAAATTAGTTTTTAAAAGTTCAAAAGGGGGGAAAAACTGTGATACAATCTCTTAATGCAGCAAAAAGAAAAATTAAGAAAACTGCTTTTGTTTCTTTAAGCGCAAATACGCTTTAACAAGGTTCCGCATGACGTCTTTTGTTTGGGTATGCTTCTAAAATAAATTGCAAATAAATTATATTTCAAAGAACGTTTAGTTTATCAGAAAACAGGAAATGAAAACGTGATTCGATTGACTTACAAAGCAAATTTCTAAAAATTTTAAAAGGAAAAGAATAAGTAAACAGATATTTTTCGAACCATTTCCAACACATCCATCAAATACTTGTGAAGTTTAAATATCGAATTTAGAGAATCGAAAGCCATGTTCGTAACCCTCATAGAACAATTTTTTAATATTTTCTTTTGTAATTTTTCCAAATTTTATTTTTGACAATCAATAACAGGTCTGTTCTAGATGCAAAACCAAAAAGTTCAAACTAATAGACTAAAAAAAGAAAGTCTTTGTACGGGAAACAAAAAATATTACCTCCTCTCGAAATTGCTCAAATATTGTTATCTTGGTTTGATATCTTTTGAACTAAATTGTGCGAGTTCGAATTGTTTTGTTGTCAGTAAAATTTAATAATAATTTTATTATATATTGAAAATAATATAGCACGAAATAAACTCACAATTCAATTGCAAAAATAAAACATATTTTTTTTTATAGAAACACTGTGGGTAAATTTTAACGACGATTATCTACAGACAAGATATAAAAATATACAAAATAAAAAGCTTGCCAGGAACTTACTCGCACATGATTTTTTCTTTATAAACAGTCCAAGTTATTATGTTCATAAATAACTTATTTAACAGCAAATTCTATTGTATTTTACGTACTCTAAATAAATTTCATGCTATCGGCTTTTATAGTTGAATAGATTTTAGTTTCTGTATATTTTTGGAAACAAAAGTTATGACATAAAAATAATAATAATAAATTTTTTCTTTGACTAGGGATTTGTTTTGCATCAGTATTTTTCACAAGCATGTGCACGTTACGATATGGGGAAATTTGTCAAAAACAAATGAAAACTAAAAATCCAATACATACGAGTATTGAGATTCCATACCAGTTGGAAAAGTAGTTTTAAAAATATATCGCTTGGCACAATACAATCCAATTAACAGATTGGGAAAGAGCGTTCTCCAAATCTAATAATTTTTTTACCAAAATATAATTTCGTCTAAGTGGCCAATTATTAAATGCTTTAGTATTCTTGAATGTTTAAAATATAATAAATCGTAGTTATGGTTCTAGGGAGAAAACTACTGCATTCCATATTGATGGAAATTTTTATATATGTAAAATTCGTAGGAATTTCGATCGATATCCAATACGTTCATCTGGCTATTAAAAATTTAAATTATTCACAAGCAAGTAGAGCATTAAAACTAATTTTTCGCGATTAATACCAGTTTCCAATCACAGTGGTAGCCAAAGGGATATCGATGTTCTATTTCCTTTGACATATAAGAATACAAATTTAAAATATCCCTGTCAATTAAACATATTCATGTTGCGCTGCCGGTATGTCAGATGACTCTTCAAGCGTTGAAAACGTTGTGTACTTGTGAAAGCTATTCAAATATTTCCAATAGACATTTCCATATACTTGTATGCATGGGAACATTTGCACACATACTTCTCGTGTATTTACATTTCAGACAGCGTCAACAAAAATAAAAGTAAATAAATAATTTTTGTACATAAAGCATAAGCTTGCAAACTTATGAATAATATAAGACGTAAAACGTGTATGTAAATGAAAAAAGTTCAGATCTCTAATTCTAAGAAGTAGCTAGAAAGCAGTATCCTGAATGTATTCATGTAGCACGTTCTATAAAAAGATGGCAGGTGTTAACAAATGTCGGTGTAATAGTGTAAGTTTACCTTCGTGCAAATTTGCTTTTTTATGTATTCTGTAAGGCAGGATTTGATTGAAGAGGAGAGAAAATGTAATATTTTATACCTGCAGTAATTCTCCATAAAATCAAATTCAAGCAACAAACGCTATCAGTAGCCACAAATAAATCTTATTAAACAAATTGAAAAAACATGAATACATACAGGTCCGTATTGAGCTAGGAAGTGTATTGCGAATTGATTAAAAAGAATAAAAAAATGCATTTCCATAGTTATAATACAATGCATTGCATGAACAAGTATCATCCATTTCCTTAGAGTCAGCCCTAGCGAGCAAAAAAGCCAACATTTTGTAATAACCAGCATATCTAAATATCCTTGGAAATTATTCCGAATACGAATTTTGAAAATTTATTTAGTTCTGTTTTTATTCTATATTCTTTAATATTTAATTATAATATTTTTCAAAGAAATTACTTTCGCATTTTAATGTAAATAGCATCGTATTACAGAGTAACCCAGCCAGAATATAGCACCCTCCTTCGTCGGTACTAGTAGCAAAAAATTATCCGAGTAAAAAGTAATAAAAATAGCTACAACAAATTCTCTTATCTGTCCTCTTAACACTATCCCCTCCTTTATAAACATAAAAATATATTCAAAAATATATTATTATTTAAAGCAGACTTTAATAAAAAGAAATATATTAAAATAACTTTTGGTATTTAGAAAGCGTTGCTTATTGGGGATGACTTTATCTTGATTTTTTTAGAGCCGGAAATCTAGAAAAGACATAATATGCAGATGTTGAATGTTGAGAGAAGGGACTTTGTGGTAGCCATTTCATTTATTACTTGGGTCGACTAATCACTGTACATGTACTTCTGGAAGTATATAATTCCTTCCACATTTTGTTTTATTGGCTACAGAATAAAATGAAATGCTTTCGTTTAGAAATTTTATTTATAAATACATTTTGTTTTAATTTATATGTTATGAATATTTTGTATTGTAAACTAATGAAATCCAAATCATTTTAATTTTAGCAATAATTGCAATGCAAATTGTCGCTAAAAGCAAGAAAAGAAATTAGTTTAAATACAGAATTAAAATGAACTCTAGTCTTATACTGATTTTAAACTGGCATTTATATTTAAAGCACGTAAAAAGTTTTCTATAGAAGCCCATAAGTAAGTTTTTAACAAAACTTTTAAAATATATTTATTGATTATTAACGAAGTTAGTTATAGTTATTTATTTTTGTCGGAAAAAAACTCGTTGCTATTCTCCTTTCAAAATGTTTGTAATAAAGTTATTTTACAAACATAAACATAATTTTTTCATGGTTGTTCTTCTAATTAGATTTTACGACCACACAATTGCCTGTGGGGAGACAGGATTCATTTTATTTTGTGTTTAACAAAAATGAAATGGTACATTTGTTAATGCCATGGGCCATAAAAGCAATAACAACTGTAAACACATAAAAATTAATATCAGCAACAGGCTAAAATCAATGCCATGGAATAGAAGGAGCACATTGTAACAAATCAATACAAATAAACAATTCAATTTCAAGTTATTTCATGCACATACATATTTTATTTTAGCAAGAAACGGAAGAAAAAAGGTCCTTGTGGTAGATTTATTCAAGCAATAATGCTTTCCTATTGAGGTGGTACCTTCTCCAATAAAATAATGTAAATAATTTTTCGAACTGTATTGATTTAATGGTAAATTAATTTCATTAAAAATAAAATATGTGCAATATAATGAGAAAAATAATCAAGAGCCTGTTTTCGATGGTCGGTACAAAAATAACCTTTATGGATTTTCTGACCTCTAATCGGAAAATGGAAATCGAATCCATTCCGAGCGGACATGGTAAATAAAACCAATTTTGAAAGCGAAATTCAAATTTTTGTTTTAGATTATAATACGAGTATAGCATTTTAATGTACACGTTCTTACAACAGTTTAATAGCTAAACATGGTTTGGTTATGCTTTTGCCTGTAATGAAAAACTATTGAAATAAGCACTTGTGGAATTTGGTACTGTTACATCTCTGACTGTTAATGTAGCAACAATAGAACAAAACTACACTTAAAATTGGCATGCGTTAGTCTTCTAGGGTGAAAGTAATTGGGATGAGTTTATTTATTTAATAGAGATTTTGTGATTTATTAGGCTTCTTCTATTTGCGCAAATGAAACCTTTTAAGTGTGTTTCCTGCCACAAGGAATATTAAATTAAATTTTATGTATTGGTAGACCATTTCATTTGGTACTAGGATCGCTCGGTGGTAAAATGTGGACATAAAAAGTTAATATAAATCTTATTTTATGTATAATTAAGAAAAATAACAATGGCTTTTTCTATTTTAAGATCACAACAAAAACCACTGATTCCTTTTTCAACAAACAATAAAAATTATAGTGCGAACTTTATATATTATATTTGTGTTTGCAAATACTTATCCAAGCCAAAGAGAAAGATTTTGATTTTGCTTTTGAACTAAATGCTGAATGCTTTGTTACCGATTCTATGTTAAACATTTTGAAAAAATAAGAAATTCTATCATGCATACATATATACATAAAAATACCTTTTGAAGCATATACCTTTCATCAATATTGATAAAGGATAAGATACTTAAAAGAGTGCACAAAAAATCAGCGGCAAAACTGAACTCAGAAGGCGCTGTAATACAATTTTTCCCAGTGATATTCTTACGTTATTTAAACAATTTAAAAACAATTTCCAATTAGTATCTGATTGAAATATTCCTACAATTTGACACACCCAGATTGTCTGCGGAGCAGGAGAGTGAACATTTTGTTGATCCATTATAATAATAAATTTAATAAATAAATTTCAGAAAAAAATTAATTTTCTCTGAAAATTAACAAATTTTCGAGCTACAAAATATCCAATACAGCTTTGACATGTCACCACTTCAGGATATTTAATTGCGACATTACTTAAGTACTAATTACTTTTATTTCCTTTAACTCTTAACGTTTCCTTAACAATTTTTTCACTTTTATTTGTTTTCTGGTCTGTTTGCCTTGCATACACATTGCCTTTATTACATTTTAAACACTTCATGTAGCTCCCCGAACTTGAACAGATTGTTTTCTTAAACATACTTTTCGGTCACGTAATTTTATTCCAGGAAAAAAGAAAACGATAAGGAAGTGAAAATTGTTCAAATACGTATTTGTCATGAGCTGTAATGCCAGATATGTTCTAGTAAGTAATAAATAGCAGCCACAGGATTATTTTCTAGGATATTGCCAAAGGAAGTTGCAAATAGCTGCTGATAAGATGATGTTTTTAGCAAATATTTTACAGGCTACCAATGGCTGCTATTTTAGAAAAGTAGCATTTTATCTACCACCCTCTAATGAAAATTGATTACAATTGAAATTCATTTAATTTAAAATGCTTATCTTTTAGCAGAAGCATTTTTTTGTTGTCGTATATATTTATAGATAGATATCATAAAATGAAACTGAGGATATGGAAGATTTTTAGGCATTATTCTGCACACTCCAAAACAAATCTTGATTGGATTTTAATGACTTAAAATGCTATAGTAAGCAATAGCCTGAAAATTTGTTGTAGGCTATTTGAAGACCTTCTAGAAACTTATAGTGTGTTGCGAACTAGATCGTCAGATATATGTATATCTTAACATTTATTTCCCTTCTCATTGCTCTGCAGAACGAATTTGTGGAGCGTATGAAAAGATGGATAATTCATTGATATTTTTGAGTTTTAATCGAATTTCATCACCAGTTTCACTATATTGTCCACAAAAGTCGCAAATCCTCCGACGTATGAAAAGATTTGCAAAAGTTTTTATTTCATATTTTTATATAATTAAGTCAACAAATCGCAATATACTTGCGGACCATAAGCATAAAACAAAAGTTTAAAACAGTTTTATATACTATTTGGCTATCGTATTTTCAAAAATTATTGATTGGTTTTTATACGTTTCATAGCCTACTAACTACAGTTATAATAGTGTGATTTTTAAAAATCATTTATGGTTCTCAAATGGTTTATAAATATACTGATCATTTAGGAAAGCACCTTTGTAAGACATTGCTTAATCACTAACAAATAAATTTCATTAAAAACAAATAGGTATACATGTATATATATATATATATATATATATATATATGTATATATATATATATATATATATATATATATATATGTATATATATATATATATATATATATATATATGTATATATATATATATATATATATATATATATGTATATATATATATATATATATATATATATATATTCTTCTACAACGAAACGTGTAATTCGCTATCTGCAATGTGTTATAGCTCTCAGAAATTATTTCAACAAAACGTCTGAAATCACAAGATCCTTTATATTTTCTTTAATAAGTCTTTCAATGCTTTGATGGCTTTTGCAAACGTAACACGCACATTTTATTACTATTTCAAGTACTATGCACTCCCTAATGATTGTTTTTATTTGTTTTGACTCTTTGATTTTATTTCTTTCTTTTAACAAGATTTGTATGCCATTTAATAGTTCATTTCTTGTTGGATTTCAGAGGGGAGCTATATAAGTTTATACTTCGCATGCAACGAGGTGTTAACAATTTACAATCCTTATTATTGTGTACCAACATCTTATAATTCAATTCAGATGTTTAATATTAACTTTCAAATATGTATGTATATGTAAAATGATATTAGCAGTTTATTGCTACTTATTTTCGTGTGGAAATATTCCAAGTTACACAAATTGCAAAAGAGATTATTTAAGCTTCTTATACTTATAACTTACAATTACCAAGGCACACTTTGGGACATATGTTGCTGAAATAATAGAACCATGTAGTTGCCGGCATAAAACTTTGTTGAAATTCAACAGGTTTAATAGAAACTGAAATCTTAAAACCATTAACGCCGAAATGATATATCAGCAACAAATAGACCAATTAATTTATTCGTAGAAACTACTTCAAACCGTGAGGAAAATCGATGCAATGCATATACATATGTAAATATCCATTCCACTTAGGTACTACATATATGTACATATGTACATTCACTATGATTTCGATTGAGATGGCAAATTAATATTTCATGCGACACAAAAAACATATAGTTGCATTCATATGTATGAACTAATAAATGACCTTTCTTTCTAGGCTGAAGAATATAATAATGGCATGCATTGCTTTTAAAATAATATGTAAATAAACATTATATATGCATGTATGTATGTATATATATATGCAAGTAAAAAGAAAATGAGCAGGCAGACTAGGTATAAATATTTTTGTGTATGGGATGGGTATATAAATAAATCAAGACTTTTTTATTGCTGAGCTTGGAAAAGAAAGTAGGTATCTACGAAAATTATGGACTAAACTTACACATTTGTAGAGAACAACATCTAATATCACTTAGTAATAGAGGTTTGGAAATTTCAATAAAAAAGATTTATTGTAAAAACTTACCCTCAAAGTGTTCTTTTTGTTTTCTAGCATCATATTTTTGTAGAGCCAATTTTATCGCTACCAATTCGGTTTCTTTAAGATTAGAAATTAAATCTAAGGCTCGTTCTTCACAGATGAGTTGAGTACCGGCTAAAGGTAAGCCATCACGAGCGGCAGTAAATTTCGAATAATTTTGAGCGGGAGTTCTTTGAGCAAAGGAGGAGCTGTCACTTCTTAACAAGTTATCACCAATTGTATTTGTGGAGCGATAAGTTAATGTGATTAACTTTTGGTACTGTTGCTTATTTGACTCACATTTGATATGTTGTTTTAACAAAGTTCGGCTCATTTGGCCGAATACTCTTGGTGATTTATGCATTTTATATAAATATATATATACAACACTTTTTTATGATAACAAGTAGATGCTATTTTATTGCCTCTACTGTGCTTTAAGCAAATTTATCAATGACGTCACTGTTGTTGCAATTTTAACATTCCATTGGCAATGTTTTTGTCAATCACTATTTTAATTTTATTAAAACTTTTTTATTAACACGCTTAAGTAATATTATGAACAATTCATTTCTATTCACAAGTTATCCGCTTATGCTCCTAAAATTCCACAGTCCAACTTCATACTAAATACTCTTGGCTTGAAGAATCAGTTCTTCCGTGCGTACCGCATAGAATTGTAGTTCTTGTTGCCTTTTTTATTAAAGAAAATCTGGTAAAAACCAAATCGTGTATCGTAAAAGCTTTGTTTTTGTATAACTTATTAACTTTTTGCAGTACGCAAGCTTTTGTCTTAAATGTTTTTAGAAGCAGTCTCTCTCTAATGAAAAAAATAACAACCTAACAACTCATCTATTTTGCAAGACTCCAGCTGTTTACATGTGATGCCATAATAGACGAATCCCCAACACGTGCTGCCACACTAAATTGAATTATTTCATATATATATATTATTATATATAATGGCAATACCTAACTAAACTGAGGAAGTGAAGACAAGCACCACATGGATATTCAGTGTAACGTTAAAATATTCGAATTTTGTATAACTGGATACCATGCACAAACATCAGAGCTTCGTTTTCTATATTCCGATAGTCGACAAGAATATTTTTCTCCTTTGCTAACATAGTAATAACCGATAAACATAAACATTACATATTATTAGGCTAAGCAAAGTTAAAAATAACGTATACACCTGATGGATAAACAGCACATAATAAGTGAATTTGAATAACTTTATTTGAAGTCCCAGCAGGAAAATATGTAGGTTTTAGGAGCATGCCGACATTTTTGATGGTCATCCACTCTGTTAAAATTAATATTATCCACATATATTATGTATATATAGTATCTTCATTTATTAAAAATTTTGTTATCTCTAATACATATTGTAAATATAATATATATTCGCATGATGAAAGTTCTAAGCAAATATTACTTAATATCTATATACAATCAGATTTATATTTATAAATTAATATTTTCACACTACTTAACTAAGAAGCCTTCAGTAAATATATTTCCACCTTTCATTCGTTCAAGTACAGTCATTTGTTCTTTGGCCTGGTATACCTCTCAATTCCTGATTCAACGTACGCAACAAGGGATGTTTACCACAGCCACATCTTCCGCGGAAATCGTCCAAATCTAGGGCCCAAACCATGCCACCACCTAAACGCATATTTTTCACAAATTGAGATTTACGTCTTATGTCATTAACATCATCATAAGAAACCCATTGCCTGCCACTGTAAGCATAAGGACCTATTCTGCCTTGGGGATCACGTATCACCGTCCAGCTCCCACTATTTATTTGTTCACATATTTCATAGTAAGCCAAAAAACCACTGGCTCTTGTATAAGTACCAGCACGTCCAGGTCCAGCAGATTTATCATTAAGGCTACGGGCATTTTCGTCTGTCAATGCAAATGTTTGCCCATACAGTGGCATGCCCATCACCAGTTTCTCTGGCGGCGTACCTTTTTCAATCCAATAGTTAATACTAAAGTTGCCATTGAAATATGGATTATCATCACCGTCCATATAGTATAAAGGAGCAACATGGCCGGTTTTTTTGTCCCAATGACCATGGAAGTCATAAGCCATTACTGCAATCCAGTCAAAGTAACGACCTAAAGTGGGTACATCATAACCAGCATCTATAACCATTTTGCTGGGAGACACTGCAGCAGATAACAACAACCCTTTCGGCTTGAATGCCGCAGAAAGTTCTTTTACCAGAGAGGCAAAAGCAGCCTTTTCAGCTGATGAGCCCTTTGAGCAATCAACTTGCCAGCACACTGGATATTCCCAATCCAAATCTAATCCTTCAAAGCCATATTTCTCACAGAAAGCTAAAACACTTTCAATAAATCTCTTACGAGCCTGCGAGTCCAAGACCAAACGAGCATATTTACTACCCTTAGAATCATTCCAACCGCCTATGGCCACCGAAACACGTAAGCCTTTATTTTTGTACGCCGCAACTCTTTCATAGAAATGATTATCAATATCGGCCCAAGAATCATGTGTTTTAATGGTCAACGACTTGTCATTTAGCACCGCAAATCCATAAACAATATGAGTACATAGATTTTCATCGATATTTTCCGGTAAATATTTTCCCTCACCGGGACGATACCAAGCCCAATTCGTAAAGTAGCAAACTACTTTATACTGCTCATTGCCGCTAAGAGGTGGTGCTGCGGGTGTGGGCTTAGGACGTGCAATCGGTTTTTTGTTGATTGACGTACCTGGTTTCTTCGTAGCTTTGGCTGGCGTCTTCGTTGTAGCTGGTTTAGTGGGACTAGGCCTTTGAACTATGGGTCGATGAGTTGTTTGGTCATCTCTTACCATACAGTTGACAGCCTGTGGCCAG
Organism: Linnaemya vulpina; assembly: GCA_963675445.1. NCBI lineage: Eukaryota > Metazoa > Arthropoda > Insecta > Diptera > Tachinidae > Linnaemya > Linnaemya vulpina. The sequence continues at coordinate 6,283,593 of OY776276.1, read as the reverse complement.
TCACAGTGGTTTTCATTCCAGTGAAGGCCTGAGGGACATCTAAAGATAGAAAAATTTTAGTTTCATATAATAATTTTAAATCGTATTTATAATTCGTTTATAGTTAACTTACTTCTGCTCTACTAATTCTCCGTGCTGGCAGATGTAATATTTATTGCAATCACTTTCATGGCGCACATAGTTTCTGTTTAAACATTCCATTTTTACAGTAGCTTGTGGTGGTTTTGTTGGCTTGGGCTGCACAATTTGTGAAAGCTCATAAGAAACTGAGACGGGTTTCGGTTTGGGCTTTCCCATAGGCTTGGAGCTTAAGCCAGCAACTAAAATTTAGCAACAATAAATTTGGGGATAACGTTTTCCAATGATTCTATACTTACTCATTAGGTTTTCTCTATTTTCCAATCTGCAATTCGGATGAGGACCAGGATAATTTCTCAGTACTCTATTAATGGTCTTCAGTAATGGATACGATTCACAATTGCAATCATTTCTAAAATCATCCAAGTCTAAGGCCCAAATCATAGCACCACCCAACCCCATGGCTTTTACATATTCTGATTTGTGTCGTATCATGGGCGCATCATCAAATGATACCCACTGGTCGCGGAGATAAGCGTAGGGACCCATTCTACCACGAGCATCTCTAACAACATTCCACTTTTTATTGCGTATATATGAACATATTTCATAATAGGCCAAGAATCCGCGGGCACGAGTAGCTTCTCCTGCCTCGCCACCACCGTAAGTTTGAGCATTGAGATCATGGTTTTGAGCTTCAGCCAATGAGAAGGACTGGCCATACATGGGCATGCCCATAATCAATTTACTGCGATCGGCACCCTTTTCCAACCAGTAGTTAATAGAGAAATTAGCGTTGAAGCCTTCAGTACCTTCGGGATGATCATACATAGGGGCCACGTGACCAGTTCTTTTATCCCACTGGCCGTGGTAGTCATAAGCCATAACCGCTATCCAATCAAAGTATTTTGTTAATTTGGGAACATCGTAGCCGGCATCAATGACTTTTTGATTCGGTGAAACCGCAGCAGATAGTAACAGTCCTTTAGGTCTGAAAGCTTCCGACAACTCCTTTACCAAATCCGAAAATCCTATCTTTTCATCAGGTGCACCTTTCATGCAGTCCACTTGCCAACAAACGGGATACTCCCAGTCCAAATCTAAGCCATCAAAACCATACTTCTCTATAAAGTCCATAAGATGACGTATAAAACGGGCTCTAGCTGCTGAACTTTTCACTAAGCGAGCATATTTATCACCCGCTGAATCATTCCAACCACCAATGGCTACAGTCACCTTAATACCCTTCTTACGATACGCTGACACACGCTCATAGAATTTATTATCTAAATCAGCCCAGGAATCATGGGGTTGTATGGTCAAAGTTTCCCGATTAAGCACCGCGAACCCATATACAATATGTGAACATAAATCACCATCTATATCTTCAGGTAAGAATTTTCCACCACCTTGTCGGTACCAAGCCCAGTTGGTAAAGTAGCAGACGACTTTGAAATGGCCAGTAGTTGAAGTTTCATCGCTAAGATCTTGTTCCGAAGATGTTACCTCAGAATTATTTTCCTCCACGTCTTCATTTGGATCTACAGCATTTTCGGCACTACTCGAAACAAGTTGTTGTATGGTAACATCAGGACCGGTTTCAATTTCCATGGGGTAAACAATTTCTTGGGAACTTACAACCTCTTCTATTGATTCCGCATTAGAGGGCAGCGTTAAGCCGGCTGTGAAAAATTTTTATCATCAGTTTACAAATATAGAAACACATATTTTGTTTAAAAAAACTCACGTGCTGGCTCATAACCTTTTGGTGGATCTTTCAAAACATCATGAATTTGAGTCAGCAGAGGATGTACTCCTTCTCCACATCTATTCCGGAAATCATCTAAATCTAAGGCCCATACCATTCCACCTCCCAAATTCATGGCTCTAACCAACTGTGATTTCTTTCGAATCATAGCTTTGTCGTCATATGAGACCCATTGATTGCCCTTACGAGCAAATGGACCCATTCGCCCTTGTTTATCCTGCACTACTTCCCAGCCCTGATGTCTCACACGATCACAGATCTGTAATTGAGAAAATATTGAAAAAGTTTTACTTCAAATACACCACCAAACAAACTTACTTCGTAATAAGCCAAGAAACCTCCGGCACGGGTGAACTCTCCTGCTCTGCCGGGTCCCGGAGCTTTAGCATTTAAGCCATTATTCTGCTCATTTTCCAGAGTAAATGACTGGCCATATAAAGGCATTCCCATAACAATTTTACGTGAAGGGGCGCCCTTTTCGATCCAATAATTTAAGGAATAGTTCTAAGAGATTCTAAGAATTAAAAACTGTTCTCTATAGGTTTTGTATTACGGCCAACTTACTGCGTTGAAGTAATCGTAATCATCATCTGGATGATAATACAAGGGAGCCACATGACCTGTCTTCTTATCCCACTGGCCATGGAAGTCGTAAGTCATTACGGCTATCCAGTCAAAATATTTTGATAGCTGTGGTACATCGTAACCAGCATCTATTATTTTCTTGCTAGGCGACACAGCTGTGGACAGTAACCAACCTCTGGGCTTATATGCTTCCGAAAGCTCCTTTACTAAAGCGGTGAATCCTTCTTTCTCATCTGGCATACCCTTTGAGCAATCTGTTTGCCAACATACAGGATACTCCCAATCCAAGTCCAAGCCCTCGAAACCATACTTCTCCAAAAAGTCTATAGAATGTTTGATGAACCGGGATCTTGCTTGAGCACTACGAACTAAGCGACTGTATTTATCGCCCTGAGAATCATTCCAACCCCCCAAAGCCAAGCTGACTTTGACGCCTTTGCTCTTTAAGCCACTAACGCGAGTATAGAAATTATTATCAATATCTGCCCAAGAGTCGTGCGTTCTTAAAATCAAATCGGAGTAGTCCAAAACAGCGAAACCATAAACGACATGCGTACACAAATCAGTATTAATATCGTCAGGGGTATAACGTCCCAAGCCCTTACGATACCAAGCCCAGTTAGTGAAGTAACACACTACTTTGTAATAACCATCCAAAGGCTGTAAACTAGGCTTATTAGTGGGGTAAGTCGGTCTGGCGGAAGTGGTAGTGGAAGGCTTGGCTGTAGTGGGAGCAGGTTTGGGTTTTGCAGGATTAATACTATTTGTCTCCCCTCCTGTGTCCTCATCATCGCATTTGGCCGCATTAGGCCAATCACATTGTCCAGTAACTGCATTAAAGTGTAAACCTGGCGCACAATCGGCTGCCTGTAAACGGTTCCACAAACAGAATAAATATTTTGTACAATCTCCTGGATAAGGCACTCTCTCTTCACCATTGCAAGGATCCTCTGGGTTTGCTTTAAATTGTACTATACGTAAGTATTTCTTGGTCGTTATACACTTAACATTGTCTGGCCAATCACATACTTTCCTGATGCCATCCCAGTGTAGTTCGGAGCCACACGAATTGGGTACAAGAACTCCATTAATGCATATATAGTATTTACCACAATCACGATGTGTGTAGTACTCAAAGTTGTTGCATCTAGAACTGACGGATGGACGAAGTGGTCTGTTGGGCTTGCGAGTAGTTGAGTTAGGTCTGGAAGTGGACGAGTAAGGAGGTATAGTAGTACGTAACGGTGTTGCTCGCGTTGGTTTTCTGGTGGTAGTTGTTCTAAACGTTTGCTTGGAAGGAATCTTGGTTGTCGCACTAGAAGCCAGGGGCTTCTTTTTGATGGTACATTTTGCAGATGCTGGCCAATCACAGTTCTTGTCATGATTATTCCAATGCAAGCCTCCGGGACAAAACTGTTGTCTTATTTCTCCTGCTACAACGCATTGATAGTAAGAATTGCAATTATAAGGATCGGGATAAAATTCGCCAGGTGCACAGTTCGATACTTGAATTTCTGGTCTGACCACAGCTGGTGCTGGAATCGTGGTGGGCTTTTGGATAGCATGTGTGGGCTTTTGACTAACAGTTGGGCGTTTGCTAGTGGTGTTAGGCCTTGGTGTTGTTGTAGTGGTAGTCGAAGGAGGTGACCACCATATTGTAGATGTTTTAGGTGTCGTAGTAGTTGTTGTAGATGATTGCCAGACTGGATTAGCGGTGGTGTGCTCATGAGCTTCACCTCCTCCACCTGAGGAACCGTCACTGCTGACGGTAGTCATAGCAGGAGGCATTGGTGTAACTGGTACTGGGGGCTTAGCACAGTTTACACGGTTTGGCGGCTCACTATTGTCACGTCCCAATGCTCTGTTTATTGCCCTTAGAAGAGGGAATGGTTCGCCACAGCAACGATTTTGGAAATCGTCCAAATCTACAGTCCACGCTGAAACACCTCCGAAGCCAGCATTAACAGCATAACGTGCTTTTGCCTCTACGGAAACTGGATCTTCATAACCGACCCATTGATTATGGAGCATTCCATAGGGTCCTGATTTGCGTTCACTATCACGTCCTGTGAGCCACTTTTGCTTGCGTACACGTTGACATATTTCATAATACGCCAACATACCAGGCTGTTTGGTGAACTCACCGGCTTCACCCGGACCAATGGCAGGCGTACCCTCACCAACTAACTGTGAACTATCACGTTCCAAAGTAAAACTTTGTCCATAGAAAGGTATACCCATAATAATACGTTCCTTCTTAGCACCTAATTTCAACAGCAGTTGCATGGTATAGTCTGTATTGTATTGGGGATATACATCGCCTTTGCGGCCATACAAAGGACTTACATGTCCTGTTTGCCTTTCCCAGGCGCCATGATAATCGTAAGACATGACCGTCATATAGTCAACAATTTTAGAAAGTTCAGGAAATTCATAGGCCTCGTTAATAATCTCCTTATAGCCAGAAATAGCCACACCCAGTTTTAGTTTCCGATCTACACGTTCAAATTCAGTACGTATCTCACGCAATAATTTAGTCAAATTAGGCCTGTCACTTGCCGGTCCTTTCGAGCAATCGCTCTGCCAACATTTTGGATAATTCCAGTCTAAATGCAAGCCCGAAAATCCGTGACGCTGTATGAAACCCACCAAGTTGGAAGCAAAAACTTTACGTTTAATGTCATCGGCTGCCAAACGGGAGTATTTATCACCAAAGGAGTCAGTCCAACCACCCATGGCTATTAAAACAGGTATTCCAGTGTCTACCATTCGACTATAGAACTGGTTTTCAATATCCACCCAAGGATCGAACTCTCTGATATTTAAATGGTCTGGGTCCAAGGAAGCAAATGAGTAGATAAGCTTTGTACACAAGCGCTTATTCTTCAAGTATTCCGGAACAAACTGTCCATCGGCTTTGCGATAAAAAGCCCAATTGGTAACGTAACACAAAACTTCGGCAGCAGGATTGAAATTTTTACGCGGCGGCTTGGAATCTTTGATTTGCGCCAAAGCACCGTACGGCCTATTGTCATTTAAGTCCAGCTCTTCAATTTGATCAGCATGATGTTGGAAACGTCTATATGACAGTGCTCCATAACCAGATATCTCATCTCTTGCTTTGCCTACATCCTCTATACTAGCCATATCCGAAACCTCAGAAGCCTTAACTAGCTTTTGGTATGGTGAATCAGAGCGGAATGGTTGTGGCAATACACGCTCAGCATCATCATTATTTCTATTGGGCATTGCATAGGCAACATATTTATCGGACATCAACGATGTCTCAGTTTCCCGAAGAGTTTCGGCCCCAAAATCCGGTTCGGGTTCAGTTAATACAAATTTCTCAGGCATGGCTTCTGCAACCAATGATTCTCTTATACTGGCCGAGTATTCTTCCTCTGGAACATAATCATCATCTTCGTTTTCGGGAAATGCTTCAACGGCATCTCTTAAAAAATTTCTCAGCGAAGATGATTTTTCAAATTCTGCTACCGAGCGAGTATTTATAGTGGGTATACTTTCAACAGCACTGCGTAACGGCAAAAATACTTCTCCGAAGGTAGGCGCCATGCTGATACGACTTGATGGCTCGAGTGACTCATCTGCGGGTACACTCTCTATGGCAGAACGTACAAAAGAAGGCTCATATTCTGGGGCATAATGCACCTCGGGAGCATCTAAGCGTATATGAGCAGTTGTAATATAACACGAAGCAAAACACTAAAACCAACGAAGTACAAAATTAATTTAATTCTTAAGCAATTAAATCTCATATAAACTTCTACTTGCCAGCAATGCAGCTGTTGTGAAGCCTCTAAGCTCTCTCATTTTTAAGAGAAATTTAGAGAATTACTCTTCCTTCTTTTGTGTGTTTTTGTTTTCGATTATAATGCCAACTTACTTAAATGAAAGGGAAACAAATTATTTATTTATTTATATATTTCATTACATTATCTTGTATAATAAAACAATGAATATATTGTTTTGATTATTATGAACAATTTTTGAGTTAATTTTTTTTTCTTTTTATATGGAATGTGGTTTACATTATATGCATATTAATGGGGCAATGTTTTTGGTTTTTTATTGTTATTGTCCAGAATGTTGGATGACAAACTAGGAAGTCACAATTTTATTATATATAAAAAAAGCACTTTTGGCTACATGTAAAATTTGTGATAACGCTGAGAGCAAAACAAATTATTTGTTTTAATAAATAAGTATAAAAACAAATGATCGCCAAAAGTATTTATATAAAAATAACTTGGGAACCATAACTTGTGAGATTTTCTTAAAAGTTTAACTCGATTTTTTTGCCACACTTTTAAATTAAAAGAAAATGTTTACACATTAACTGGCACTTTTGAAAATGTGCCAAGTATTTTGCCCAAGAATTTCCAAACGATGTTATTTAAATAAGTACTGAAGAATAATAGATGGGGTTATTAGAAAAATCATTGAAAGTCAGGCTCTGATTTCCGCTTACAACTTACCACTACATACTTGAGTTTTTAACCCAAAACTACTTTATTCAAATCGCTGTTGCATTTCTCACTTTCCTATTTGTTTTTAATTAATTTTTTTTGTTTTCTTATCTTAAAACTAAAAATGTGGGTATAAAAAACGAAATCAATGAAAAACACTATCACAACATTTTAAATTGTATTTTATATAATTTGTTTTTATTGTGGTTACATTAGGAATTCTGTTCACGTTTTAAGGCTACTAAACAGACAGAAATGGGAGTTGAGGAATAAAATAAAACAGAATATAACGAATAAAATTTCATCAACTCACAAAATATAAAAGCGAATAATAAAAAAAAGGAAGAGTAACAACAGAAATAATAAAACGCTTTATTGAAAGCATGAAAGAAGAGAATTTTAAAAACTTTTTCCAACGAAAACAACTTTTTATTTTTGAAAAATTGCCAATATAACAAAATACTTTGTTATTGAACAGAACTAACAAAGAAAAACAAAAGGTTATCTCTTTTTCGGTTTCAAAGGTTAAATAAAATGCTTTTGAAGGTATGATTTTGATAAAAATTTAAATTCTGGATGAACCTAAACAACTTATAAATATTATAAATATTCGACTAATATATGGGTATTTCCATAATGTCCAATTGCACAAGTATAATAGAACGATTTTTTATTTTAAAAATTATCGTGAATTATATCTCTATATTAGTCTTATATTTGGTGTTGAGTTTAACTTTGAGGAATTTTTCTTTTCAAAGTTACAAGTAACTAATTGGGAAAACAATTATTGCAAGTTGTTTTTGATTTGAGCGAAGCTTTATTTTCAATATCTTATTCCTTGAAATTAGTTTGGCTTTAACTAAATATTAATTATAATTCTTAAAAAAAAACAATTTTTGAGCCGTATCATTCTGTTATTATTTGTCAGTGTCATTGAATGTTGAGCTGGCTTTAAATGAACAAGTGCGATGTGCATAAAAATGGTGCGATTCAGGGTTAAAATGAAAATGTTCAATGCAGTTTTTAATATATTCAGGAAGTAAACAAAATTCACTATCTGAGTATTCATATAACCATTCCTGAAAAATTACAAAGTATGCACACATACATACACACACCACTATACATATATGAGGGGACATGTGTATGTGTGTATAATGCAATTTATAACAGTTGATTAAAGTTGTCTCTTTGATACAAACTAAAGAACAAACGTTTTAATCATTGTCTTTGAGCCTCAATTTTTTAATAATTGGTTACACATACTTTATTGTTATTTGTGTTGCTGTTTTTTATTGTTCTTATTTGTCAAAACAAATTACTCACGTGTCTGCAAACGCAAAACAATGAAACGAATTATGACAAAATACGTTGTTATTCATATTGAATCAGTTACTATTGTTGCCGTGATTGATTTAAATGTTTCGATTATTATTTTTCAAAGAAACAAAGCCAAAGGGGGCTTAAAATATAGCCTCACAATGAAAGATCGGTCTTTGACCACAATTTCTTATTAGCTAACCATTTCAACTTAATATCACATATCGTTACCTAAACCTTAAAAGGATCAACTTGACTAGCAATTGAAATTAGAATATTTGATTGATTACAATGAATGTAATTAGCAAAAATACCTCAAAATCAATCAAAATGCTGTTTTGAATATTTTGTCAGTTAAGACATCTTATATATTTATTGCCCCAATTTAAATGAGTGCTTTTGATGTAAAATGTAAATTTTTTACAATAACTTTTTTGTGTGTGTCAAAAAGAAGAACTTGCATCATAATAACTTAATTTAATCACTTTTAATCTGCAAAAGAACCAATAGAAATGAAACAAAACGAAATTCGTTATCTTTTATTGACCTCAATAGAGTCGATTCTTTTTTTGTTTTGCATAAAATCTCATTAGCCTAATTTTTGGTGTTGACTTAAGCCATAATAAAATCCCATATATAAGCAAGAAGTTAATTCTACAAAAAAAAAAAAAATAAAAAAAAAACTCAAGTATAATGACAAAATACGGGGTGAATTTTTTGTTTATCTCTCTTTTATTGGGACTTAACAACGTTGTATGGCTATTAAATGTTTTGTTGTTATTGTTATTAAATATATGAAAGATATCTAGATTAAATAGGTTATCAAATATTAACATCTTGTCAGTTATATTTAGCAAATCTTTAAGTTAATTAGCATTTACGCTCGATAACTTAATAAAACTTGTAAAACGAATTGATAGACGCCATAGATATATTAATTATAATGCTAATATGTATTCCAAAGCATTAAGCCATTGGACTTATGATATATTTTGTATTAAAGAATTAAAAAGAGCTGAATAATAAATTTTCAACAGACATCAACAGTAATTTTTCATAATTAATTGATGTTAAGTTCTTAAACATGTAAATTTTATTATTAATATATGGACTAATTTGAATGCGAAAAATACAATAATAGGTGATGATAACATTAATAAATTAGAACTTTTGTTTTATTTTTATTTAAATTGTATCGAAACCTTTCACTACCCTGATTAACTTTATCATAAATCTATTAATATTATATTAAGCGTTGATGCTAATTTTTTACTTGAGAAGGGGTTCGAGCTCAAACAAAATATATATTAGCAAACAAGCTGTTAGTGAAAGGTTTAGAGAAAGTCTAAACTTATTCCTGAGCCAATAGTGTCAAGACAGAAGCCTACAGATATCTGATACCCAATTCTCATCCTGTTGGTAAAATATTCCCGCATGAGTACGTAGTTAGCAAACATGAGAGACTATAATTTTTGAAGTTTAACAATCATGATAGTGCATGATTTTTGTACTTAAAAAGTAACTTAAAATAACTGAACCAAAAAGGATTAAATTGTAATTTATATGCCGAAGAACTACAATTATATGCAGCCATCTGTTCGGAATGGTCTTGATTATGTGTTTCCATTTCGGACGAGTTAATTTGTGGTACAACAGATTCAGATCGTTTTGTCCATTCAAAAACAAAATCTTAAACGTTTTTTATGTTAATAATTTGTTAACTTAGCATAATACAACAGAGGATCATGTTATGATGTCGATTAATAAATAAAATATAAGGACTCAATTAAATGATCAAATCAAATCAAGGCGTGAAGAGAAACTGCGAGTAATAAGTTAATATAAACTATAAGCCTATACAATACAAGCTGTTATTTAAATCAACGAACTGTTAACAAAATAATCTCCAGGAAGCTCATATTCACACATCAGCTGTCAATTAAGAGAACATTTCTAAAATTATGAGTGAACAGTCTTTATTGAAATTATTTATATTAAATCTTCCCTTTCATTAAGATTTAAATTAATTAAACGGCTGTCAAGCTATAGATTAAAACACATAGCAATTATAGTCAAGTTAAAAAGCTTCCCATAATTTTATTAGTTCGCTTGGTTTTGTTGTTGCCCTGCTAACAATCTAACAATAACTGATTTCTCCTCGGAACTCATCTACACAGTGTGACACAGGAGTTGTAATAGCATTAGTATTAAACACATTAATTCCTAACGAAAAGCATACGATTTTCGGATGAAAACTCATCATGGAATACAGAATAGAGTGATAGTGGTCACATGCTATGGAATGCGCAAGAAAGTCGCAAACCTATTTCTAGTACACAATTCCTTTGTTACACAGTAGTCTAATAAGCAAATAAAACAATCTGAGATATCTTCATTTTTCTTTAGCTTAATGATAGGAATCTTCAGTTCATTTTACATTTTCAAGAGCTTTTTGGTGAAAAACAATGGCATTAAACCAAACAACAAATTATACTTCTCATTTCAATTAATTTGAAAAATAAAAAAGATATTCTGTAAAAAATTTAATAAACTGCAAATAAAATGAATACAAATGAATCGATAAAAATTAAGAGGAAATTTATAAACAAAGTCATGAATATGACAGATCAGCAGATATTAAAAACAAAAGACTCAAGACACAAACTCCGTTTTTCTGTCCAACAAATAAAAGGAATTTTTAGCTGATATTTTCTTAAAAGTATCCACTTGTTTCTACTCAAACGCATTCTCTAAAATTCTTAACACGCTAAAAAAAAAAGTATACACATATAGGATTCTACTGACACACATTAAATAAAACATTTATTTCTTATCAAACACTTTAACACTTCTTTGCTTACTTCTTTAGTATGCCAAACAAAATTTGTATTGGAACGTTGTTTCTTGTTTAAATATTCTTCACTAGCCACTTTTCTCTTTTAGAGTGTGTAATGCTTTCTAGCGAAAGAAGAACAACCGCGTTGTATGCGCGTAGGAATAAAACTGATTATGCTGGTGGGCAGAACGCACCTATTTATACGCAAAAACCTAAAGAAGTCACGTTTCACAAATGACAGCAAGATATACAAACGCGTTATTAAAGATATTAAAAATAAAAGAAAATTAAGAACTTTAAAATCATTTTAATAAAAAATAAATAAATTAATTAATAAGTTCAAAGAATAAAAAGCATGAGCGAGTAACTGAGAATTGGAAAGCATGGCAAAAATACATAGATGCACACACATGTAATCGTATTTACATACCTACACACATATCTATGTACATGTGCATGTACACTTATCTATACGTACGCTGATATGTATATGTGTTTTGCATATTGAAAACATACTACGAAAGTGCGGTAAGATATTATTAAGATATATTCGCTGAAATCAACAGCAAAACAAATAAATTTGAGTTTCTATTTAATGCAAATTTATCTGGAGGATTGTGTCTTACTGTGCTACTCATCCTTTAAAACAAGTTCTGGTGATGTCGACAAAATTAAAAAAAAAGAACAGAAAACAGAAAACGTTCTTCAGCAGAAGCTTTAGATCTCAAATTTAATTGCCTGCTGCGCAAAAGACATGCAACAAGTAAACAAGAAAACCGACAGACCGGTCATTAGGATAAAGAAAGTTCTGTTGACATTCAAGTGGGCTCTGTTATAAACCCTTTAATATATATCGTGTGTTCGAAATTAATTTTATGTTCTTATCGTGTTTTATTTTGACTAAATATGTGTATACCGTTATATATTAATTGCTGCTTTACATATGTATGTATGTATGCGTATGTGCAATAGAAGCATGTATGTATGCATGTACTTTGGGTTGTGGATCAAAATATTTTCTTATGTAAGCTTGGTAAATATTATTTGGAAGTATATTTTTATTAAAAAAGAAAATTATTACATCATATATTAGTTCAGAGCTTAAAAACTTTTAAAAATAGAACTTTGGGAGACATTTGAAGTCTTAACACAAAACTATCATGCACTGTTGCCAGGTTTGTGTAAAACTTACAGTGAATGTAGCAGATTTTCGCCATTTTCGTTAAATCGCTTCGACATAAAACTTCTTAAATAGCAAGCAAACTTTTTGTGATTTTAGAGTTAGTATGTATTAATGTATATTAATAAACGCCATCGAAATCAATTATACTGATATTAAGAAATACTTTTCAATACCTGTATACCCATGTATTGAAATTCGAGGTATATTTTAGTAAAAAAACTTAAGAAAAGAAATATACAATTATGACAACGACTATTTGGTTGAAAAACATAATATAAGTATACTCTCATCATAATGTTATATATTAGTTATACTAATGAAGCAATATTTTCTTAGACACAAACTTTAAAGCATTTATACCATTTGGTACTACTTCTGGTATATCATTTCATATTATTAAATAGGTGATATAATAAAAGCCACATTATAGTTATAATATAGCCCAAGCAGCTAGTGCTACATTTTATATACTTAGTATATAATAAACTTATTCGACCTTATTTTTTATTAATTTATTAGGTTTAGTCAAGCAAAAAAGGTCTATTATTTTTATTTTTTATATAAAAATTGTGTTTATTAATCAACACAATTTTTATATAAAAAATAAAAATAATAGACCTTTTGCTTCCATAAACCTAATAAATTAGTATATAATATGTATATATATTAGTCTTATAATTATGTAAGGTTAATATGATTTAAATAAATAAATAATAAAATATTCAATGCCAATAATATATCAAATATATTTATTGTATTACATATTCGTAAATTTAGCAATATGCCTGTAAACCTGCATAGTGTTCTGTGTTTTTGAGTTTAACGTACAATTCTTTTTTAGTCTGGTAGCATTTCTACTCAGTTTTGCGCTCTTGCGCTAATACTGCCACTAGCGCTAAGAAGTTTGCTAATATGGCTACTCCAAATCTTAGTGGTGAATTTTCTTTATTATTAACAATAATTTATATGTATTACTATCAATATTAATCTTCTCTAATAGTTACATATATTGAACTAAAATAAATATTTAAATTATTAATAACATGGATGTAAATTCGCACAATTCTCGATATATATGTGTATCTACCAAATGGACACATTGTTAGCACGCTTAATTAAGCATATGTAAAGCTGTTGAAGGTGGTAATATCCTTCTGCAAAGGACAACTAGCAATTTCTATAAATAGAAGCAACCTGTTTGGCTTGGTGATAAATAATAAAATAAATAGATTTTAGGGGTGTTTTTATTCGAATTTTATACACAAATAAAACAAAACTATCAACGATAGAAAGCAAGGATATATATGTCAGCTGGATGTAAAAACATTTGCACAGTACGTATATTATATATGTCAAGCGAAGGATATCAATAAAAACATTATTACGAAACAACTGTTAAGGCAAGGCTGTGGCCAAGGATACGTGCTTTGAATATAACTTATTTAAACCAAATACATTTTGTAGTGAGTGAAAATAGGAAAAATCTTTTTATATTTTCATTCTTTAAGTATTTTATTTTATATAAAGAACAGTGAAATGGAGCGCAACTCTACAACAAATGCCAACCCCGTAGCTAAACGGAATACCACAACCACGGTCAATGCTGCCGGTGGTCGTAAGAAATCAGGACCGAAGTTTGAGCTGTCCGATGCTCAAAAAGCAGATATTAAAGAAGCTTTTGATCTATTTGATGTAGACTGCACTGGTTTCATTGAAGTCAAAGAGCTGAAGGTGGCTATAAGAGCATTAGGATTTGAACCGAAGAAAGAAGAAATTAAACGCATGATTGCTGAAATAGACAAGGATGGTACAGGTCGTATAAGCTACAATGACTTCCTGCATTTGATGACTATGAAAATGGCGGAAAAGGACACTAAAGAAGAGATATTGAAAGCATTCCGTTTGTTCGATGACGACGACACGGGAAAAATTTCTTTTAAAAATCTTAAACGTGTTGCTCGCGAGTTGGGTGAAACTCTAACCGATGAGGAGCTTAGAGAAATGATTGATGAAGCTGATCTAGACAACGACGGTGAAGTGAATCAAGACGAATTTTTGCGCATTATGAAAAAAACCAGTTTGTATTAAATATATTAGAAGAGCAAATTTTGTAACGTGTTAGAACAGGTCGAAAATTTTTTAATGAATTGGTATTTTATTAATTTTAATAAAAAAAATTTTTATGAAAATTGCATATATTTTCCGTGGATGTTTATATAATATATATATCCATTGTAGTTTTATGATTTCCAAATGTAAGCCTTTATTTTTATATAATGAACGTACCTAATTATAACTTTAATTGCAAAAAAATATTTGTAGTATTTTTCTACCTTCCCAATACAAGTATTCCTATTATATAGTTAAAGCAAGAAAAATCATAAATATATATTATACCTGAGTAAGTTAATATGGAGACGAATTCAGTTAACGTTCATTACAAAAGAAACTCTTGATCTCCGGATCTCCGTTTCATTTTGCAGAAAAAAACTTTATTAATATGTATATCAACCGCTTCCTACAACACCAAAAAGCACACTTCCCCTTGGATTTTATTGATTTTGTTTGGTATTTCCTCCATCCATCATTTTCTTACGTGTCGATTATTTAAAACAAAAGAAAACGATTTTAAGTTTCTCGACATGTCAAGTCACAAGAACTTTTCAGAAACCTTTTTAACCACTTTTCCCCTTTCGATTGGACTTACATAGTTTCCTACCGAAAAAGTCTTCATGAAAATTTAGCAACACAACTTCATTTCCCTTTTCACAATCCGGAACGACAAATAGTTTCTTTCCTTTTTTGGTTTGTAAAAAAAAAACTTATGAAGTGGCGCCTTCCTTGATGGTAGTATATAACATAAGATACTGATATGAGAAAATTTTTTACATTTTTTTTATTTTATAATTAATAATAAGATATTTTTAATGATCGATTCTATGTTGGATTTCTTAAAATATTAATTGTGTTCATTTTTTTTTAAATGTAATGTGAGACGAATTTATAATAAAATGAAATGCTTAAAATATTAAATAGGGTGTGTATGATCTGTTGTTTAAAATATTAATTTTAAATAAAGAATCTTCATAAAACATTACAGAAAATTTTTCATAAATAATATTTACAAAAACTTAAATGGATTAAAAGTTTTGAATTTTTTCTGAAATTGAGTGTTCTTTAAATATCAAAGTTATGTGATAAAAATTTTCTATGCAATTTAATATTCGAAGATTCCACAAATTATTAAAATGTATTAAAACAAATTATATACTAAAAAATTGAAACACATTTCTTCAAGTAACTCGGTATAAAATTCAGACAATTTAACACACATACTTCCTTTAAATTAAACATTATTAATTAAAATAGATGTCTAATACAAAAAATTATAATATGAATGAAAATTGATTGAAAAATTTTAAGATAGTTGTTTAAAGATTTCAGTAAATGATATTCGAAGCATGTATCAGTAAAGAAACAATAACCAGAAACACATTATTAAGACTACAAAAATATTGTTACAAAGTACTAGATGAATTCTTATTATTCCCATATTTAAAATTATATACTATATATGTACTTTTAATACTAAATTCCACTTGTTTAAGACTCAAAGTCGGAGTCATCATCATCTTCGGCTTCACTGTCAAGAGAGACAATGCGCTTCTTCTTTTTCTGTAACAAAACAAAATATTAATACAAAGACTTGGCGATCTTCGCTCAACTTATACTTTTTTATCTCCCTCACTGTCACTTGAAGACTTAGTTTTACGAGGTCTTTTAGCAGCTGGTTTCTTCTTTGATAATTTTGGCTCATCCCCTTCATCCGACTCAGCATCCGACATTATCGTAGTATTTTGTGTTGGTGCTTTAACGGCATCATTATCCTTATATATCAAATCATCTTCACTAGTCTTTTCCTCTTCAGAATCTAATAGCCCCGAATAATTAATTTTTTTAGATGCCTGTCGACGACCTGGGCGATCTTCACGAGGAGCTACTTCGACAGGAATATCAATGTCATCACCAGACATAATAATATCATCCTCGTCAGAAGTGGCGCCTTTCTTTTTCCGCTAAATTAAAAAAATAATTTAAAATTTAAAAACAAACTTATAAAATATTCAGTGAATAAATGCAACTTACTGCTTTAGGCTTGAAACCCAATTTGCTTTGTTTAAGACCGTCGCCGTCTTCCTTCTTCTTGAGTGTTCGTTTTGCTCCAGGTTCTTTTTTGACCTTCACGGATTTGGGAGATGATTTCGGACCCTTAGCACCACTTATAACTATGGCATCATAATCGTCACCTTCCTCTTGTGCAATGCCACCATTTTTGGCGCCCGTTTTTTCCGTCTTGTCCGTCTTTTCCTTCTTTACTTTCGTCGCTAATGTAACTTTTTTCATAATTTCCTCAGTAACTTTAAAATCTACCTTAACACCTTGTGGATCGGGGAAAACATCGGCATTACCATCCTTGTTGCCTCGTTTTTTCAAAGACGTGGCAGCAGTCGCTTTATTTTTGACCATTGCCTTCGCTTGTTTCTTATTTATTCCCAACTCATCAAGACGTTCTTTATCTTCTACTTCATTGAGTTTCTTTTCTAACTCATCTAAATCATCCAACCACAATGCTTCAATTGTCTTTTCCCTTAACGCAGCCAGTTCAGCCAACTTTTGATCTCTTTGCTTTAACAGTTCGTTTTTACGTTCCTCCGTTAGCATCCACATAGACATGCCCAATAAATAATCGAACTTTTTAACGTCAGTTAGTTTCTGGAATGCTTTTTCGGGATCAGCACTAGTTTTCTTCTCCTTCTTAACGGCTGATGTTGAAGAAGCTTCCTCTTCTTCTTCTTCATCATCATCGTCGCCGACGTCCTCTTCTTGTTGGTTAATTTTTTGTTGCCATTCTTTGACAGGATCCGGTCGATAGCCTCGCTTTATAAGTTCATCAATCATGACTTTTCGTTTCTTGTTTTCAACCACTAAGGTTCTCTCACATTTTTCCAAAATGAAACGCGCCTGGTCGGTAAGACGATCAGCTTGTGCTGTCAATTGTCCTACTAAATATTCTTTACGCTTTTCATAATAATTTAAACGCAATGGATAATACGATCGCAAAATATCCAAAGAAGTAGGATAGCGTCTCAAGCAGTTCAATTCATCAAAGCAATGCATTTGATTCGTAGATATGGATGAAGTCAACTTGAAAATCCGATGAAAACCACCCTCCTCTTGCTGTATACGCTCAAATTCGCCTGGAGCCAAAGTGATGACGAAACGTACCGTGGTATCAGTATGATATTCACGATAGTCGGATATAATAGCTTTAACTTTATCAGTTCCCGTCGAAAGAGGTTCCAAAACATTTTCCTTATAGTTTTGAGTCCATGTGCCAATAGGGAGCTCAGAAATTTCAATTTTGTTACCTTGAATAATTTGTATGTTGCCTGAACTAATGTAACGTCCATCTGATATGTAATCTATGGTTCCACGGAAATTCTTATACCAGGGATGCATAGGAACTGGTTCTTCCCCGGCTAACATGCGTCTGATGTTTTGCATTAAATCACGAGGATTGTGATTAGCTATCTTGGTAGACCAACCTGTGCCAATGCCATCTGCACCATTAACCAAAACCATTGGAATAATGGGTATATACCATTGTGGTTCGATCTTTTGGCCATCATCAACCTCATAGCTCAGCAAGGGATCATCATGCGGATGAAATATCAAACGAGCCAAAGGCGACATTATAGTGAAAATATAACGAGCACTAGCACAATCTTTGCCTCCCGTTAGACGTGTACCAAATTGACCTCTGGGTTCTAATAAATTGATATTATTTGAACCCACATAATTTTGGGCCAAATTTACAATCGTTTGTTGCAACGAAACTTCACCATGATGGTAAGCTGACATTTCAGCGACTGATCCTGAAAGTTGTGCGACTTTAACTTCTCTTTTGTCATTACGTTTGAAGCAAGTGAACATGACCTTACGTTGGCCAGGTTTAAAACCGTCCACTAAACTTGGTATGGAACGCTCATTGTCAGCATTTGAGAAAAGCACAAGTTCCAAATTGATAAAATCCGCATATGTTACAGCCTTGGTACCTTTAGTATAGAGATAACGTTCTGGTAAACCCAAAGTTTTGCGTCTCTTCACTTCATCCATATGAGATGTTAGCCACTCTTTACGGGATTCAATATGTTTACGTGAAAATGCCATTACAATGCTTTCATCATCCTTAGAGCCATCATATTTAAAGACAATTCGATGCCTATCCATATCTTGGAAATATTCTTTCGCCTCCTTAGAGGTCGAAGTACCCAAACCTTAAATTAGAAAAAATTAAACAAAACTCTTTACTTAACTCTCAAAAATATAATCACCTTTGTAATATTTGATATTATACGTTTGATGATTTGGTGTGTCGTTCTTCCACTCCTCAAATTCAGGCAACGAATAGAAAGATAGTTCCTCGTTTTTCTTAGTGGCCTTTACAATTGGTGTAATAAATTCTTCTAGAAAAGGCAACCGTAACAATTCTGGCCAATTGGTGTGTATAAAGTTGATAAGCAATCCTTTAATATGGGAACCATCTTGATCCTGATCTGTCATGATCATCACTTTGCCATAACGTAAAGTCTTAATGTCATCCATTGTTAAATACTTTTTCTTATATTGTAGGCCAATAATTTTACACAAGCTATTGATTTCAGCATTCTCAGCAAGTTGTTTGAAAGTTGCTTCCCGTACGTTCAACAATTTACCACGTAGAGGAAAAACCCCATACAGATTACGTCCTATGACACCAAGACCCGAAACAGCTAATGATTTAGCTGAATCTCCCTCGGTAAGAATTAATGTACACATATAGGAGTTCTTGGTTCCCGCCTCATTAGCATCTTCCAATTTCGGTATACCCTTTATTTTTGTTGATTTCTTGCCTCCTGTCTTAGCAATATCATTTTCGGCCTTAAATTTAGCCCATGACAAAACGGACTCAACTATACCAGATTTTGAAACGGAAGCAATAAACTTTTCTGGTATGACGCATTTCGATCCAAAATTCTTGGCTTGGGAAGTCATGTTTTCTTTTGTTTGCGAATCAAAGGTTGGATTTTCTATCAAACAATTTACAAATACCCACAAATGGTTACGTACTTGAAAAGGCTTAATGTTAATACCACCTTTGTTTTTCTTTTTTAATACCTCTAGCAATTGTTTGATGATATTGTCGACTACATGATCAACGTGGCGACCGCCTTTTGTAGTAGCAATAGAGTTGACAAATGATACTTGTTGAAAACCACGGTCAGAGGGACAACAAGCAATTTCCCAACGTTCACCACATTGTTCGTATACAATTTTTATAGGCTGGCCGCTGTCGCTCTCATCAGCTTTCACATACAAATCAATGTAGTCTTTGAAATTTTTAACCGATAACTTTTTACCATTCAAATAAACTGCTACGCCCTTACTAGTAGCTGCAACATCAAATGCTCTCCTGCACATTAAAGCCACAATATCCTCATCTAAACGATCCATTTTAAACTTAGCCAAATCTGGACTAAATGTAATTTTTGTAAAATCAGTTCCAGCGAATTCTTTAATTTTCGGCTCAGTGGTTTTAGTCATGTTAGCAGCCCAGGTTTGTTTGAACGACCTCTTGAATTGTTTTGTTGCTGTTTCCACAGTGAAAGAATTTGAGAAAATATTACAGAGCTTCGCGCCATAACCATTACGACCTCCTGTGACCTTTTTCTCATCGTCATTGTAATTGGAAGATGTCAATAGATGTCCAAAAATCATGGAAGGCACATACATCTTTTCTTCCTTATGCATGGTTACGGGAATACCTTGACCATTGTTCCATACAGATATCAAGTTTTTCTCAGGATCGATATCAATTTTAATAGTGTTCATACTTTTATCTCGTTGCTTGTTATCGGCAGCATTTACGAGAATTTCATCGAATATTTTGTAAAGGCCGGGCACAAAACTTACTTCGCGTTGAACCATGCGATTACGTTCTTCATTATATACCCACATCAATTCCTTGGTGTGCTCTACAGAACCAATATATGTATCAGGTCTCAATAGAATATGCTCCAATTGAGACTTTTTCTGATAGATTTGTTCGATGGACATCCCGCCACCGTTCTGCATTATGTTGATGTTGTTTAATAAATCTTTACTTAAACGGAAGGTAATAAAAGGTCGTTATTTATATTGTAAGGATAGTATGAGAATTTGAGATATTATTTATTTATTAACAACATTAATATTTAAATACTACTTTATGTATTATTTACATTATTTTTCTGTAATGCCGCCCGCCCGGTGGGTAATAATTTTTGCTCGCCGTTTGTTTATAAATAATTACCATGGATGGATTTATTGGTCAAACCTGTTTCATGCATAAATGATTTAGCAGTACCATGGCGTAATTTCTAATGAGAAGTATGTACAAAGACCAACGTATTATTTTTAAAATACCATGAAAAAACAGTTTCCTGTAACTAGATTAAATTTTGAATGTCAAAGAACACTGAAATTTTCATTTAATTTTTCACATCAGTCGACTTTAATATACAAATAATTCACTCATACACCATTACTTATGTTTATAATTTAGAACGACTTACGTTTCAGGTGTCGATATACTTATATGGTAAAAAGCCGCTTAATTGGTACCCTTTGTAGACAAAAATAAGAGAGCATTTGGAAAATAAAGAGGGTAAAATTCCAATGGTTAGAAAAGTGAGCGGGAAAAAGTAACTAATGCAAATAAAAGCAAACATGCCGTCCAGTTGCATTTTTAATAATGATGTAAAACTACGTTAACAATAATAAATACAAAGTAATGTAAATGGTATAGAAATGGCATTCCCTTCACAAAAACTAATAAAATGCTGGGAAAAAGTATATGTATATAGAACCGCCATTTTTAATTTGCGACAATGTAAAAAGAAGCCCAAGAATGGGAAACGATGTACACGCGATAGGTATAATAAAATTTTACTTTTTCACCAAGGAAAATTATTTAAAATTGTAATAATAAATGGAACACATATACATACCTTATAATTAGAATTCAACTTTACGTTCTAGATATAAGCAATTAGACGCGCCGCCGCTATTGTTGTTTTTCCCAATAGATAGCAAGTTACACAAAATATGTACCTATATATGTTGTCCATAAAATTTTATACTGATGTTCACGTTTCCGTGCTAATCAGGTATTTTATTTTAAAACACTTCACTGCTTTACAATACCAAAACACAACATATATTTTAACAAATCCTTTTTTATTTCAAAATTGGAAAGGAAAATATGGTTAGTGTGGAAAATTTTAATTCTGCCGTACGATTCGACTGATGGTTGCAGCGTCGTCTGAACGTCTAAATTCGTAAAAATGTTCTCTTCGTTTATCTGTCGTTAATTACGAATTATTAAGATTTTGAAGCACAAAAGGTAAATGGCAAGAACGTCTAGCAACGCATTGGAATAACACGCTTGATTTTTTGTGCCTAATTGTACCGGCAGTGTTGTATTTAATGACATTGAAAATGCCACATTAGTTAAAGCTTAAGATATATTAAACACAAATTGTTTTTTATTTCCGTGTGTAGTGTATTTTACGCAGGTCGTCTGTGGAATTTTATATATAAATTTAAGATACAACTAACTCAGACCGTTCAGGGCATGATCATGTGTGTTCTTATCAAATCTGTATTGACTTGCAATAAGTCTTGCTTTTAATAGCCATTTAATCAATAGTTAGTTATATTGAAAATAAAAAACACCGCATGAATAATTTACCAAACCAAGTTTCCTTATTTCTGTAAAAAGTATTTTTATTTGCAAACACATTTTACATTTCCGCAAAAAAACTGCTACCTAAATCATAAAATTCATCTGCTGCATCATCTACATCCTGATTAAATTCATTAAAATATTTACCATTTGACTTAGAACTCCATAAAGCACTTTCTTCATCCATTTTAGTTTGATATACCTCCTGCGTACAATGTTTATAATTACATTCAGTATAGTTTAATGAATTTGTAATAAGCTCTGAGGATGGTTTTACATTACAATTATTGTAGAAAAAATCTAAAATTTGTTGCTTTTTTGTATAAGTATTAAATTCTAAACGTAATTTACGTTTCAAGTTACAACCCCACATGAATGTTAAGTGATGATGAAGGCACAGAAACTGCAAGTTATCCCCAGCTTCAACAGCGATATTCAACCAATCTTGTATACATTCCAAAGGTGTAGTCATGTTTTCGTCTTTGTATTTTGGATTAAACAATGACGGATTTGCTAGAAGACCTCGGGCAGCCATAATACCATCAGCTTTTGTTTGTTCGTATAGTTCGCATGCTGTCCGCCAGGATTTAACGTTTCCATTAGCAATGAGCGGAACTCGTATTGATTCTTTGACATCTTTCATAGCTTCCACGTTCAAAGGGTCTGACGTTTTCTGCCACATGGTTCTACCATGCAAAGTAATAAAGGTAGCACCACACATTTCTAGCTGACGTGCGAATTCTATGGTTGATTTGCTTGATTCGTAATTAAGTAGCCTTATCTTTAAGGAAATACTAAAATTTTCATTAACACGTCTTTTTATGGTTTGTATAATGTCCTTAACTAGTTCAGGCTGCTTTAATAAAGCACAACCATATCCCTTTGCTATGGCCCACGACTGAGGGCAGCCACAATTAAGATCTATGCCGTCTACATAAGGATATATTAACTCTGCCGAATGAGCGAATTCTGAGGCATCTTTGGCTGCAAATTGTGCAATCAAAGGTTTATCATCAGGTGTTGTTGTGAATTCATTCTGTCTAGCTTTTTCACTGTTGTTAAAGGAGTCTGCTATAATCATTGGAGTAAAGCAAAGCTTGACACCATGCTTTCTAAGTAAACGGCGAAACTCCAGTTTACTGTAGCGAACCATTGGAGCTGATACGCGTAGGAAGCCATGTTCCTTACTTTTTTCCGCTCTGAATACATCTAAAATGTCGATATGTGGTCTATCTTTTTCATAATTCATCTTAAACAAGGGAATAACTTAAATACGTTTAATTTTTTGTTTTTGTTTTGACTTCTTGATTTATCTTTGTCGTCCATGCGTTTGCTATTTACAGAGATGCTATATATCATTTAGAAATTGAGGTGTTACCAAAGTACGGTCAGACGGAGCTAATAAATTTACAGTATCTAACAATATTATGTATTGGAAACACTATATTCGTTAATAGGTGCCATACATATATATATATATATATATATATATATATATATATATACATATATCAATTTGATATGTCAAATTAAGTAATATATGTACCGTCAGCATAGTATTTTCATCATGTTTCATAAGAAACTCATAACATAAAACTATAAGTTGTATAGATTAAAATGAAATTACGATTTTTATCGGATAATCAATCACAATCTGGATTTGGATCAATGTATCATATGTATATGCGGTATTATTCACATCGAAGTTTATGTAAAACAAAATTTCCTTTTAGTATTCGTCTTATTGTTACAACTATGTATTATATACTTCCCACACTCTTTCGTAAAAACAGGAAAAAAACATATGGGAGTGATGAAGATAAGCGAAATAAGCAAAATCAACAACAAAAAAAGAATATAAGAATAACTCTTTACTTTAATTAATTGCAATAAAATATATACCAAACATCAGTAAAATAAAAAGCAAGTGGTGACTAATTTAAATATACAATTATTGCTATATTGAAAGTACCATACTCAACAGATTAATAAGAAATTATAAAATGAATAAATAAACTCGGTTAAAGTGCAATTGCTTAAAAAGAAAAATAGAATAAAATTTATTAATTATAGAAATTGTTAAAAAAAAAGTTGTTCGCATATATAGAATAAGATTAAAAACGATGCATTTTTCTATACCACATACACAAGAGTTGTTTGCTGAAACTACTGGAGCCTCCTACACTGGTTACAACATCTACATAAATGGCAGCTATCACGCTTGCTTGCGTTATAAACAACTTCATGCCTTAAACGAACAATTACGTAGGCATTGCGCACCAATGGGAATAGTAATGCCGGAATTTCCACCCAAGAAGTTTTTGCCTTTAACAAACAATCAGGTAGAAAACAGAAGACAATCTTTGGAGCATTATTTACAAATGCTAGGTCAAGATACAAGAACTTCGAAGTTGGAAGCCTTTCAAAGATTCTTTTTAAATGCTCAGCTTGAAACTGCATTGGCCGAGCGAGTATTTGAGGAGTATTTTGGTTATGGACCAGATGATACAAATGCTTCAAACGGAGTAGAAGAGTTTATGCGTCCTGTACGACTGGAAGTTATACTGCCCAGTGGGTATCAGTTAAAAGTGAACTGCTGTGTGTCAGATAATTCCACTACTCTATTAGAAAAGGCATTGTCTTGTGTACAGTTACCTATAGATATGATGCCATACTTTTGTTTGTTTCTCGTTAGAAGAGAAACAAAAGATTCCTTAGTCCTGCTTAGGAAACTTATGGATTTCGAAACACCCTTTGTTTCACGACTTTATAATCAACCATGTCAAATACAAATAAGAAAAAGCTATTGGAATCCCAATTATGATACAATACTAATGAACGATTCCATTGCTCTTAACTTATTGTTCTTACAAACTGTTTCAGAAATAGAAAGAGAATGGATTATTGCTCCGCCAGAGATATTGAAAAAGCTAAAATCTTTACAAGAATATGGTATGCATAAGGAATACATTGAAGTAGCCAGACAATTGCCTTTATATGGCTGTTTGCAATTTCTAACTTCTACAGTGGACTATCCAGATCCCGACACATCAGCCTTAATAGCAATAGGAAACAAAGAATTAAGTATGCGCACTGTTAAACAAGACAAAATACTTGAAACAAAATTCAGGGTGACACGCATGCGTGTGTGGCGTGTTACTGCTTTACACAACACTCTCGAAACGAAAGAGAAATCCTCCAACTTGCAGTTATCCTTCGAATATTTAATGTCCAAACAAAATTTAAGATGGATTACCATAAACAGCTCACAAGCTATGTTAATGTCGGTATGTCTACAAGAAATGGTAAATGAGTTACTAAAATATAAAGATAATGAGCAACTACCAGCCAAATCAATGCCAGCTCAGTTATCATATGCAACTTCTTCGAATTCCTCAACCTCTGTTACGCGTTCAACTCCTACTTCTTCATCCTCATCAGCATCAACACCAACTTCAAACTTTTCGGCATCATCTTCTTCATATATGATAGATGAATGCTCACCCTCCTCCGAAGCACCAGTCAGATTTCTTGCGCAACGAATTTTAAATAAACAAAATCCTCGACTGATCAAAAGTCATTCATATGGTGCTGTGTTTTTTAGAAACTCTCTTTCCCAAGAAGAAGCGGTGCAAAATGAGGCTTTTGAGGGTATAGGCGACGATGATTTGTAGAATTCACAATATAATTTTTCCAAACTGATGTACTACCAAGAAATTACATCAAATGTGTAACTACTAAAATATATATTAATATAAAATCTGTCGCTTAGAATAAAAATAAAAATTAAATCTCCAGAGTTCAGAAATGTGGTAACAGATGCATATGTACATATATTTCTCACAAATTCCTTTTTAGTCTACATACATATGTATTATGCCTATGCAAAAATTAGTAAATCTATAAACTTGCTAAAATGCTGTTCGACATTCCATAATAATTCAAGTAAAAGTTTCTAATGCAGTGTGATCTACAGTCAAGAAATTAATATTTTCTGTAATTTTTTTTCAACAATCAAAAAACTTTAATGCACATCCTCTATGATACCCGGTTGTCGGAATTTTAACAGACTGTAGTACTTTACTCAACTTATGTGAAACTATCAATTGTATATTAAACATCTAAAGATGTGCGTATGCATGCACTTATGTATATAGAATCAAACGTTAAATAATTTTGGCTTAACATGAAAAACGAAATCCCGATAATTCAAAAAAGTACTTACTATCCATTGGTAGGGATGATAACTTAAAAACCTAACATCTAATATGTACATATGATACCATTTGGAAAATATACATATCTACATATGTGCGGCAATTTCATATACACACGAATGTACATACATATGTATATCCATACGTGAAAAATTTTTTAAATGTTGTAAACAAAATCTTGCAAAAGAATGGATTAACTTTTTATGAGCTTGTTTAAATGTTGAAGAGCGGTTTTCTTAACCAGGAATCTAATTGTCTATCGGTTTATTTAATTAATGAAAATACTTTGAAGTTTATTTATCATTGAGAAAAATGTTAATGTATAAATCGGTACTGTTTGATAAACATCGAATTAATTTGTCGTTGTACATATTTATGTCCAACGATAAATTTTGCAAAATTGAAAATATAATATATTTAAAAAAAAAATAAATGTTATGGACTTATTAAATTTATGTAAAAAATTGTTATGTTGTTTAAGAAGTTTCTGGAAAAAAAATTAATATTCATGACTAGATATACATTTTTTTATATACATATACCAATTTTTACATATTATTCTATATTTACTTTTTTCATATATCTTTTGTAAAAACATTTATTCATATTATATGCATACATATATATATATATATATATATATATATATATATATATATTCATATATATATATATATATATATATATATATATTCATATATTAATAAAAATGGATGATTAGCTTAAAATTTTCAAAATATAATATATACCACATCAAAATTAATAAAACACGGATGTATGTTGAAAATGTCTCTATATAAGTAAATATGAAATAAATGAATAAACTAAAAATAGTTTTAATATATAAAACTAGTAATTCAATTACAAGATATTAAAAATTTAAATATGTTTTCTAAAATTCAGACCAAAAAAATATATAAGAAAAACGTCTAGCTCCCTTAATGTACTTTATAAAATAGTTCATTTGCTGTGGTAAAATAATGTTCGAGAGTTTTTCTTTCAAATGCTACTCGGACAGCTGATTTGAAGAGGTAAAAATTTCAGCAATAAAATCATAAGAACAACATGATATGCTTGAACAGCTGTAACAGCATGGGAAGTTTTTTTTTCGCTAATAAGTACGATAAAGTGAACAATATATAATTCAAATTATATTTGCAGGACTTCTAGTTTGAAAAAGGTCCAATATGTTCTGAAAACTTGTTAATTGCGCCAGAAAGTGTTGGCATTACTTTGACGTCAATGTAGCTAAAAAAAGTCAGCGATTTTTCAATATTATAAATATTATTTCATAATGGCAATGCTGCGACAACTACCAAGTACCCACAAGAGTTGTTCTGTTGATGTCTCTTTTTATTACTCTTTGATTAGCTGCAAAGCAAAAACTGATTTTTATAATAACTTCGTGGAGTTTTTCGTTGAAACAATAAAATATTTCAGTTAGTGGAAAGAAAATAATAAATATTGCAACTTCGTGGTATAAAGTGTGCAAAATTTGAGGAAACAATTTTAAAAAGCATAAAATTGTTAAATAATTTGGCCCCGAAAATTTTGCTGCCTCCTTTCAATACCTGCCTTTCTTTTTCAAACACACATTCACTCGATACGTTCTGCGTATTTCAACTTTACAATAATTTGTAATAAATCAGGAAAAGAAAGAGAAGAAAAACAAAATAAACGTACAAAACATTAAAAGAAGAACAAGCAAAACAAAGGGAACAAGCAGTATACCATATATGACAAATAATTTTGCAATAAACAAAAGAAAAAACCAGCGACGTTGCTAAAATAGAATTGTATATTGCATTTTTCTATTAAATAGAATATATTAAAAACCACGTACTATCAGAACTTGTAAAAGAGAGGCGGAAATAATAATTAAAACAAATTACTGCGTGTATCTTCAGACAAAGCAAACTTAAAACTTTATTGAAAACAAAGCTGCAAAATGGATCGTGGGTATGTTGTATTAAGTAATTAAAATAGAAAATAATATAGATATATAAGTATTAAAAGTGTTTATAACAATTGTTATTTTAAAATACTAGTTATTAATGAAATTGTGCCAAGGTCTTCATGTTTTGTAAAACAACAATAAAATAAGGGCCATTTTGGTATGTATAAGGTGCTGCTGCATTTTCATTCATTTCTTTACTTTTTTACGTGATAATAGGTAGTTAATATACATGTGTGTATGAATTCTTATGCATTTCTATGTGTTTATTTATAAATGTGTTGATCAGTGTGAAATTTTATAATTAGAGTGCAAGAGATATTTTTCATTTCTTTTGAAATGTATGTAAGTCTTAATAGACCTTGTAATGATTTTTTATAGACGCAGTTTCACCAAGTTGTTTTGTTTGTTTATATTTCGATTTTAACACAATATATTTTCCTTCTCATTGCATACAAATGGTTGTATGTATATGCATGTATGTAGGTACTTATCTAGTTTTGAAATGTATTGATTGCACAGGCAGTAAACATGTTCCCCCAATTATAAACAAAGAGCTCACACATTTGAATCTGTTTATAGAACATATTCATAGATACGTGCATTTATATAACATATACACACATTCTATGTAACTGTACCCAATTAGCCATGTCTTTAGAAAACACATGAAAAATTTGCACATGAAAATGTCCGAAAGTACTACGAAAGACACAACATCGCATACATGTAGTACCTTCTTTGCATATGGACATTTCTATGTCATCGCACGTGTCGTACTTCTGCAGAGCAGAATATATTTCGCAAAAATAGAAGAAACTAAAAGATTTTTTTGTAATCTTTCATTTAGAAAGAAGGACATGTGGAAAAACGTCTGCTTGCTTGTGTTTTTTAATATCAACAATCAAAGGCCTTGATGGCACTCTTGAATTATAAAGACCCCATAGCGATTCGAGTTATATATGAAGATACTTGGTTGAACCGGTAACGTTTTTTAGTCCATAAATCGAATTCTATTATTTCAATATCAGATGAGCATAGCATCTACCATTATATGCCCAAATATTTGAAGCTTTTATAATAGGTATGATCCCGCACATTTTGGTTAAATTTCGGTAAAATGTAAACAATACAAAATGCTCAAAAGTACAGTAGCACTAAATGCCGAATATTTTGTCGAAAATACATCATTTTGAAATTTTAATGTAAAATACGAATAAAAGTTTTAAACGTGAGTCTTGGAAATGTATGCGCTATTTGAATTTTGTAAATTTACTTCTACAACGTCATAACTCGAAAAATGCATTTTCAGAGTTAACAATCTACATATCGTTCTTGTCATTTTGTGTATATATTTCATTGAATTATCTTATATAGGTTTATAGATTTCCATTCAACTGTTAGTAAATTTAAAACTTTTAAGCCGTAGCACTCAAAACAATTTTTTTGAGTTATGACATTAAGGAATTAAAGGAGAAACAGCCACAGTTCTGATATTTATAATGAACGATTGTATTTTGTTTAACACCGTGGAAAATATATTCTTGGGAGGTCAAAATATTTATTGTTTATTATTATTTGCACTTACAGTTCTGGCCGTTATTCCTACAATCGTCGTCAGGGCGGTGGACAAAGTGGTGGTCACAATAACCAACACCACAATAATCATTCAAACTCTTCGCTTTCATCATCATCATCCTCATCTCTATCGTCATCATCCAATAATCATAATAATAACCATTATGATAATCATAACACATACCCACATCGTAATGCATCAACCAATAATACATCGTCACATTATTCCAATAATTCACAACCGAATTCAGCAACATCATCGTCTGGAGGATCGTCTGCATCGATGTATATAAATTCAACTACACATATAAGCAATAATACATCAAATATGTCCCGCGAGCCGATAACACAACATGATGAACTTATTCGTTATATAAGAGAAGCATGGACAAAAGTGAGTTTTGATAAATTCATACATAATTTATAACATTAAGTGTTCGCATCATTGCTTCAGTTTTTTCAAACTTACATATTTTAAATATATGTATACTTACACACTGAAATAAATTATTTCCAGAAGCTTTCTATAAAATTAGTTTATCAAAAATTTATCATGTGATCAGACACACAATTTTAGAGTAATTTTTAAATATTTAGTGCAACGTAAGTTGTGGTAGATGACTATTAAAAGAAAAATAATTTTAAATTTATGTTCAAATTTAAAAATTCATGTCATTTCAAAATCTCTTCACCAAAAATATATGTATTTCTATGTATACATACAAACTTATCTTCCTTTTTATAATTTTAATTCTAGGTTAATGAACAAGGTACATCAGTGTTATACAACGAATCTGATAACCAGTTAAAAAATTTCAAGCCATTCAATTTGGAAGAATATTGGGGTCAACGACTGGTTCAAAACATACATGTATCTCATGGTCACCAATAAGCAGAAACTCTCATTAAAATCACAATGATTTAAAAATACTTTAAAAATTAATAAAATATATAAGTATATAATTGATAAACTGGCAAACAAAAGTTACAATTAAAAAAAAAAACGAAAACAAAAATTACTTGACAACTAAAATTAATATTAAATTATTGACACAATTTTCAAATCAACATAGAAATAAAACTTAGAATTCCGTTTTTAAAACATTATTGATACATTTTGAAGAATAGTTCTTAACGAAAAACGTAAAAGAAATTTATTATATGCGGGGTGTTTAAAAATTAATGTATGGTTTTAACTTTATACTTATATGTATGTATATGTACATGTATTAATTTTAATGATTGATGAGTTGGCTGTTTAATAGGAGTTCCACGTTTACTGATTTATATGAATTCGAAGTATATTCTAGGCTATATATCCGTATAAATTAAGCATTTTCTTTGAAATTAAACAGCATTTGAAAAAGTTCAAACTGCCATAATGTTTTTATAATAGTGTAAACATACTAAAAATAAAATTGTACCCTTCAAATACAATATGTAATAAATTTTTTAAACATCACGTATATAATAAATTTTTTTACATGCGTTGAAATAATAGCATCTTATAATCTAAATAAAACTAAAAACCTTAGAAACAGCAAATTTTAATGAAAATATAATAATGCTACACAAAATCTTGACAGGAGCAAAGTTTCACCTAAAGACAATGAAATATGAAGTCTACCTTCTCCTCTGTTTTATTTTAACCATTCCTTTAAAAAAACTTTTAACACAGTTTATGTTGCGTTCAAGATTTATGCTGCAAAGAAAAACCTTTAATCTCGCTGTTATGGATATTTTTATATAATTTAAAACATTTATACATAAAATATTGTGTTGCTTGACTATTTGTTTATGAAAAACATTGTGAAAAGATTTCATTTCAGATTATTAAAATTGTGTAATGATTTCCCGCCTTTATTTACCAACTTCAAATAGAAATAAATTTAAACAAATGAAATATTGATTGATATTATTAATAAAATTCAATATTATTTAATTGATTGATTTAATTAATATTATTAAATTGACATTTAGTTCTTGTTTCGGTCGTTCTTTGATTATGTTGAAAGATCTATGAACGAAATGATTTTCTATAGTATAAAAAATGCCATTTGAGAACAAACGTATATAACAAAGGTTTTTCAGTATATATAAGAAGCATCATACTCTCGTATAAAAAAATATATATATAATAAATTTGTCACGAAAATTTTAAATATTCTTTTATTTCGAACTGCAATCGATGACTTTAGTTTCTGCATATTATTACTTCCACAGTGTATATCTCTAGCGATATGTTGATTATTTCGTTATTATATATTACAAAGTTCCTGATACACCCTTTAGACCCCGTCCACTTGTTAAACCTTAGCCGTTTTTAGTAAGAAAGAACGAGAGAGAAACACAGTGAGCATATACTTCCATTTCACCGTTCCCACACAATACAAAACCAGATGAAACAAAAGTCAACAATTAATATTAATAAGGAGTGGAATATGTAGAATAAGTTTTATAATTTTCAGTTGTTTTAAACACTGAGCTTACTATCTGCGAAAAAAAGAAAGCATTAATTGAATAAATATATGAGACATTTTTATACATATCTATATATATATTCTCTTCAAGCAAATTTTCAAGCCAGCTGATGATCAGCTGCTCATTGCTTTCATAACAAGGCGAATTGTGTTAAAAGTTCGCCTTGGTTTATACAAAACAAGCAATCATATTGTCATCCTCACCTTTTCGTGCTTAAATACACGTGCACTCACAAAAATACTATTTTGTTTATGTTATTTATTAAAATTTCGATTTCATTTCAAAATATTCATTATGGATAAAATAAACTTCAGAAATGATGATACTGAGCAATACGAACCTACTGATTCAGAAGACGATTATAGCGACGGAGAAAGAGAATTATTGAAAGAAGTGCGGGAAGGCAGGAAGAGAGATGAGCCAAACCAAAAAGAAGTTCTAGCTTTTACCGACTCTGAAGATGAAGGCGATGAAGATGATCAAGAAGATGAAATTGACTTGGCCGATAGTGATATAGAAGGAGCCGAATTAAATGAAAACGATTTACCTGATACAAAGTACTGGGGTAAACGGACCAGTGCATATTACAACACAGACTTTGTTGATCAGGATTACAGTACATACAATGAAAAGGAAGAGGAATTGGCTAAATTGGAAGAAGAAGAGGCCAAAGCTATTCAACTTAGATTGGCCAAACAATTAAAGGAAGAAGATTTTACATTGGATATAGCTTTTAAAAAATTAAAAAAGTCGAAAAGTGATGAGTCTGACGAAGGGAATAAATCTAAAGGAACTTTACTAAAAGCAGATTTCTCGGGTCTAAGCAAAAGAGAACGTGTTGAGCTTTTTGAAAAAGATTCACCGGAATTCGCTGGACTCGTTGGAGATTTTGAGGGTTATTTGGAAGAAATCCGTCAATTGCACTCGCCAGTTCTTAGCTATGTACATGAGAACAATCTAAATATGATACCAGCTCTGATATTTGCACAACACTACCAGAACATAGCATTGACCTATTGCTCAAATTTAGCTTTCTACTTATTGCTGAAAGCAAAAAGGATCAATGTAGAAAACCATCCTATCATACAGCGATTAACACAACTGAAAAAGTTACTCAACCAATTAGAAGATAAGCATGAAAATATAATTAAACCGCAGTTGGAAGCGTTGCTTGAACGTATACAAGATGGTGATCAATTTGAAATATTAGATTTGAAAGATGTGCCTCCACCACCGCAGGAAGAAAAGATTAAAAAGAATACTGCCAAACGTTCAAAATTAGGCATACTATCTGATTTTGAAGACATGCCGTCAAATGATGGTGGTATCGCAAAGAAAAACCTAAACGATGGTTCAAGAAAAGAAGAAAGTTTGGCTACATTAGCTGGGTCATCTTCAGATGATGACGAATATGGGGATAATGAAGTGGCTGAAGAAGAAGTTGAGGAAAGTGACGTTGAGTCTCGTCGAGGAATCACTTATCAAATCGCTAAAAATAAAGGTCTTATGCCACATCGCAAGAAGGAACAACGCAATCCACGTGTTAAACATCGGGGAAAGTATCGGAAAGCGTTAATAAGACGCAAAGGTGCTGTGCGGACAGTGCGAAAAGAAACTTCAAGATACGGTGGTGAAATTTCTGGTATTAAGGCTACTGTTAGTAAAAGTGTTAAGTTTAAGTATTAAGGAAAATTCAATAAAACAAACTTTGTAACGTTTTGCAATATGTTTACTTTAATATATACGTTTTTAAGATTAAGTAAAATATATGAGTGGGGCCGAATGTTGGAGAAAAGAAAATCAGTAAGCTTCATTTACCGAATTTATAAAAAATATTTTAAGATCATTTAAAGCTTATTGGATAAAATTCGGCAAACAATTCCTAGATGGAGCATATGTTTTACAAACCCAATCATGATGTACTTATATATTAATATAAATATGCATCATCATTTGTATTTGATATTACTTTAAAATGTAATGTATATAAGCAGGTATAGCCAGATTTTTATATGTAGATTATGAATCGATTTAAAGCAAAATGAAATCGAAATAAAGGTATGCACAACTTCTTACGTTTTTTTTATCGAAGACGATTTCCTGATAGATTATGGCGTACACCTCATAAAAATTGAATATATTTAAAATAATGTATTTTGGATAATTAATGGAATCAGTACAAAGTGCAGGATTTTTTTTGGTATATACTTATATGTATTCTGCTCTCTGCACTTTTTTGATTCATTGCAACTGATACATATTTATTCATAGCTTCCAATCCACTAAATAACATTTTCATACCAGAGTTCACACTCCAGTTCGATTCATGCATACACATTTTTATCTATATACATCCACTACCTGTTTGCCGATGGTGCATGTCGCCATTTGATCTAATGGCCAACATAGTTTTTAAAAATTTGGGCAGCCACTTTTTTATATTTGGTATAGTTTAGGATTGAAGTGCGTTTTGATATGAAATTCCAATTTAACTACAGGTAATTCTTTTAAGAGAAACAAAATTTTGTAATTTAAAAATTTAGTATTAACTTTGTTTATTTTGTTCATTTTTATAAAAATGATTTAACACGACTTTTGCGATTCTCCCATAATTTTGCCGTCATATTACTTAAATGGGGATGTGATTACATACAAGTAAACAAATCGATTCTTTACACTAAACTCTATAAAACAAAGTTTTGCTTATACCATATTGCGAAGCAATTTATTTATCTTATCTTCACGGTTACCGAAATCACCACCATCGACGTAATGGTTAGCCTTCTTGCGCCAACCGCCAGTGGGTGTGTTCAATTTGAATGGCCACAAGAAGTTGGAAGCATACTTGAAGTTGGGACCAACAGTGAAAATTTCGTGAACCATATCTTCCACGCATTGAATGTTGTAGGCCTTGCGCATTTTACGTTCAATAACAAAGTTATCAGTTATGGGCACACGTTGACGGTTATGCTTCACAAATCCGCGCTTGTAGATTAATTCGCGAACAGACTTCAAATTGGGATAACCCCAGGTGATGTAGGGTTCAGCAATACGCAACATGTTGATAGTTGCCTTATTCAATTTAATGAAAACACCATTGTTGATTTGTCGCAAACGGAACAATTGCAAAACCTTGCGAACCTTAGGGGCAACTTTGTTGATACTAGAATCAAAATTTTATTATGAAGGCCCAATACATAAATATATTTCATCCGAAAAAGAAAGATTATATTTGATTTAATGCCACAAACTTATGCAGAAGTAACTCTCTTTTTCGGAATAAGCATTTTATCACTTACCCACGGATACGAATAACAAATGCTAATCTAGCTTCACCGGGTACATAGTATTGTTGACGTTGTTTAGCCAAACGGCGCAGCTTTATTTCACGTCTTTCGGCTTTAACATATTCATTTTGGTATTTTTCAGCGCGTACCAAATTTTCACGTTTACGTTGAGCAATGACAGCAGCTCGTTTCAACTTTCTTCTGGTTTCTAGAGCACGTTTGCTGAGAATTTTCTTACTAAACTTCAATTTTGATTCGGGCACAACGGGAAGCTTTTTGGCTTCTGTTTTCTTGACGGCCGCGGCAGGCATCTAAGCAAAAAACACATTTTAACTGATTATTGAACAATTCATTCCATTATTTGCTATTTTTTCAATACAGAATTAATTTTTACACTAACCTTTACTTGTCACAGCGCACGTTGAAAGAGAAAAGGAATCGGCAAAAGGAAGTGAATTTTAACGTTGTCAGTACTGCAAAAATGCCCAAATTTTAGTACATTTTTGGTCTTTTCGGAAGCGTTTGGAATAAGTAGTAAATAGTTTTTAAAAACAAGTGCGGGAATGAATATGTTAGCAAGTTTAATACCTGTATTATATATTTCGCATTTGGATTATTTTCATAGGTATTACTTCCGCGAATACTTCTAAGAGCGAATAACACTCTGTCTGACTTTATTTTTGTGAGAATAAGCTGTTGAGCGACGTGACTTTCAAACAAATCTGATCGACCTGAATAGCACTTTTACCAAATTTAGACATCCTGTAATTTGAATCGAAAGGAGATATATCAAAAAATGTTACCTTAACTTTTAAACGGCCGATTATAATAATAATAATCCTTTCATCAGATATCCTGAATGAATGGTATATTAAAGAAGTGATTTCTTTTAAAAACTCTGATTTTGCACATCTGCCAGGTTGAATTAACATCTTATGTATAAAATACTTCGACAATTTCTAAGCTTAGGGACATAAATGTCCTTTGTTTTAAAACAACACTAGCATAATATCGGAGAGCTTATCGAATAATTATTCATCTAAATGTCTATTATTTGGTTTATATAAAAGGCGACTTAGCGTAGCGTTTTTAGTACAATACAGTTGTAGGAATATGGCAATCAAATGCTGCCTATTAAACAAATCCAATAAACAGTTACAGCTGACATAAAAGCACAATATCCCGCCTTTTCCATTTCAGTAAATATTTTATTACTTTTGATTGTGGTTGATTTTGTGAAAGTCTTAAAATATTGTTTCACCAACATGTCCTTCGAAATGCAATCCAGTTCAGGTTCAGGCACCAGTGCTGAACAGAAGTTAAAATCGAAAGATGCTGCCAAACTCCATCGCTTTGGTACGCCTAAACTTCGAGATATGCTAAGAGAAGTTAGTGTAAATTTAAGAACATTTTTTAAAATTACAATTTACATACATACATATCAATTTTACTTAACAGAAATGCCGCATACGCATGAAGGAAGGTCGTCAAATGTCGTTTTTACAAAATCGTGCAGAGAGACAGGCAAAGGAAGAGGTAAATTAAAGAAATGTATAATGGGTGTACAATGAGTAGCTTTTGCTTAGTTATTATTGAAAGATATATTGCGCGAAGAATTAGCTGAGATGGAACATGATATAATTATTCAAGACGAAATCTATAATGAGATGGAGAAAGAGCTTCGTGAATGGCTGACCCAGCAATATGAAGAACAAGAAGACTATATAATGGATGTGGTTTTATCACAAAATATAATATGTCCTGTTTGCCAAGTGTCTTATCTAAGTATTTTCGAAATAGATAGTGATTGCTTTAATTACAGATGCACATGTAATACCAAGTAAGTATTTTAAACTATTTTTTTATAATTCAGGACTTTAAACGCCATGTTAGTTTTTTTTTTACCTCCAATTTGCAAATTTTGCGCGCAAAACTTGCTGAATGTGTTGACGAACATGAGCAAAAATGTCTACGCAAATTGAATTTCTTTGTCAACCCTCTGAAAGAACAGTTGGAGGGCAAGTGTGATAATTGCGATTACTTTTGTATATTTCCAAACTGAAATCAGACATTGGCTTCCCATGTATATATCTAAAGATTTCTTATTTATTTTAATATAACCGTATAATTAATTTATCGTTCTAAACTCCTAAGTAAAGAAGTTACCCCAGTCATTGCATTCAGGAAAATATACTAGAAGCTGCAATTTGATCATACATATTTGTTTTTGATCATAAGTTTAGGCAAACAATATATAGGGGGAATATGGAAGCAGACCACAACTACAAGGGAAATAGAAGCAGATGTCATACAAGAGTGAAAGCCAAAACGTTTTCTCTGTAGAACAGTCGAGAAGATAAATTTGAGTTTTAAATACGCATTTCTTAAATTTCGCTGAAATCTCGAATAACTATGAAAGCTGGAAGTGATATATGTACATATGTAATATACTCTAAAACGAGTCGCAATTAGTAACGAAATATAAAATAACTAGTTATTAATTTAACCACGAAAAGTCCCTCAACTAAATAGAAACGAAAATTAATTAGACATATTCATCACGACATTTATATAATTTTTTTAAATCTAAAAAAGAAATGAGAATATGAAAGCTGGAAGTTATATATGCATTATTCTCTAAAACGAGTTACGATTAGTAACGAAATATAAAATAACTAGTTATTAATTTAATCAAGCAAAGTATCTTATAACTGAATAGAAACCAAAATTGATTTCATGTATTCAAGACGACATCTATTTAATTTTTTAAAATCTAGAAAAGAAATTAAAAATAATTGTCCGCATCCATACCCATAGTATTCTTAAACTCTTAATATAAACGTATGAAAAATATTTTCATTTGTATGTCAGGTAATTATGTATATGTTTTCTTTGAATATAGTAGTGGGAAACTATTGAATTCTTTTTCCGAAGTGGAAGCCACTCGTCTTAAACTAAGTAATATTTTATTGGGGTAACTGCTCTATATTTCAAATGAATGAAATACGTTCATATATGTACGTCGTTCCTTTAATGTTAATTACAAAACACAAATGCTTTGTAATATATTTGATATTGTATATTATTCAAATCAAACGAGATTACTTTTAATAAATAAATATATAAAAAATAAAAACAAAACGATGTATATGAAAGTGACAAAGTTTTTTCCTAAATAAATAACAATGAAATGAAGTAAAAAGAAAAAATAAAGAAATTAATAAAACAGAATTTTAAATACAATATGTGTACATATTTATGAATTTCATTGGATACAACAGTTATTATGGCAGATCTTTTATCCAACGGAAATAAATAGGAATGGTATAACTATTCCGTGTCAGATATGAATTGTAAACAGAGTAACCGATACACAAAAGATCGCTATGTCGGCAGTTTAGAATCAACTTTGATCTTCTACATTTCACATGTCGAAGTTATATAACGTGGCCTTGGTACAAGAACAAATACAAAATCAGTCCAGGTTCACAGGAAAAAGTTTTTGTCTCTCAAATTCTTTTGAATTCTTTGTATAAGCTGCCAGAATGTTCATACAGAGAAACCTTTTTCAACAAATTTTTGTTTGTTTGTACTTCCAAATACTTATTTATGACAGTCTTTCGAATTAACTATAAAATTAAATCGGAACAAAAATCACGTAGATCTAAAGTTTCGAAATGAAAAATTTTATTTAAATTGAGTCAATATTTCCTGTAACAATTATATCTGTGGCAATACTGTCGAATCTCCATTATTATCAATTTCAGGAGCAAAAAACTTTAAAATTTGAGAAAACCTATTAACAAGACCATGCGGACCAATATAATGAGGGGCTAAGCATCTTTATTCTGAGATTTTAGAAAAGGTATTTATAATTTAGAAAAAATATTTATAATGTAGAAAAAATGTATATAATTTAGAAAAGATATTTATAATATATGTAGAAAAAATATTTACATTGTGCATGTATATGTAAAATTATTTTTTAAAATCATATATGTATGTTTCATCAATATTAGTAGCTGATATATTATTCAAAAGTCTACCACAAATAAATTTTTGCAGTGTATATGTACTTACTCCATTAGCCGATCTTTGGCAATCTTCCACCATCACTTATACCATAAAGACACACGATAAAACAAATATTGGTTAAAAAATATTTGAAGAATGAGGAAAGAACTTTTTTTTTAAAGTAAAGCTTAGTTATATAATGCATAACACTGATGCATTTAAGTACAGAACCACAATGTTATTAATTTAACGTTATACTTGTTCTGATCAAGTTTAAAAGAACACACATTTTTAACGTCATCTTTTTAAACTCTGTGCAAGGATATTAAATACAATTATACTAGTACTTCATTTGTCCCACACATGGATGTGGGTATAAATATGTTTGTACGGACAGGAAACGATACGAGTTCATATATTTCAAATATTAACTTCATTAAATCATGCACTCATGTTGTACAAACATGAAAACTTTTTGCCCCTATTTTCATCTCACAATATTTGATTTTTGCTGAAAACAATGAAAAGAGCATCACTAAACATCATTTTTAAAATTGGAACTTAATTTGAAATTCAAATTGAAAAATTAAGTAAGAACTTTTGGTTAAGCAACGTTAGTCGAATTGTAAAATCGTATATTGTAAGTTAAAACAGTTCGAACAAACAAATTACTGTACAGTACATTTTATTAAAATTTTTAATTTACTATTGAATTCAATGTGAAGTTTCTTCTACCAACTAGAATATGGATAGAAATCATATTAAATAATATTTATGTATGTGCAAGTGGCTAACTGCCGCACAATGGGCAATTTAAAAGAATGAAACCAATTTTATAGTTTCTGAACGGCTAGTCCAATTGTAAGAGAATTTCATACAGTATTTAAAAAGGTTTAAAATTTAAGCTTATGCATATCGGATTGTTTTAGTCTGATAAATTTTTTCTGTCATAATATATATGACCAGCCTATGTCTGGATTATAAGTAGACTGTAACAAGACCTCGACTACATTATGACTAGGTTGTGACTAGGTTCAAGACTATACCACGACTAGATTTTGACCAGACCTTATGGTTCCATTACGTTCAGACTATGATTAAACTGCAAATGCTAATTTTTAAATAAAAAAAATAAAATGTAACTTCGTTTTCTATTTCCTTTATATTTATTAACAGTTTTTACGGTTACTTCTTTCTAAATAACATACTTTTTTAAATCGTATGTAAAACTTGTTGAGCAGTAGTTTTGGTAATTTCATTTTAACTATGATGATGTATTTAAATCCTTGTAGCATCATCTAAAATGTAAGAGTCTTAGGATTTCGTGGTAAAATGCTTTCAACTTGGATTTTATTTATTAGGACCATTTGCTTCCTTTTGGTTTTTTCAATTCGTATGTTGAAACCTAAAACAAGAAGACTAGAAAGCACTAAAATACAACTGCATTCAAAAAAATAGATAAAACATTTATGAAAGATAAGCCGAAATTGGTTTGTTTTGCTCTCATGTGCATCGGGAAGAACGAATAAAATTTAAATTTGAAGTTATGTTGCTGTTTGATATTAAAGAAGAACATTTTTCTTTAAATTAAGAATTTATTTACTATAAAATGATACGTAATTACTAAGATCATTGAAATATATGAGGGTGCCCTTTTCCGTTGTATTGTTTGACAAATTTCTTTGTTTATAAATATTTTGCTATACAACGAATTAAAAAGTCATTCATTGCACATCAGCTTGAGTTGCAGCAGACATACATGTACATACAGTAACGAAAACATATATTAACTACAAAGGGAATGATGACTGATTAAAGTGTAGTGATCAAGTAAAGGGTCAATTAATATAAAACAAAATAAAGAAAGTATATGAATGAATCTTGAACAGCAACTTAAACCGAACGAACGCAGCTAATAAACCAACTACTCTACAAAGTTTATTTATATTAATGCTCTAATTATTGAGTAAAATAAGAAGTTTTATAAAAAATCCACTTCTAAACGACATGATGATCTTTCAAGTGGGAGAAGGTATGCTTTGCTGGAGATTATTTTAAAAATTTTGCATTTTGAAAAATGAAATTTTACTGCATTTGATTAAACAAACCGTTCCTTTTCACTGTGAATGCAAATTATAAAAAGTTGCCTCGCGCAATAAAAAAAATAAAATTATTTAGTAATATATAATTGAAAATTGTGTTATAAGCTGCAAAACCCATTGAGGATATAAAAAGTAATATGGAAGAAATAAAACAAATTATTAAGTAATTGAAAAACTGAAAAACAGTGTTAAACGAATAAGAAACATACAAGTGGTGGCGCTGTTGGCTACACGATCTTATTGATTGTTTATAAGAAAACTAATAAAACCAGCGGCAAACAAGATCAAATATGCGAACACTTTTCTCAAAAAATGAGGCAAGAGCATAAACAAAAAATTGCGAAATTTTAATCGAAATAAAACAAACTTTTTCGAAAATAATGCAAAGGCTATTCCACAAGATCAACCAGTAGCCCACTGCCTGGCGCTGTTTCAAAACAAATTAAAATAAACAAACAAATTTGAAATACATATATTTTTCTCAAAATTCTCAAGAGAACGCAAAAATTTTCATGCATATGAAAATATACAATTTCTGAACTGTAAGAATGTGGATATAAAATAGTTGTGTACCATTTATTTTTCCTGTTTGTAAGAATTTTTTATTCTTTTGCACAAAAATATGATTTGTATTTTAATTTCTTCTAAATATTTATGTATGTTACGGACGGAATATTTTACTAGGTGTTAGAGCGTTTATGTTTTCCGCAAAAATTGTTCTTGCAAAGTTTAAGGATAATACCGACTGCAAAGCGGAGCAACTTTAGCTGCCTCTAAAATGAATTACAATAAACTTCCAAAATTATTTAAAGCAATACATTTCTTTAATAAAGGAATTGAATAATTATTTGATAGCGACCATAATTTAATTTCACAAATTAAATGTACCATTTTCTGAAACTAACCGGGAAATGGTTTAGTCTAACATCGGCCTAAGCAAATAACATCTGAATTGTTCGGAAAAGAACAAAAGTTGGCTTTCTCTATAAGCATACAGTGGGGTATTTTAAAAAGCAAGTGTGATTTCTTAATAAATCGTTCAATTGTAATAAAATTTCTAACAGTATTTAAGAAGATGTTGCTTAGCTCAAGTTTGGAGTTTGGATTATACGTTTTTATTTCGGTATAAATTTAGGTGCAATTGAAATACTTCTTTTACTAAAATTAAAAAACAGGAAAGCGGAGATAACATTGCAGTTTCTAAACGAACATTTTGAATTATTAAATGGAAATGTGGAAGAATTGTTCGAAGAATATCTCAAATGTAGAAAGACTTGATAAATATTACAAAGCACAAGCGCAAAGTCAACATCACTTTTACATAATCAATGTACATAGCAGAGCAGAAAAAGTGTTTTCGAAAGCCGCTACATCATCAGTACTCATCTGTAGTTTTTTGTTTATAACCACTTGTTAGGCGGTTTAGTTGAATGTGACAACAGTTTCTATTTGTACCCATTTTATTATGAAAAAGGATACGAGAACAGCATCAAAACGATGGTAACAAACACACTTTTGTTAAGTCGCTGTGTTGCCGTTTGATAATTTTCTACATGCCCTATTTTCCAAATAGTTTGTTCCATATTTGTTAAGCAAATTGTTGTAGAATAATTATTCTTGAAAATATCCGGCCAGTACTGCCCTAATATTTCTTTCATTTATTCCAACATCCACACAACAGACAAACAAATTAATATTGAGAATGCTTTTGCCGTATGATGAGAACTTTATGAATTTGTGTACAATTTTCGAAATATTATTTCAAATCTTTTTCAATATCTTTAGATGATTTTCAGTAGCCGGTGGTAACGGTTGGTTGTTGTATAATAAATTAATCATACAACTGAAACAATTAAACAAAGGATAAGTTCTGTATTTGTAGATATTTTTGGCGATTAGTATGTGTTAATATTGATTTGGAAAAAACCAATATTGACCAAATATTTAGTTTAATGTGCAATGTGGCTTGTGAAAAAAATTAATCGTACAAATATCATGATTAAATAAAAACAAATTTTCATTAAAATCTTATACACTTTCCAATATTTATGTACAAGTATTTGGGAAAAAAAAATATTGAAAATCTACATATGCATGTACAGTTGGATACATATTTAATTATAAATGAAGTAAAGGCCAAATATATTTTTTGCGTCAGTGTCGGTGGTTTTATAAATAAAGAAGATTTAGTTTTTGTATTTCATTGTGTTGAAATATTTTTGTATTGATTTAATATTTGTTTAATAATTGTTCAAACTGGAATGCTAAATATCAATTATTTGATGTTATTTGAAAGAATATGGAAATTTTTGTTAAAAGTAATTATTCAAAAAGATTCAGCTGATCTTATGGAACGCAGCAATTGCGAGTGGTGTGAAAATATTTTGAAAAATACAAAAAGAAATATATTTAGACAAGCATATTATTCATAAACTAAGTGAATAAATTCAATCAAATATGGGATTAACTATCTATTGTGAAAATGTTAAAGCCGAAACTATTTATGAGCAATTGGGCACGGATATATGCAGTATTACCACCGTTAAATGGGAAGCTTCCGTTATGGCCATTATTTTGCTGTTCAGCATTATTGTCTACATGTCATGGAAGTTCAAGTACAGGTGAGTTAAACCAAAAGCATATAAAAGATGTTATCTTTCGAATGAAATTTTTGTTTGCACAATTTATATGTAAAACTAAAACAAATTTTAAAATTATGTCTTTC
Source organism: Linnaemya vulpina (assembly GCA_963675445.1). NCBI lineage: Eukaryota > Metazoa > Arthropoda > Insecta > Diptera > Tachinidae > Linnaemya > Linnaemya vulpina. The sequence continues at coordinate 6,239,152 of OY776276.1, read as the reverse complement.
GAAATATAATGATGGGCCAGCAGAAAAAATTATTTACATACTCGTACTTTTTAATATTCCATAACATGTATAAACAAATTAATATATATAATTAAAAAAAAACTAAATTTGGTGTATATTTCTTTACCAAATCTGTTAAGTAAACAAATGAATTTTCTTAGAAATCTGAATATGTAGCATATTTTTCTAGTATATTAATTTTTTTCAAACTGATATTTTAATAGAAATTATATTTAACACTAATATTGAATGGTGAATGATTTGTGTAACAAAATGGCAAGACATATTTCTGTGTTTATCTTTTACTTCAAAAGATATACACGCATTTAAATTTTTTTTGAGTTCAACAAACCAAGCCATGTGGCGAGCAGGTAAATTTATTGCGAAAAGGACTAAAAATTTACGCTATTGATAATAATAATAATAATTATAATAATGATAATGATAATGATAATGATAATGATAATGATAATAATAATAATAATAATAATAATAATAATAATATAACAAATTATATATATATATATATATATATATATATATATATATATATAAATATAACAACAATAACAATAATATAAAGTAATTGCCAAAATTAATCATTACAAAACTTCAAAAAAATTAAGCAGACTATGAATATCCCAGTAAAACACAACAAAAATGTAACGATTGAATTTTTGAAATAAAAAAAATGATTCCAAATAGATGGGCGAAAAAGTAAAATAAAATAAAATTTTATAAAATAAACCAACACAATGAATAAATGTTTTATATTTAGCACAAAACAACAACAACAACAAATTGTAATAAAAAATCCAGAAAAGAACAAAAGCCGAGGAACAGTAAAAATATTGCACACAAATTACCGAAACTCACTCGAGAGAAAAATTGAAAGTGAAAAATTCAAATTCAAATAAGAAACAAATAAAATATAAAAAATTATTTAAACGGCAAAATTGACAAAATGCTTTTTCATTAATTATGAGAAAAAGGAATTCCCCAACAGAACGCGCGCACATACACACACACATACTCTCATAAGTATGCATGAACACACAACGGTTTAATAGTGAAATAAAAGGCTGGTCATAAATTATTATGAATTTTTTAAATGCAATAAAAAACAAATAAAACATTGTTTTTTATTAGATTATTGTGTGGATCGTTACAATGCAACAGCGGCAGCGGTATAATATTTTTATTGTCTGTTTTACTGCCACGCAGAGAAGGAAAGACTAATTACAATAAAAGCGATAGGCAGCCAACTACTGGAAAATGAATAATATTGACAATAGTTTTCAAGGAGGATGAAGCCAAAAACTCACTACGGTAATTGTGGATACGATTGTCCTTATATTTTGTCGTGTGGATTGGCCTTCCACACTCTAAATTTCTAAATGCCAGCACTTATGCGATGCCACAAAACGACTTAGTTTGTTGTCAGCATAGTAAGAAAATAAAGACTTGCAAACTGCTGAAAGTTCTCATGACTAACTTTGACACACAATTCAGATAATACTCGTGCACTGTAATGTGACTTGCTCAATTTAAGTATTCGACCCAGCCTAGTTGAATCTCTTCCAAGCATTTTAAGCCTACAAAAGGCTTAAGCATCACCACAAAAAATGTTCATGCTCTACTGCAAAAATTAAAAACAGAAAAAACTGCCACTTTACGCTTCGATAACGATCCATCTGTTTCTAGTGGGAATGATCAAATTGTGACTGCTGGCCATGATGACGTTATTAATGATGATGCTTTTTCGTAAGTGTGTTTGTGTGCTTGCGAGCATTTGTTCACATTTTTGTCATTTATATTCGTGAGATTGTGTATCTAAACAACATCATCATTATGACGTTTTAATTAAAAATCATTAAAGAATTTACAAACGAATTAATTTTGAATATTCTTTGGAGACATTTTTGTTTATTAATGACATGTGTCGCTTAACGATTTTACGGTCATTAATAATATGCATTATTTTTATTGGTTTTAGTTTCCTTTTTTATTGGAATTTTTTTCATATAATTGCCATATTATTGATACAAATTCTGAACGAATATTAAGTAGGATAATGAATGCTATTCTAAATTAATGAATTCTTCACGGTCGAAAAGTTGAAGTCTATCTATCATTATTGAAAATTGAATTTTTACAATAGGCCTTGTTCTCATCTGCAATGATTTTTTATTGCTGTATAAATAAATAACTAAATGAATAAAATAAATATGTATATACAAAATATAAACGCAATAGTCAGCCATCTTGGAGAAATTCGATGCCTTCGGAAGCGGTATTCATTCAGGAATGAAATCATTTTCGATTTAATTAAAAATCTAATTTTATGATGTAAAAAATTATATAATTTCGAAAAATTGTTTCGTTATTGGAGCTGAGAGGAAACACAATGCGGAATGAATTCCCTTCCCGAGTGAACGTGAACTCTATGACATCTCGGAGCTAAAAGTATGATGCACGTTTTTTTAGAAATAATTAAATTACTGTTTTTGTAATCCAACTAAACAGGGAATTTCTATGAATAATTTTTATTAATTTCTTATTTTTCTCACTAAAAAAAATCTGAACAAGTTACCAAAGCCATTTGTGAACTATTAAAAATCTTATTATGTTTAACACTTTTACAAAACATAACATTTTCAATTCAAATAAAGTTGTTTTGCCGTCATTCCAAGTCATCGTAAATATTCTTTTAGTGCCTCTAAACTAGTATTTGTTTAGCCAACATTTCACACATCACAAATTAAAATCAATAACATCATTTATTGGTTTGTTATTGCACATCTTTCTTTGTTTAATTTAATGCGTTTTGTTCTTCCATTTTTAATACTTCCTTTCGAACAATTCCTTCACACTAAAAACCAATATTTTTCATTATGAAAATAAAAGAAAAAATCTATAAAACTATTTTCCATTAAATTAAACATAAATTTTCTTTAAAAGAATACTGCACTAATAAATCAATAATAAAGTTTTATTAACGAGTTGCATGCAATTTTATTTGCTTTTTTTTTAACTTGTTTTAACAACAAGTATAGGAAGATTTTTTAAGCGCTTGTTTTTCAACTATTAGAATTTTTTTTAGGTATTATAGAGAATATAACTTTTAATTGAAATAATTTTTCTAAACAAAAAAAAAAAAAAAAACCATACACATGAGCACTGATGATGAAAGTGTAGCGACTTTCGAAAACAGCTGTTCTGCTCTGCTGTGTAAGTTGAATAAAACTGATGTTGACTATCCTTTGTGCCTAGGAATATTTATCATCATGTCCTTCTGAGATTTTAACTAAGAACAATTAGCCTATATAAATATTAATATAGAAACTGGTTAAATTTATTTTATAGATTTAATTGTTTGGCATTAAAAAGAAGTTGCCGCGATGCCGTTAAGCTCAACTTGGGAATGTTCTTAAAAATATGTATAAAACAAATTTAGACTGAATATATCTGGTGCCGTGGATAGATGACAAGGATATTCAGTTTAGCACAGACAAAAACCTGCTGTTAAAACAACCACTTTTAGTTTTTCAGCTCCCATTTGGAGCTGAAATAATGCTTAATTTTTAAAGTTTTTTAATAGAAAATAACAACATTCTGTTTTTTGAAAATTAAGAACTTGTGAAAAATGTATCCAACATCCTTTATGAAAAATAATTTCTGTGCTAAAACTCCTCCAAACTACCACTTTTTACAGAAAAAAAGTGAAAATATGTTGCATGTTTTCCAAAAATGAAAACGCTAGAAGTAAGCAATTGTGCAGAATATGGGATTTTTTTTGAGCGTTGCTTCTTAAAATAATTAGATGTCATAGAAAAGTCAAAATATTTTGCATTAAAACTTTCGCAAGATAATCTGTGTGAAGTAATAAATTCTACAAATAACGAAAAGCATACATTTTATTTAACTAATGAGAACTATATATTGAAACTTTATATATATATATATTTTAATTGTATGGCGAACAGCTTATAAAAATAATTCAAATTACGAAGCGCCGCCTCTCGAAATAAAATTAAAATTAAACACGGACTAACAGGGATTTGCTTAAGACTATTGAATGTATTTAAGGGATCTGTGTCAAACTTCATTTTATCGAGATATTCAAGTTAAACAATTTCAAATTATCAAAATTCGACTGCATTCTAAATTTCGCTTTACATTTCTAGTCTGTTAATTTTTGTAAAAAAATTATTACATTTTTATCTTCAAATATACAAAACATTTTTAAAATTACAACCGTCCTTCGTTAATTGAAAATATACTATTTCAAATAATCATCCATCATAGAAATGGCCTTTGCATACAATTAATAAGAGTTTAATTGTTTATTTTATTTAACACTAAACACACTTTCTGTACACAATTAAATTGCCCACTTGTATGTCTGCCCCTCAAGGCACAACAACCAACTGCATTTAGCACATTTCCCAAAGAACTACTAAAAAATCACCATAAAATAATCACTTTCGTGTACTCAACCAACTGTAATTTGTCTGATCGATTTCATAATATCCCAAAACACTTGCTCTAGCCCCAGCACAAGGGAATGTTGGAAAACTCGCATCTATTTTTCCAACATTTATGAGAGCGAAATAATTAACCAAACAACTCCATTAAAATTGTTTTTATTTTTAAAACAACAAACATTATATTTTTATACGCTGCTATTTAAAGTTACAAGTAAATTAGAGTGCATTCATGAGCAGCACTGACTGTTGCACACCCTCCGCTTGGCGATGTGCATTAAAATGTTTGGAAATAGAAACACTTAAAAAGATGATTTTCTACAGAAACAATTTTAATTTTATTATCAATTTAATTTGCTCGTAAATGATTGCATTTTGTCTGGTCAGATTATTGAAATCGAATAAACTGCGCAGCGGTTGTAGAAAATTATCCACAATTACGCACTTTCGTATAAATAAATAAATAGTAAAATTTTTGACTTTTAATTCGTTCTTTTAATATTTTAAAAGTCATATACTTCATTGTACAAAATGTGCTTTATTTTTGATCACCAGCCCCACAGTGGATTGCACAAGCTTGTGTAAACATATCACATACTCACTCGTTCAGATACTTATGCCTGGTTGCACGTGCATTTGAATTGTGATTTTTTAGTGCTGTTGCTGCTGCTGCTGCTGCTGCTGTTGTTGTTGTCGCTTATTTTAAGTGTGTTAATGCCACATTAATGCAACATTAGTGTATGAATAAATATAAACAGCAACAGATTTTATAAAAAAGTTCACTTGTTTGCTAGAGTTTGTATTTGTTGTGTTTTTGTGTGTATTAAAATTGACTATAAATACAGATGATGCTGATGTTGTTTTTTGATTTCATGCTGTAAAGTGGTGGCATGCCACATGCCACACACCAGCACCTCAAACCAACACCAATGACACACTTTCTCACGCATTCAAATTTATTTATTTGCAGTGAGTTTTCTATAGAATATGACGCGTCGCAGTCATACAAATTAATTACAGCTGTTAACAAATACAATTGAGACATTTTTAATTTAAAGAAGGGTTAGAAGGGCACAATAAAGGGCAGCGTTTTTAATATTGCTTTCTGTATTATATTTTAAAAAGTCCCAAGTATTTGAAGCGATTCCATATTTAGGCAAGTCATGATCACGGGATCTGGATTTTCCGATCTGCATTATGGTGTGATTGTGTTAAGTGTTGTTGGCCTGTGTAAATGAGGAAGGCATAACTCAACAACAACTGCCTAAATGATGTATTAAAATTCATTAAAATCTAACACATTTCGAATATGCAGAATTATATAAATTTTTTGTTAAATCTCGCTTACTCAGGAGAAGCCTTCTGTTAAGCAAATTTCAATATATAATTTTGCTGGGTGAGACGTGTTATACACATGACCCCACTGTGAGGGATAGAAAATTTCGATCTTATTTTCACGAATGACATATTTTTAAAATTGGTAAAATATAAAAATAGTTCTTTAAAAAAGATCTTTTTGAAATAAAATCAAGTGTTTAATAAAATAATTTTTATTTAATTTCCATACCTGGAACCAACTTTTTCATATTTCTGATTTTGATTACCTATTTATTTCGTTATAAAATATAAATTATATTTCATCCAAAAATTGTTTCTACTGACTTACTTTGATACTCCGAAAAAAGTTTATATATTTCAGTTCTGGAGCTGATAATAATATTATCAAAATTAATAAAGAAAAAATCGTTTTAGTTTGATACTTTTTTGTATCAAAAAAAGTTCAGCCCTAAATAGTTTTTTTTATTTCTTAATTAATACCAATTTAATTCTTCCCGAAGCTAAAAAAAACAAAAATCCGTTTTGGATAATTACTTTTATATAGCAAAATAAGCTTAAATTTCCCAGCTCTGGGCCGTGTTTTGGATTTCTCTGATTTTCAATAGGAATGCATTCAGGACCATTTCCAATACACCAGTCCAAGTCCGAAATTTCTAAATTTCTTGTAAACTTCGAAAAGTGATTTCACGTACAGACCGACAAACAGTCTGACATCGCTCATTCCACTTTCCTCTCCATCAGTACATATAAAAGTATAGCGATGAATCTTAAAAGTTTTATTATTTTTCCACTCAATTCAAGGTTGCTTTTTCTATACCAAACTTTTCTAGACCTTGTGATGAAAAGTTTTATTTTCTTCACATTGAGTGTTCATATGGCTTATCTTTAACTCTTCTAAACCATTAATTTTGTGTCTTGCCATGCTGCCGAATTTCGATTCGTATGAAAAACAATGCTAAAACACAGTAAAATCCATAAAGAATGCAACACATATCAATTATTTATATCGCCTTTTCTGTGCCTAAAATATAGAAGTACAGATTTTGCATAAGAGGAAACCCCATAAAGTAATTAATAGTTTATTTTTTTCTTCCAACAAACTAAACAATTTAACGTTCTTTTTCTATTTGCCTAAGAATACCAGCTCTGAAATAATTTTTTCATATATCCTTTTTGTAAATGTTCTATTGCCGAAAATATCAAGCGATCCATCATTTACGAAAAGTTAAAAATTGGTAGAGAAGAATGGAAATAAAAGAGAGAAAAAAAACTACTGGGTTTTACAACTGCGCCTGAAAATATGCAACAATAATATATATATTTGCAGCCAAAATGTATGGCAGGAATTTTTTCGCACCATTTACGTAAATTTTTGTTATAACGAGAAGTGTTTTTGTAAGTGCTGCTGTTTTTTTATTTTAGCCCCTGCATGTTTCATATGCGAGTGAGTTTCATTCTACTACGTTCGTTTTAAATTCTGCAGTTTATTTTTTTATGATACAACAAAAATGAAAACCGAATGGCAAAAGTATTTAAAGTATTTTTGTGTTACGCAGGTTGGTAGCCATGAGTTTAATGATTTCGTGTTGGTAAAAGTAAAAATAATTTAAAATTTTTTACATTAACTTTTAATAGAAGTTTTAGTTGTCTTTCTGTGACTTGTTTTTTCAGTTTTTTTCTTCTATTTTAAAACTTCCTTCCTAAACAGCCTTCCTCTACTATGCAGTTTGAAACACATACAACTGCATTGTAGTTTAAGTGTTGATTTGCGTATGATAGTTTGTATATCCAACAGTTCTATTGTTTTATTTTGATCAATAAATGAACAGAAAGAAAGAGATTATTGTGATAGTAATGGCAAGTCATATGCTCGATATAATAATTCATTATAGTTTTTACTCCACAAAAAATTGTCGATATATAAGAAAAGTCTCTCTTATGTGTGTGTGAATTGAAAGATTCACTCACACACTGAACCATTTACTATAGCAGACGGTTGTTCCTCCTAAAAATATGCTTAAATTTAAGGGCATTGTTTGGCGTATGTAGGTTAAATGTTTTTTATTTTGCTTTTTGTTTTGGTATATATATTTTTTTCATGTTTTATATCTCGTAAACTTTATCAATACTCTTTCAATATGTTTTACACTCAACTTTATGCTTTCGATAACAATGCAACTCCATAACATGCTTGCCTACATAAATATTTCACAGTGTTTGTTATTTTTATGAAGCAAAATTTTTTTATGCATTCATTTTAATTACTTTAAAATTCATTTCTTTGTTTCAATATTTCATAATCTCTCTTTTAAATTTAAATGTGTTAAGACTAAAAGGGCATTTTATGTTTGGCTTTAGGCATAATACGGAAGTTTTGTTAAAATTCCCTTTTATTAAAGTTAAGAGTGATTAAGAGTTCCTTTTTCCACGTATGAAGTTTAAAAATTTAAATTAAGTAGAAATAAGTACAGTTTTGAAAACTAAAAGAACGCTTTTATAGCAAAACAAAATAGAAAAATAGTTCTCAATTTGGCAAAAGACTCAGAGACAAAAAATAGTATTGGCCAAAAGGTTAATTCTATATAGAGGATTGTTAAATTTCTTTTCGGAACATGATAAACTGTATTATTTTTCACTTTTTATTTAAATTTTTTGTAAATTGCTAAGAGTGTTATATTATTGAAATAATATTTATTTCCTTGTACTGAGCAGAGTATGAAAAATGGTACTTCTGCGCAAATTTCACGTTTGTTTTCTCGGTCTCATACAGAGAATATGTGAGGAAATTTAATTTTGGCGTGACTCATAATCGAGTCTAAACGATACAAACATGTAGGTGAAGTTAATAAAAGCTGCTTAGAAAAAAAAAGTGATATTTTTAGTAAAGTCGCGATACAACATGATATATAGCCAAGACACACCACTTAGCAGAGTCTACAACCACTTAAGCTCCAAATATTTTGGTCCCCAATCTCTCTAAATTAACGCCAATCACGCAATCAAACACATGAAGTTTCCCAGCTCTTCCTCGGAAAAACAACGATAATACTATCTTTCGTCATAGTCCAACACGGCAACGCTGATCAATCTTATCAAATTATTGCCTTGTTATCGGTTCTTGATAAGTGCACAAAGTATCCGTTCCAAGTTGGTTGAAATGGAAAAACCTTCAGGTGAAGCTAAATAAAAGCTGTTTAAAAAAGCTGTATCGAATCTAATTTAAAAAAATTAAAACTAATTTTACGAAATGAATTTGTTAGCTTTATCCCTTTTATAAATCGGGCACGAAAATATATTTTTAACTTTCTGCTAAGAAAAATCAAAATATTAAAATATCGAGAAGTTATTTGTTTCGTATTTCGGCTTTATTAAAATCGAGATCTCTTCACATCTGGACGCCTTAAGGTCTATTTGAGAACGTGTCGCTATGGCTGCGCTTATGGCTTTTCAGCGACTCAACCGAATAGGGCCAAAGAGTTCTATCACACTTAGATCTTCTTAGAATTTTAACCGATTCGAACCATTCGTTTTCGTGAAATCAAGGTCGATGCCTGAGCTACTTGCTACAGGGATCGGCGAAGGAGAACTCTGCTATTTTTAGTGGCGGTGTTAATCGCTGTTGGTAATGTTCAGCGACCAGTGCTATGCCTTCCTCATTAACACAGAACGATAACAACATGCGGAATCTAAGGAATTGTGGTCTTGAGTTCACTGTTTTAGTCAATAGCCACCCTGTATTGTTATTATTAATGAGAGAGAATTTTTGTTACTCATTTTACAACAACGACGATGGAGGGTGTTTTCTTTAGCACATCATTGTGTTAATCGTTGCCACTATTGTTCACTGAACAACAGTGCTTTGCCTTCCTCATTTAACCAGCAGAGGAATTATATCATTTATCATTTACTCCCCAGCTACTTCAAAACAAATACTAACTTGTATCATTTTTCTAGCACATTCCACAACAATGCCACTGAATTCTGAAGCCATGATACTTTTATTGCTCAAATAACTTCAGGTGTTTACCTATTTTGATACGTTTGATCTCAAAGACTCCACATAAACACTTTGCCTAAAGACCTGAAATCTAATTTTACATGCATTCTTTAAAGATATCCTGGTTAAATATTGCACTTGTATGTATTTGCCACATTCTAAAGTATGGCGTGTGGCTGCACATGCACTTGTAAAATAATGCGGCATAATTGCCTAGAAATTATGTTTTCCCAGATGGCAACTTAAGGATAATAATAAAATACATAATTCTCAACTCTTCAGCAGAGTGCATTTGTTACCAACGATTTCACATGCACAAAGTTTAACTGCGTTTATGCGTTTTGTTTGTACAAATTGTTGTTTTAAACTGGGAGGGCGAGTAAGTCTAAGTGGTACAGGAGTCATGGCAATTAATTAAAGTTAATTTGCTTAGTAATTTTTATTTGCAACTTCTTTGGGTGGCGGCAGCAAAGATGAAGTTTTCATGCGTTTAAATTTAGAGCATTTAAAAAAATTGTTTTGTGTTGTATTTTATTTTGAGTTTGTGTATTTTTTTAAAATTTTTACAGGTGCCATAAAACTTTGTTAACATTTCATAATTTACGAGCAGCCGTGGTTCTTTTATTGTTGGCTATTAATACAATAGAACTAACAAAAGCTTTGCTGCCATTGCCCAGCAATGTAAATGGAGCAGGTGATGGTGATGGTGATGGCAGTGGAGAGCATAACAGCGGCAATAACGGATATGAACACATTAACAATAAAGGAAGCGGAAGTGAAAGTAATTTGCCACAGCAACAGCAGCAGACATTTATAGACACTGAACCGGATGGTATAGTTGTTGTTATTGGTTTCGCCAGCCTGGCCAATGCACTGTCCGCCCTCGTTTTAACAATCATTTTAATTTGGTATCATCGTCTGGTTGAATTAAAAAAATCTCTGGGTAAGTGGAGTTTTTAACTTCTATTGTACGAGTATATATTTTTTATTTTGCATTAACTTCTTTTTGTTTACTTCTCTAGAATTTTTGTATGTCAGCAGTACATTGTCGGTGTTAATTTTTATTTTACGTATATACGAATTGGCGGAAATTGTTTATTATGATTCGTTTATGGCCTTGGAATCTGTAATACAAACCGCATCCGCTTCTTGTTTATTGATGCTGGCAATTATAGATGGTTTTACGGTTTACAAAGAGGTAAGTGTTTAATTTTGCTTTAATAATTTATTTATTTTAAAAATATTTCATGGATGATAGCCAAGTAAAGAAAACAGTATTGATAATATGTGGCGTTCATTTGATTAAGTTTATGGGAAATCTAGCTATTTTGCGAAATTCATAGACTTAAACGCTTTTGAAATGCTTAAGAATTATGCAATTGCATACTTCAACAAGTTAAAAGAAAGACTGTGAAAGCAAAAATAGCGTGAAGAAAAAAAGTAAAAAACATGGATAGAGTTGTCAGCAAATAGATTAAATAGGTTTAAAGGCAATTCAATTAAGATTGTAACAAACATTTAATGCAGAAATCGTAGTAACTGAAGGTTATCATCAATTTTATTATTTATCTTATACAGCAGAGCAGAATAGCTGTCTTCGAAAGACTCTACACTTTTATACTGGTACTCTTGTCTAATTTTCCTTATCACCACTTATTTTAAGTGGCTCAGGTGAATGCGATAACGTTTGTTATTTATACAGATTTTATTAGGAAATATAATCCGAGAACTGTATGGAATCTATGGCAGCATAGTTTAAGTTCCTTTGTTGACGTTTGAGTATTTTCCTCATGTCCTAGTTTCTGAATTTATGTTCTATTGTTATATAAGGAAAACTGTTTTGTTTCAGCTTTTTCGAATTATTTGTTGCTATAGTCAACTAAATTTAAAACATTTTTGACTCCTTTTTTATATTGGAGCTCATACTTGTATCTGCCAGCAGTTTAAACAGTTCATGCTTTATTTTTGTCCAAATAAGAAATATCACTACTGTTTTATACATGAATCTTTTAACAAAGTATTTAATTTTATATAAAGGAAAACACTTGAACCTAAATTTGTCAAGTTAATAAAATTGAACTGATATTATTTAACACATTCAGGACATAAATATAAATACGTACGTCTTGTCATCATAAGAGTAATTCTGTAT